>VZTF01008223.1:915-273166 GCA_013397755.1 Cnemophilus loriae
AAGACCAGGAGGGGCCGAAAGGGGACGGTGATGGCGAGCCGGCAGGAACCCGCCGAGCCCCGCCGCCACTGAGCCCTCCGGGGCCGGCAGCCCCCGCCTGGGCCCCGCCACCCCCCGCACATGGTGGAGTGCCCCGCGCCGCGCCCGCCGCTGTCCCGGACCCCGACGGCCGCGGCCTCCGCCCGCGTTTAACGCCGAGATGTTGCTTCTAGCCGCCTGAAGGATATTTGTCCCTCTCCCCCCTCCCTGCCCCCGCGGGCTCTCGGCGACACAAGGTAAGAGCGGCGAGCGCGGCGGCGGCGCTGCCACGGCCCCGCGGGACGGGGCCGCTTTTCCCCGTCGGTGCCGCCGCGCCGCCGGCCCCGGGGCAGACCCCAGACGCCGGGGAGTGCGGGGTGAGCCCCGCTTCCCTCCTTGGGGGTTTCTCTGAAAGGGAAAATTAAACGTCCCCTTCCCGAGAGCAGCCGGAGGTGCGGGCGGCGGGGCAGCGTGCGCACCCGCGGGGACCGAGCTCGCCTGGCGCGGCCGCGGGGCGCGTGGGTCTGCGGGGCTTGGGGGCCTCCGGGCTGGGGTTGAGGTTTTCCACCTTCTTTTTTGGAGGTGGGGGGAGAGCCGGGTGCGGCGGGGCGATGCTCGGCAGCCCCGCGGGCTGCGCGCACCCACCGCACCCCCCTCGCCACGGCCGGGTCCGGTCGCGGCCCCGGGGGCGCGGAGGGGGTGACCGGGCCACCTCCCGCGGGGACAGCGCGTCCCGCGGGGCGCGTTCGGGCACCGCCGAGGGTGCGGGCAGGAACTTCCGTGGGCTCCCGGTGAGACCGGGCAGCGGCAGCGCCGGCTCCGGCCGCGGCTCCACGCGCTCCCCAGCGGGGCACAGCCTCCCTCGCCCTTCGCTTTTCGTTTTGGGGCGTTTAAGGTTGTTTCCTTTATTCTGCTGTTAAAATGGAGTGGCTGCTGCCGGTGCCAAGCCGAAGAAGTTACAATTTAGCAGTCAGCTCCCTGGGAGGCTGTGGGAAGTTTGGGATAGGCCGATGGTAAAGCTTGCAAATAATGATATTCAGTCCGCTGTAATGATTAGTAATTTGTCATAATATTAGAATAGAACATCGTCTTTAGCTTGTCCACGAGCAGTCTCATTATATTTGTTTATTGTCTGCATAATTGGAACCATTTATTGGTGTGTATTGAATACTGCCATGGTTTGCGTGAGTGTTTACATTGTTTTTCATTTATTCTCTTTATTTTGACATAAGGAGTTCTGTTATTTGCTTCGATTAAGGGGAGGGATTTAAGTGTTGCACAGGACTGTTTGGGAAGTGTAATATTAAAACAAGATAAATAACTCTGCCTACCTGATAAACCTTGGTTCAGAGCAACAAATACGAAAATTCTAAATGAGTGCTGCAATCAATGTAAATCCTGATACAAAACAGAAACCTTAAATGAAGCCAATGCCATCTATTTTAATAATTTTTGTTATATTCCTGTCAGAGTCCTATTTAATTAAAATCATCATTTCAAACTTAGTGATTGATGAATGCATAGAAAATCAGGTCTCTCTTAAATTAACGTAGTGTTTCATTGCAATAATTAGACAACATTTCGATTACATGTAAATATTTGTCAAGACGTTTTTCAGAACATTTATTGTCTTTTTATTATTATATATGTATTCTGACAGTTCCTAAAAAAAATCTCAACAGGGAAACATATTTCTGAATAAACACACAATTCTTATTACTGTTGTTGTTGTTTATTATTATTATTATTATCCACTTGTTAATCTGGAAAACTGTGATTTATCTTTTGATTAGAATACTCAGCCAGCGACAGAAAGATTTACTCTTTCATATTCTTCTTTTTAGATCTTGGATGAGTTTTGCAATGTGAAGTTCTGCATAGATGCCAGTCAACCAGATGTAGGAAACTGGCTCAAATATATCAAGTTTGCTGGATGCTACAATCAGCACAACCTTGTTGCATGTCAAATAAGTGATCAGGTACGTGGTGTTCACTTTCTGGACTTGCTTTTTTAAGGATCGTTAAGGTGTCAATGGAAAAAAAAATAACAGCAATTCACAACAGCTTTTGGCCTGTTTGCTGTTATGGCAAAAGATAAGGTACAGATGGGAAATGAAGAATGGAATAATTTTGATTATGGGTGATAGAAAATACGAATTTTCTATTTTCCATATTGTTGTTCAATTCATAAATGATTTTTTTGGTCTTATATCTGATAAAATTCGAGACTGCTTTCTAAGGGGTACAAAGCCATTATTTGCTGATTTTGAATTAGGAGCATTTTCTGGCTCCTGTTGCAGTCCACTTGGATTGCTGTGTTAAATCATTGAGTTGGTCAGAAGCTATAAAGTGAATTTAATGGAAAGAGTGGAGGGGAGGACACAAAAGTGGTAATGTTACCAGTGTACTTGCATGTGTGGGGCTTTGGATTTGAATGCACACGTGCCTGGATATTATTGTGCCTTCCCATGCACTTTGCTGGAACTCGTAGTACTTACGTGCTGAATCAAGGTCTTCGGTGGTTTTCTTTTTCTTTTCATTTCTTGCACTTCAATTCAGTGTTTGTTGGGCTGAAGCATTATTTATCCTTGTGTGTTGGAAAAAAGGCTGGGATAGGCAGAGGAAGAATGCAGTAAAGCAGTAAAGCATTTTGTTTTCAATTATGCTGATGAGTTATTAGGTGTTTCCTAAATCAGGGTTTGCTTTTGTCTGCAGATAACACAGGCCATTATGAAATATTTTAATGGGCGAAGTTAGGCTGAGGAAACTTTGCTTCTTTAAAGTAAAATATCTAAAAGAGCGAAGCAACAACTGATTGTGAATTCTTGTTTCCAATTTTAACTTTGCTACCTGCAACGTAGGATTCTATTCGTTTAATCAGTGTTTCATTTTTCACCACTTAATTAACTGCATCAGGTGGATGTTAAAGATTATCTTTAGCTGATTTAATTGCCTTGACAGTATTGAAAGAAGAATCACAACCAGACACAAAGCTTCAATTAGAAATCATTCTTTCTAATCAAATTCCTTATGTATAGGAAATGAATGTGAGGGAGCCTGCTATTTCCAGCCCAGTACTACGTATTTCACTCATGTGAGATAGCTGATTAAAACTGGGTTAAATAACTTTCTCAGAAACTATGAGAGAAGATCTTTTTCATTTCCAACTTTTACAGTTCAGCCCTGAGCACATGTAGCATAGAACGAGCCAGCAGACCGAGAGATAATTTCTTTTTTATACAGCAGCTGGTTTAACTAAAGAAACCATAAAGGTTATTAGTAAAAGCAAGTTACGTTTTCCGAGCTGAAATACGCTTTGTGCTGAAAAACAATAAATTCTCTCTGTGCAGAGCATTTATGGAACAGTGATAGGAAGAGGAAACTGTAGATTAATTGAAACGGCAAATTCAAGTATTTTACATTGAGCAGGAGCTGGTGTAGGTAGGAAAGATCAGAAGTGAAATCACATGCATTGGTCAAAGCAACTCACTGTCTTTGGGTCGGTGTTGGGGATCTGCAGCTGAAAGTGCAGGCGAGGCCGAACCGTCAGCATCTCCCTCTGAACGCACACACGCACCCGCGCTTTGACGTTTTTGGAAGGAAAGTTATGGCGCTTTTAACTTTCTCTTTTTTTAGTGTTTACATTTCTGACATTTGGTAATGGTGGCTGTACTGCTGCCAGTAATTCCCTTCATTCACTGGAGACTTGTTATTTATTTTGCACAGCATCGTGCTTTTCATAATTCCATATTTTTATAGCTTTTTGTTGCTGAGATTTGCAAATTAAGATTTGGTTGTCTTTCAAGCAGCACGTTGTGATCTGGGTGCTGTCAGCAAGAGATTGTTGTTCATTTGGCCCTCTGGAAACGCTGCACATTTACCCACAAAATCATCCGTGTACTCCAACGTTTTATGACCAGAGCCTAAGAAGTTAATGCTAAAAATGTGCTCTCGAATCTTAAAGCAAGAAAGTCTTTCTAACAGCTCCTCCTTCTGCTTTCTTCTGGCACAAGCTCACCAGAGGTAATATAAAATATAATGGGAAGGCAAACTGGGAAATGGACGTTACATGGCCAAACGTGTGCGTGTACGAGGAGTGACAAATGCAAGTCAGGGCTGAGTGTGCACGTATAGCCTGTGTGGGGCTGCCTGGGGTCACTTGGCCTCGGTAGCTCCTGGAAAAAAAGGGGAAAAAAGAAAAAGAAGGGAATAAAAAGGGAAAATAAAAATAAGGTGAAGCTGAGGACGTGTGTCAGTGGTTGTAGCTAGAGCTGGAGGGCAGAGGCGATGCAGCCCAGCTGGTACAGGAGACCCCAGCTCAGCTGGAGCCACAGCCAGTGCTGGGTGCAGGCATGGGGGGACACCCCAGTTCTTCCTGCCTCCCCCAGGAACACAAAGCACCTCAGCAGCCCTGGTGGCAAGGGGAGCATCCCCAACGCAGGGACGCCGCTCGCTCCCGAGCCACAGACACTCGATCAGCAGTAATTGTTCACCTCTAATTGCTTCAACTCATCTGTAAAATTCACAAGCAAACATTGGGCTGTACCTGAGAAGGTAAAGGATCCTGCCAGCGCTCCCAGCCTCATGCTGCCCACAAGTTTATACTACTAAATTCAAGCTTGACTGACAGACAGGTATGGTTCCCAAACTGCTCGAGGCAGGATTGAGATGAACTCAGGGCGATGTGTAATCTGGTTGCTCTGCGGTGTTCTACCTGCTGTATTTAACAAAAAGAGGGAAAGAAAAACATTTTTTGTCATTTTCTCTCTTGGAGTTTTTTCAGAGACATACCACCCCACCCCCTGACTCACGGCTGAGGTTAGGTTTCATCACTTAGGATCAACTTTACAAAAGGCCTGGGCTCTTTCTTATGACTGTATAAATGAGCTTTGCTGAGATGAACAGCTCGATAATGGTGGGATGCAGTCAAAACATGCACGCTGGATGCAACTCATGTTTCATTTGATTGCAGCTGGAATAGGGCTTAAAAGCTGCATTTTTTTACTTTTTTTTTTTTTTCATTTCAAATGGGGTCAATCTAGGATTTCTTTTGCTGTCTTACTATTATCTCCTGTCATACCCAATCTAACCTGAACATATGTAATTTTAGGTGTATATCAATAATGAAATTCCAGAAACAGGGCACTCAGTTTTTTTCTTTTCCCCAAAGAGACTACAGTGTGCACAGAGCTGCAGAGAATCTTGTCACTGTTCTTGCCCTGGAATGTGTTTTTTCAGCTCAGAGTCAGTTCAGGATTCTAGAGCAGTTTCTGCTAACTTGGACGACTCCTCTCTGTTATCGTTAAATATCTATTAGTTCAACTTTTTAATGACTTCAGAATGATTGGCTCTATTAGGCTTTCTGGCAGTGCTGTCGTGCTGTCAGCCTAGCAAAAGCATTATTTTTAAAGATGTATATTAATGAAAGTGGAGATACAAATCAAGCAGCGACTATGGCAGTGGCGTGGCAGGGGCTGTCACACATTCCAGGCTGAGATCATGGTCACCTTCAAACTACAAAATTTTTTTTAAAAAACTTTTTTATTTTTAGAAAGATTGTTGGTAGCTGTTGAAGTTAAAACCCCTAAATAATGTTTTTATCTTGCTTATGGCTTGCAGAGTTCTGAGAGTGATACAGACACATGGTGCTGTGAAACTGCCCTGAGCTTCCAGGTCTCTTTCCCCCCAACAAAGCAGCTCCTGAAGAGTCCCTTTGGTTTATCCATGGAAAACTCAGAGTGACTCAAGATCACTTTACTGAGGTTTTAGATTGCTGTGCATGCCAAAATAGGTTTTTGGTGGGTTTTGTGTGTGAGTTTTGTTTCCTTGCCTTATACTCAAGTACGTGCCACTGCAAAGGGAGCAAAACCAGTAGTATCACACTCTTAACAACGTGCCCGATGTCAGTGATATAAACTTACAGGAGTGAACCTACTGCTGTAGGTTCCACCAGATCTGATCCCATCTTACACGTTTTACAAACTTTTCTAATCTGCAGGCACAGCTTCATGTTTCAGGTTTTACAGCCGTGGCCCCCCATCCGTGGCAGGCAGGGGCTCCTTGCACAGCCACCTGCAAAAGTTGTGTATTTAAGGAATAGTTTTGAGGCTTTGTTGTCAGAGAGTGAAATTAAGGTTTTGGCTGTTGTGGGTCAGGAGGGCACGCACACGCTGAGCTCGTACGGGGCCCTATTCTGCCATGAGTCTTCCTATGAGTTTTTGGTTATTAAGCAAATAAAGTTTAATCCAGCTCCCACTAAAAATCTGTCTCCAGTGGAGCAGGGATGTTTTAACTTGGGGCTGGTGGAACGAGGAGCTGCTGAGTGGTGATTTTCCACTTGCTGCAGTTAGAGCTGGGGCTGTGGGTGAAATTCCTGCCTGGGCTTTATGACTGCCTGTGTTATCTGGAATTTGATGCACTGGTGGTGTTACCGCTCTCAGCATTGGACTGTCCTGATGTGACCTAAAATAAGCTGTTTAGAACCAAACCCAGCAACTTGTTGTTGCCATTTCTGCAAAGTGATGAGGTTTTCAGTGATGATTCGTGGTTAATAAAAGTGATAAGGCATTTTTTGTGATGAGGGCTGTCAAATCCTACTCATCTGCTGGTTAAAGTGTAGAGAGTTATGGACAGCCACAGAGCCAGGACAAGACTGCACCTTGCTTGGCATTGGTGTGGTTCATTAATGGAGGTTCGTGGGTGTTAGAGGACAACTGAGTGGTTAGATCAGCTCAGGAGAACAGGTGGGTGACAGAAGTTGGGGTCTGGTGTCAGTGGTTAGTGACCCCCAAGGAAGAGGTTCTGCAGGACCAGAGCAGCTCGGATGAACCAGGGCTTTCACAGAAGCTAAAATTCAATGACAGTGTAAGAAGACCTGAGTGGCACTGGGGAGGGAGGTGGCCTGCAGCCCCCCAAGATGCCAAAAAGGGTGCCCTGCAGAGAGATATCCTGCAGTTCCCTTCTTGTTTTGGGGAGCAGGAGGCACCTTTTGCCTTGGAAGGTGGAAAAATGGGGATTCCTGGAGCATCCTTCCTCCAGCCCTTCCTGCATAGAGATTTTGGGGCATTTTGGAAATGAAGAAGGGAAGGGTTCACAGCCCTGGTGCTGAGGCAGTGTGGTGCTCCCCTACCCTCTCTGCAGTGGGAAGAGGAGGGTCCTCTCTCCCCACTGGGCTCCCACTTGTGCCCCCACAGCCCCTTGCATACAGAGACTTGCAGAGTTTCGCCTCTGGATTTTTGCTGAAGTTTTCTTTGGGCCCAGTACAGCTCTCAGGCAGGACTCTTCTACTTCGGCCCTTGAAAAAACTCCAGTTTGTTTCAATTTATCATTTGCCTGAGTATAGCAAAAAGAGCCTGGCTCAGGTTTCATCACACAGCTCTCCAGCTGCACAAGTTGTTCATCACAGGAGCTAAAATTGAAGCTGTACTATTTGGACCTTTTTCTTTCTTGTTCTTTCCCTTCAAACTCTTAATTATGGCTTGTTGTGGAGTTGTGTGTCCGTTTGTCCTTCTCATTTTTCTGGCGGGCATAATTCCTGATTTTGATGGAACTCCTTGAATATAACACTCATTATTAGTTTTGGACATTTAATTTGTTTTACTTTTCAGGCAAGTTCCACTCTTGCTCTGAAGCAGTGTGGAGGTAGATGCCAGTTGGCAGCATGCACGCTGCCTCTTGGGGCACATTCCCCAGAGGAACTGGGAGATGAGGCTGCCTTGCTTGGGGTGGATGTGCCCGCGGAATGCGGTCTGTCGAGTGCTGAGTGTGGGTGCTGCTGTGGCTCAGCAGGCGGCAATCCACTTTTGGGGTCTTCTGTTCCATCCCACCATCCCAAGCAGAGTGGGTCCTCCTGCTTGCACCAGTGTGGGGCAGGACAGGATCCCTGGGTGCCTCCCCTGTGGTGGGAGCTGTGAGTTCAGGACGTGGCCTGGGACAAACTGCACCGACTTGGAGCAGCATCTCTTGCTTGCCCTAAAATCTGAATTTCCCAGGCAGCTCTGGGGCACGTGCGATGTTTTCCAAAGCTGTAGGCAGGAATAAAGGGTTTAGTTGGATGCACCAGAACACAGCTCTTTTTTGGGGCACGACAAATGTGTGCATGGCAGTTCCTGCCTTCGCTCGCACTCAGGGAACTGAGTTGTCTCTCTTCCCCCCTAAAACCTTAACTTCAATTTAGCCCTCCTGGTTCTGGGGGATGCTGATGGGAGCAGAGGGGGGTCCAGGCAGGGTGGTGTGGGGCTGGCAGGGGCAGGGGGATGGCTGGGGTGCTTCAAAGCACACGGGCTCAGGGGCTGAGCGCGGCCCCAGCCGAGCTCGCGGGGAGTGCGTTTCGCTATTATTTCAATTATTACAACTTCCTGAATAGGTCGAAGGTCGTTCATAATTCACGCTTCTGTCATCTTTACACATGCCAAATGCAGTCTATTAAGCATAAATAAAATTTCAAGTGCCTGACCAGGAAAAGTAAACTGGGATTCATAACAATGAGGCCTTATTCATCCATTTAAAAGTAAATTGTGTGTGTTCCTTTTTTTCCCCCCCTCCCCTTTCCCTTTACGGATTCGCAGTTTGGGAGCTTTTATTTCTGCTCAGTAGCACAGATCTCTGACCTGCGGTGTGGGCAGGCACAGAGCACTGATGAGCCAGGCCTCCCCCAACTTCTCCCCGCCTTGGACCCCCTGAACTTTGAAAGTGTTTCCAGACCTGAATCCGATTTTGCTCTTCCTACATAAACTGTAGTCACACACCGCTGATCCCAGGGCATGTGAAATGTGCATCTGGACTCTGCTTTTATTTTTCTTTTCCCCCTCCTCTGGTTGTTCCTCTCCTGTGCAGAAGCTCTTCCTATACTTGTTCTCAAGGCAGACCAGTGCAGGTTAACCCAAAAAAGTTGGTTAATGGAACAGGCTCAGTCAGCTGGAGAAGTGATAGCCAGAAAATTGAAACCTTTCATTAATTACAGTAGAGTCAGGACTGTGCCCCAGAAATCTTCAAGCTTTGCAATTGAAAAATCCACTTATTCTGTGATAGCATTTCCTCATACGAAAAATACTGCCTGTGGTAAAGGTGCTGTTCTTGCAAAACACAGGCAGCCCAAGGGGTACCTGTGGAGCTCAGGGGGAATTTGTGAGGTTCCCCATCTGGGGGTTGCAGGACTCCCCCACTGCATGCCCTCAGTCAGCTGCTGCTGCCTCAAAATTCGGGCAGCGTGGTTTATTTCAACAGTTGGCTTCTCACTTTTCCCCAGACAGGGTAATTCCAGGAGGTTTTAGGTGGGAAGAGTGAGAAAAAAAGCTCTTCACGTGACGTAATAAGGACAGCTCTTCAAATCAGAATAAATTTACCTGCATGATTGTTTTGGTTTAAACTTCAATATGTTTTATTTTAGATTCTCACTGCAATGCAAATTGATGTATAAACGGTTAGTGCAGGTGAATTTTTTTCTGTACATACAGAAATTTTAAAAACTATTTTTAATAATAATTAAAGTTAGTATTCTAATAATGTGAAAATGCCAGAGCTGGAAATCTCGGCCTTTGTTTTGGAGAGTATTAGGTTTGAGAAGCAAAATAAAGAAACATTACTCAACCTGAAACATGCAGTTTTTTGAAACACCCTCCTTGTCTCCCTGCTGAGGGACAGAGAGGCTGGCCAGGGAGTTTGTGATAGGGAGTTGGATCATCTCTGGATTTTTAAATACCAATGCAGACAAGACAACCGGCTGCAGAGTCTGCTCCCTGTTCAGGGATGTGTGCCACAGCTGCAGGAAAGGTGCTGCGTCGTCCTGGGCTTCCCCAAGAGAAGCAATGCTCCCCAGCACAGCGCTTGTGAACAAGACCCTCTTTATGCCCCGGTCCATGTGTCCTCGCTTTGTGATGAGAGGTGAAAAGGTCTGTCCAAATACCTTTGATGGGACAGGGAAAATACCGGAGAAGGCTCCGCCGTGGTTTTTGTTCGCTCCTTGGTGTGGATGCACCACCGACCTGGGAAGAACAGCTGCATTGACCTGACTGAGAAACAAAACCTGGGAGCAGAAGCAAGTCCTGGGCAGAGCAGAAGCTTTGGAACAGTCCCTCTGGGATGGTGGAAGTCCTTCCTGGCTGTCTGTGTGGTGGTCCTGCTCCTGCTTCCACCCCAGCAGGGAGGTCTGCAGAAGTCTCTTCAGTCAGTGTGCACATATCATTATTCCACACATTATTTTCACCCTAAACCAGCCAGCAACTGGGCTTGTCTTCCACAGATCCGACTGCAGCTTCCTTTTCAGATATGCAGAGGCCATTATACTTCTGGAATTAAAAATCCACTTTTCAATGCATTTATCCTAACAAGTGGAAAACCAAGCATTGCGTGCAGCAAATATTCACTGGATGTGGCACTGTCATTAGGTTTATTTGCAGGAGGTAAAAGCTGGCTTCATTTAAATGTGTTTTGGCCTTTGCTGAGATGAGCTGTGTTGCCTCAGTGCAGCCCCAGCATGCTGAAGCCCACAAGGAAGCCCTGCATCCTTTGGCACCGACAGCAGCATTGGATCCAGAGGGGATTGTGGTACCAGACACTTGCCTGGCTGCATGAAGAGATATACACAAGACACAGCCATGGCTCTCTTGGCCTCCAAAATACTTGGTGGAGTTTGAAATCCCCTCGACAAGAGATACAAATGGGAAGCCCAAGCAGCCCAGGCTGGTGGTTTGATGAGGGTGGTGTGGGAAGAGGAGGGACAGTGGATCACACTGCCCATAAACTCCTTCTCCTGGTTTTTATGGGGGAAATTGGCCACAAGCAGGGGCTTCTGGCACTGGTACCTTGTGCCTGATGTGTTTTGCCAGCCCTTCTGTCACCTAGTGAGGGGTGAGCACCAGGGTTTGGAATGAGCTGCCCCACTTCCACTCTCTGCACCATTCTTTGGAGTGGCTTTTGGGACAAACTGAAGGAAAAAAAAAAAAAACAAACCCAGATCTGAGGGAATGCGTCTTAGTTCGATATTGTTAGGTATTTAGCCCGTATCCGTGGGCACAGCTTGTGCAGGCAGAAAGGATTAGGCTGTACGGCCACCTCCTGGAGGACACCGGTATGTGCTGGCTGCCGGTGGGTGACGGTCTGTGTGTGCCTGGGCAAGGAAAGCACCCACCAGGCGTGACAGTCCACGTGTGACCGGGCAAGGAAGGCACCCACGAACCTCCAGACACCTGTCCCTACCTGTGACAAACTCATCTGTGTGACTTTGAACCCTGGAGGTGATTTGCTGCCTTTCTCCCCGTGCGCTGCAATGAGTGCTGAGAGTTAAGAGTTTGGGAGCAAACCCTTTAAAAATACATTAGTCTGAGAAAAAGCAAAGGCATCATTTTTTAGCCTAGGAAACATAGCTGTCATGTGGTTTTGTTTAACAAGGCCCGAGGAAGTTACTAATATTTATTTGAGCTGCTTCATGGAGCTTTTTAGTGCTCTTCACATTTCCTGCTGAGACAGAAAGCAGCCAGATGGATTTTGGGAATTTCCTTTCGGCAGAGCCTCGTGGTGCTGGCGTGCGCTTCCTCTGGTGCATGGACCCAGGGGAGAGTGTGCCCTTTGCCTTCCTCCCACAGCCTCCTGCCTCCCCAATGGGCTCCTTCCCCCAGCCCAGCATCACCTGTATGAGGGGACAAGTGTCACCAGGCAGGGCCACCGCCAGCAGCTTTGGCTGCTCATGGTGTTTCTTCATCCAGGACTGATTTTTCCCTTGGTTTCCATTTGAACCTAAGGAATAACCAGGTGCTCTGGTTCTTACAAGCTTCTCTCCTCACAGCTTTTTGGAGTGTGTAGATGGTTGGAACAGGGGGCTGGATGCCTATGGCTTATCCAGCAGCATCTCCTCATGTCTGCTTTAGAATTATGGAAACATTAAGGTTGGAAAAGACGTCTAAGATAATCAAGTCCAAGCATTAAAGTTACTTTAGTACCTTTTCCCAGTGCAACAGGAATTCCCTCCCTTACAAGGATCACTCAGGGATGTGTTCTACGGCTGCTCTGTACATGGGTTTGGTATAACTCAGCAGACAAGTTGCTGGTGATATCTCCAGTCATCACACAGCTCATTTTGCAGCAGAGCCTGTTGAAAGCAGTCGTCCCTTTTGTCCTCACAGAGCCCAAAACACAACGGCTTTGGGGCTGGAAGGAGCAGACCTGCCGTGGTCAGTCAGGTCCTCTCCAGCAGCAGCATCATGAGCGGGCAGGCTCTGGCCACGAGGTCTGCAACGCTCACCAGCAGTGCTTGATGCTTCTTTGCCTATTGTGGTGCTTACCTTGCCTTTTCTTTCTGTTTGTTTTTTTTTTTCCCCCAGATATTCTACAGAGTGGTAGCAGATATTGAACCAGGAGAGGAGCTCTTACTGTTCATGAAGAGTGAAGATTATTCACATGAGACAATGGCTCCGGACATCCACGGTTAGCCTCTGCTTACTGTTTCATCTGACAGAAAGTATCAATGAAGTTAACCCAGAATTTAGGCAGATTTTTCTTCTGTTGCAATCTGAGATGGCTTCACTGCAGCCAGGGAGGAGACCTGGACTGTAGTTGTATTTTTCCATCTTCTGCCCTTCTGTTCCTGACTGAAACTTGATGGTTTTGTGCGGTTGCAAAAGAAGAACAGTCTGTGTCCTTATCTCAAGACTGTGCTGCTCCTGCAGGACACATATGGACCCTGGTTATAGGTTATTATTTGTCACTTAGCCAAATAACTGTGACCTTGAAAAGAGGAAATCTCAAGTTGTCAGTGCTGCTGTCGCTTGTGAGGACATCTCAGCCATTCTCACTCCTCACACTTGTCCTTTATTTATCCCACACACAGATTCTTCATCTGAAACTCCTGAGTTGTTGCTCAAATTTGTCCCCCCAATCTCCAAAATCTCCTTTAGCTGCGCTGCCTGTTGGGCAGAGGGTTATATGCCACAGTGTGAACTGGGTGTGGGATATCTGCTTGGTGCCCAGCAGGTTGCAGTTTATACCAACAGGGACATTCTACAAATTTTCAGGGATTCAGGGACAATGCACAGGGGTTTCCTAGGGCAGGAACTATCAAGGTCTCTACTTTCTTATAACTGCTTGTGCATTTAAAGTAGTATTTCTTGTTCTCTTGAGGAAAAAAGTGGGGATTGGACATTCATTCCCGTTTGGTTTTGTGTTCGGGTTTTTCCCCCAGTGGTAACTTTGTTTAGTTATTGCTGAAGGTGTCCCCCTTTCCAGCACACTGTTCTCCCTGCCTAGTCCCCGTGGTCAAGTAGCTATTGTATAAATGACACCAGAGGAAATCTCTGCAGTCACATGCAAGATCATGTCCCACAGGGCTGATTTAGAAGCAGGCTGAGCCAAAGTGTTGCTCATGGACAGCCAAGAACAGAGCCCCATGACACTTTCTCTGGATCAGCTCAACTGTCAAGTAGCAACCAAGAACATACACTGGGAATTCCAGCCAGACTCCTCAGTGCTTTTCTGACTCAGAGCCTCAGGGCATTTATATCTGGAACCAAACCAGGGTGTCTGGCTCCTTGTATGGACCAACAGTAGAAAATGCAGCAGAAAAAAACCCATTGTGGGATGCTTTTCTCCAAGTTTGATTTTTCAGATTTTCTTCAGCTAATCTATTCTTTTTCAGGAATTACTAATTAGGGAATGCAGTACTCACTCCAAAGTAACACTTTACTGATATTCTACACTTTTCAGTAAGAAATTATGGCTGATTTTATGGAATTTAAAGCAAAGAATTCAACTTCATGTGTCTCTGGCTTACTCTGAACAGGACTGGGTGCTGCAGAAGGACTGTGATGAAAATGAAGAGGCTTTTAAAAACCCTAAACATGCTTTTGGCTATTTTAGATGCTGCTGTTTGTGTCTGAGTCAGTCTCTGTCATTCAGAAATGCAGAGACTGGCAGCCTCTGCTGGATATCCGTGTTAGACCCTGTATAATTCCATTTAGGATGTTATTTAAACACTTGTCCTTGGTATTTAAACTTTTGTCCTAAGACAGTGTTAGGGATTCCTGTTGGATGTCACCCAGGCAGTTAATATGGAATCAAAGCATTATCATAAAGCATTCTTAAGAATCCTTCTTTCTTTTGAGGTTCCTCTCTCTTTTACTGAAGAGCAATTCATTTAACCACACCATCATCCAACTTCTGGTGGGGTGGTGGTTAAAAATGAGTGAAAACTGAAGGGGTGTCCCTGTGCCCAACCCCTTTGTGTTGCAGAGGAGCGCCAGTACCGCTGCGAGGACTGTGACCAGCTCTTCGAGTCCAAGGCTGAGCTGGTGGACCACCAGAAGTTCCCCTGCAGCACACCTCACTCCGCCTTCTCCATGGTGGAGGAGGACTTCCAGAAGAAGCTCGAGAACGAGAGCGACCTTCAGGACGTGCATGAAATCCAGGAGTGTAAAGAGTGTGACCAAGTCTTCCCAGACTTACAAAGGTAGGAGAAGGTGCTTAAAACGTGACTGGGTGGGGCAAATTCTGTGATGGCTTCAGCTGGATCGTGCAGGGCATCAGGACCTGATACATTCACCCTCTGCAGAAACCAAAGATGAAGATGAGCAGGATTTCTATGCCAGCTGGTGTTTTATGGTATAATAAGCAATCGAGTCTAAATAAATCAGAAATTTGGTCCTTGTACTTGAAGTCCTTAGTGAAGACCTCAGATTAAGAGCTGGATCTTTTGCTAATCAGATCAGTAGCTGGCATGAATTGGGCTGGTTGCAGTGAAATCACAGGAGTGGTTCTACTTCACATCAATTAAGGTCTGGGTTCCTTAGTCTTAGGTAGAAATAATTTGACCTGGAGAAGGTTAACCTCAACCAATGTTTGATAATAATGTTGAGATATCTCAATAGCAAAGTCCTGGGCCAGATGCTCTGCTGAGATGAGATAGTGCCTTTTGTAGGAAGCTGTTTGATAGCCAGGATCTCTTGCTTTCAGAGTCTTAGCACCATTCCCACACTCCCATCGTGTCTTCTTTTTTCTCCGCGTTGTGTGGGCACAACCGAAGTGACTGTGAACTGCCCTTTTTCAGCACAGCAATGTGTGAATCATTTGCCCCTTAAAAGCTGGCTGGTCAATTTAGAATATTTTGTGTGTTTCGCAGAAATCCTCATTAGATTCAGGGTGTCGTGGTGTCTGTTGGAGGCTAGCATGGTTTTCTGCATGCCCAGAGTTAGTCCCTTTGGATAATTGCTCCTGCATGCTCTGGGTGCTGGTTCTGCAAGATGAAGCCCTCTCTCTCAAAACAGAGATGTTCCTTCACTCCTCTCAATGGAGCAGTTAGCCTAGCATCATGTGAGGTGTCTCAGATCAGTGGATGATCCTTGCACTTGGACAAAACTAATGACACTGAAATTAAAACGTGGTGTGCCAAACATCACTCCCCACGCAGGTCACCTCGCTGAGCAGGAGTTTGTGCAGGCACAGGGTCTTGCTCACCAGCTGCTGTTGGGCAGCGTGTGGCTCCACGTGTCTGATTTTCAGTCTGAGGGGTTGATTCCAAGGGGCTGATGGAGGTGGATAAAGTCAGAAGAATTTCCAGCAGCCTGGGTGAGGCAGGACTCTGGTCTGTGAGGTTTTTGCATGTTGGGAGTTACTCAGCGTTTAAGTTCTTTTCTCCGTGCAAAAGAGAGGACAATATGTAACATATGGGAATCATTGAGGAAATGTAAATTTAGCTTAAAATATTAAATATTGAAGAGAAAGGGCAGAAAACAAAGAACGAGTCATCATAAATAGATGGGCAGTACTGTGAGAAAGAGTGAAAAATGAGAGCGAATGCAGCTGTCCTCCAAATTTCTGAATTATTGAAAGGCTCATACACCACACAGACAGTTCACTGCAAAAAAGTGCCAGAGTGTGCTATATCCAGATTATATAAAACAAAAGGCCCAAGTGAACCATGCTTGAGGGTGTGAGCAATTACATGGAGAAGTAGCTGAGCAGGAGGATGGGGATGTTGGGTCCAGGAGTGCCCAGTGCTGATGGCCGGTCACGGAACTGCGGCAGAATCTGGGAGCTGGTGGCACAGCCAGGGACAAGAATCTCTCTAGGTCTTATGGCAAATTTGTTTACTTGATGGAGAGCCAATTGCTATAAAAGTATTAGGAAAAGAAGCAAAAATTATTTTTTTCCCCCCAAAGGAAGAAGAGGGGTAGAAGTAAGAGCATCTGCAGAGTGAAAGCATTTCCATTGCCTGTGGCTGAGAATGGAGGTTGCCGTTTGGGCTACACAACCCAAACAAGGCTGTAACCCCAGGAGGTTTTGTCACTGATTCAGCAGAGATCACTGGGAACTTCATGTGAGAACAGTTTGGGCATCCCAGGTTAAAATTCCCACTTTCCAGTGGCTTTTCTGTGAATCCACTCTTGCATTATGTAGTGATCTTCCCTCTAGCAGTGGTGTGAGTTATGACTCTGTATGTGACCAAGCAATACAGGTGTTTAAAAACACACATTTGCTACAAATGAATGATAAAAATTCAGAGACAAAAATTAATTTAAAGATGTGCAACAGAAATTAGGTGGGCACTGGATACCCTAATAATAGATTGAATGAACCACTAAGAAATGAATGACTAAACAACCACACAATTGCACGCAGTTAATAATAATCATCAAGAATATCTTCAGTTGTGCTGTACCTTATCTAGAGGCTTCTTAAACTCATCTTGTCCTACTCCAGAGGAGTTATTCCTCATCTATTCCTGCTGTAAGAAAAATTGACTCCTGTCAAAGGAGTGGATTTATAGCAGGTGGTGGCATCCAAGATGTGTTTAGAGGGAAAGTCATAAGGTAGAAATAATTCAGACTGCAGGGAAGAATTACCAGAGTGAAATACTGAGAGGTGTATGAAATAGTCTCCTTGGGGAGCGATGGCAGCAGCATCTCCTGGAGCATTTGCAAGTGGCGTGGCAAAACATGAGAGGATGTGTTATTCTGGTGGGGAGGAGGAGGTTCTGCCTCCTGGCTGGGGTGAGCCTGGTACTCACAGGACTTATTTCTGTCAGGATTGGGCCTTTGGGGCTTTTAGGTTTTTTTTCTTTCAGCTGTAACTACGTACTCTGCTCTCTCCTCTTCCTATAAACCCACATCTCCCTGAGCCCTGTTCCTGTTTCCACAGCCTGGAGAAGCACATGCTGTCGCACAGTGAGGAGAGGGAGTACAAGTGTGACCAGTGCCCCAAAGCTTTTAACTGGAAGTCCAACTTGATACGTCACCAAATGTCGCACGACAGCGGGAAGCACTACGAATGTGAGAACTGTGCCAAGGTACAGTGAATTTGTAGGCTGCCTGGCACTTCTTGTGCTGCTGGATGCAGGGGAGCATGGAAGTGGGGGTGCCCCAGGCTGGGATGCAGGAGGGCTTAGGGCTTCTGCCAGGCACCTGATGGTTTCTCAAGGGTTTTGATTTCTACTTTGAAAGCACGTTATTTTGCTTCCCCTTTTGATTTGGAAATGGCTGTGGAGTCTGAAATGGGCACTGATGCAGGATGCTGAGCATCCTCAAGCTCAGGGCTTGGCTCCTTGTGAGGATTGGTGAGGTGTTAAGAGGGTCAGTGAGAGGCAAGAACCCCCAGGGAAACACAGGGCAGAGGATTCCTGTGGCTGTGTGCCAGCTGCTGGGACCAGAAACATCAGGACACTACTGCAATATAAATCAAAAATAAGCAATAGCAGTGCACCCCAGCTGCAGTAAGTGAGTACAGCTCTCATCTCTAAAGCATCTCCATCACTTCCCAGCACTGGGCTTGCTGTGTGGATTATTTGTATAGGATGTGGTACTCTGCATTGCTTTTTATCAGATTCCCAAAGCTTGGCCTTTTTGCATGAGGACTTACTTGGTTTTAGGTAGATTTGCTGCAATAATGGGAAATTCATATTGGGCTGACACTTATAAGATGTAAGCAAGCCCTGGTTTCTAGCACTGGGGAGTGTACAGGATTACTTGCTGTCACACACTCAGATGTCAGTATAAGGTATTTCTATTGCAGTAATGCTTGGGGGTTTCAAGCAGCCACATTTTCACTCATTTCCCATGAAGTCCCTGACCTCAAATGTGCAGTTTCTAATGGCAAAGTCAAATGCATCTGCTCCAAAGGGGTTAACAGATCCACCCAATTCTTGGCTGATGCTGGGAAACTGAGGCCCCATCCTGCAGGCACAGCTCCCATTGCTGGCCATTAGCGAGGGTTTTAATCTTAGAACACTCCCAAAAATAGCTCCAAGGTTTGAATTTTAAAAGACTCTTGTAATAACTGGCTTCTTCCGCAGTCAAGTTTCTTGGTTAATCAGTACTCATTTCCTAGCAGGTTTTCACGGACCCCAGCAACCTTCAGAGGCACATTCGTTCCCAGCATGTGGGGGCTCGTGCTCACGCTTGTCCAGAGTGTGGCAAAACCTTTGCCACTTCTTCAGGCCTCAAACAGCATAAACACATCCACAGCAGTGTCAAACCTTTTATATGTAAGTCTTCAACTAAACGTCTTTGATTAAGTGTTGTTTCTCTTGCCGTAAAGCAGCGCAGTCTGGAAGCAGGAGGTTGTGCTCTGCTCCCTCTGAATTTCCCACCCGTGTCACAAGGGCTGTGAGTTACTAAATGAGTTCTGGGTAATTTGTGGTCCAATGCAAGGAGTTATTTTCATGTGATTTTCCTTTTCAGACAGGCACTGTGTGCTGTATAAATGTACCTGTTGTCCCGGGGGATGTTTTTCCACGCACAGATGCAAAGTGAGGAGTGGGATTTAGCCAGAAGGAGCCATGCCAGGCTTGGTGGTTGCAGCCTCATTGCTCTGCACTGAGCTGAGCTGGCTGCTCTCCTCCTGCTTTAGGGGCGGATTTTGGGCTGCAGAGTCTCCACAGCAGATGCCATGACTTTTGCTGGAGCTGGAACACAAATCTCAGAGGCAGTGAGATTCATCTTGCCGCCTTCCTCGAGGCTCCTCTGCATGCCCCAAGTTTAAGGACTGAGTGGAGCTGTTAGATCTTCACTAACAGCTTCTGCAGCAATAAAACTTGCCTTGGATGTGAGCCTGGCTCTGTACTGGGCTTAAATGGGATCCTCAGCACCTCACAGGTTGCGTTTGCTGCTGAGCCAGACCCTGCTTGGGAAGGGCGCAGGTTGCTTTCCCTCCTTTTCACCAGAGAAACAGAGGCAGAAAATATTTTAAATTATTGTTCTTGGTAGTGCTGCTCTCCACCACAGCCTTTTCAGGCACCTGCTGTGACTTGAAAGGTACCTCGACCATCTCCCCTACTTGTCTGCAAAACCTCTTAATCTTTTGCTGCTCTCAACAATAATTTACCAAAATATCTGCACCACACCTGTAAAAAGCATTGGCCACAAGCTAATATATTTCCTCAAGAGGAGGAGTATTGGTTTAAACAACTCATTTGTGCAAAATCTGTAATCTGCCGTTGGGTGAGTAATACTTTTGGTTTGGACTCCTTCAATGAGAAAATGTATAAATAGATCCAATATTAAATATCACTAATAATTTTTAAAGCTGATTGCAGATTAAATGATTACACTTAATTAGAAAACTAACTTCTGGTTAGGCAGGGACTCTTCAGGTAGGCCTGTTGCAACATCCTACACAGAAGTCTTTAAGTGGAACCTCTTATGAATGAAATAATCTCTCACATGCTCTTTGTTGCTATTTTTTTCCTGATAAATCAAGACAACAACTGGTATTCTTCACATGTAGTGTGAGGGATGAAACCCCATGGAGCAACCTACGGATAACAGCCGTGTAATTGCAGAACAAAAGGGTTTGGAGACCACATGTTTGGTCGGCTTTGCCGAGCCGTGAGAGGGAGGTAGGGTCACCTAGAGCAGATATCTGCTTTCCACCAGAAGGCCACACACCATGATTTACTCATACCAGTCTGTTTATGGCAACTGTCTCTTATTACAGTGCGCCGCCCAAGCTTGAGTGAAAACTCACCAACACTAAGGTAATTACTCACTGCCTTCGCAAAATCTCCAGCCTCCCCAAATAGAAACCACATGCCATAATAGACTGAACATATTCTAAATAGTACTTGCAGTAATTTTTTTAATAAGCAGAAAATATGCAAACTTAACTGCTGGCTAATTTGGGGTCCAGAGACAATCACTGTACAGAGTGTGCGCAGGCACGAGATTAATTTTTTGCAATTTGTGAGCAGGATTGGGGGTTTGTGTTAAATCTGGGGTCTGTAGAACAACAAAAGCTGCAAGGAGGGAAGCTTCTCTACGAGTAAGTTGCTTAAAACTGTGGCAGTGAGATTTAAAGGGTGTAATAAGGTGTCACAGGAGAAATCAAACCCAGCTTCTGTTGCTTTCATACATGGAAACAATTAAAGTTGATAACCATCCCCCCTCTACCAAAGTTTAAATCACGTGATGAAAAGGAGGTAGATCTTACAGCACAAATTTATGTGAGGAGTCCTGGCTCTTGGGAATATCCATGGAGGTTTCACAGTCGGTTTAGACACAGAGTCCTCTCCAGAATCCCTGTGGCATTGGGTGTGCCCATCACTGATGCCATGATACACCCAGGCTTCAGGTGACAGTCCCCAAGAGGAAGAGTACTCCAGGGAGCAAGGGCTTCCACCTGAGCACAAAATTTCTTTGCCAGCCCTTAGAGCCCGTGGATTAAATAGAATTCCTGTTGAATGCAAGAGGCACCTTGAGCAAGCAGCACCTCATTAAATAGTCTTCAATTAATTCAGTACTTGAAAAGGTAAATTGTTGGTACAGCTGTTATTGTTTGCTGAGATTATAATAATAAATATTTGCATATTTTAATGGTATTGCCCTTATTGGTCGAATTTAGTTTAAAAACTGAGATAAAATACATTTAGTCAAATTATTAATTTGCATTTCCCTTAATAGCCTCCTGTAAGGATATCTTAAAATTTTAAGTGCATATTTTTGCTTTTCTCCAGAGTAGAATATTTCTTGATTCTGTTAACTTTGGAATATATTAACAGAGAATAATAGTTTAATAATGTACCACTGTTCTTTAAGGGAGAACTTCCCAGATTTTAGGAAGACCTAATCTGTGCCAATACCCCTCTTTTCGGTCCTTTGCCACTCCAGCCACCTGATCAAAGCCTTATCTTTAACAAAGCCACGTGAATAAGAAGCTGTCTCTCAACGCAGCCTGGTAGAAGATCAAAAGTTCATAAAGCATGATTTCTTTTTAATTCTACATTAGCCTATCCTTGGAAATAAATGCATTTGAGATATTTGTTTTTCTGGAAAAATACATATGGTCTATCCAGCATTACACATGGAGAGGAGTGGATCCATAATATCCAAGATGGAGCTTGTGTGAACCTATGGATGCGACACTCGAGTCACCATTTGGGTCAGTTTAGTTTTGGTTTCTGTGATCAACATGATGGGAGCAGGGGGAAATTACTGTGTAAAGCCTCAACAGTGAAGGTAAGGGGCCTGATTCTGTACCCTGGAGTGTGGAGGTGGGAACAGATATCTTATGCCTGTAATTAGGTTAAAAATAGGAGACAATAGCAGTAAAATCAGAGCTTCATAACTGCAAAAATGAATGATAAATAATTCTATATTAAAAAAAAAATACATCTATGTTAAAAAAACAAATAAAATGTTTTTAAAGGGACAAAAACCACTTAACAAGAGAAAATCAAGCATTTTCAAGGAGCTAGAATAATCTCTCCTCATCCTTCTTGTCTCTCTTATTTCTTTCTCTTCCATATTTTTTCCTCTCTATTTTTTGCTTTATTATTTTTGATTTTCTCTCTCTTCTTTCTTGCCTTTTTTGGTGAATGAAGATTTCCAGCAGGAACAGTAACTGATACACAGAAACAAGCCTTCTTCCTGAATTACCACGCTGCAAATTTCCTGTGTTTGGGTCCGATCCTGCACCCTTTACCCCACGAATTGTCCCGGGGATGTCAGTGTGGGATGTGAACAGGGGAAAAACGGGTGGCTGGGGCAGGATCGGGCCCGGGAACAATAGGAGCATTGTTGGTGAGATACGGAGCGGGCTGCTGAAGAGGTAAACAGTTGAGAGATGACAACAAGTGGTGGAGTTTCTCAAGGGCAGGGATTTGGAGGAGCAGGAAGGTTAGCGCGGGCCCCGGTGCGAGTGGAAGTTAGAGGACGTGATTGCAGTTCATGGGAACCAAGAGTGCAGGATGGGATACATTCAATTCAGCTTCCTCTGCAGGCTTAAAATAGAGCCATTGTAAATTATGTCAGACTGTCTCAAATCATGAAAATGATTGTTAAAAAGGCCTCAGAATACACAATGTGCATTGTTGTGCGGCTTTGATGTGTGAAAGATGAGAGTTTATGATATAACACAAATTAAATAAAAATAAAGTGGCCACATGCTTTTTCCTGGCTGGGGAAAAAAAAAAAAAAAAAAAGAAAAGGATATATTGCAGGGGAATAACAGAATAACAGTGCTTGCTGGTAATGCTGCTGCCTTGCTTTTAAACGAGTCTGGAGCTGATACTGTTAGAAGCGAGGTAGCGCAGAGGTACAGACAAATTTTGGCATAATGAAGAGCACAAGGCACAGCACAGCCTTGGGACTTGCCCGATGCTCCTGCTCATCCAAAGGATGCCAAGAAGGGACACAAAAAGGCACTGGGGAACTAAGAATTGCCCTCTTCGAAAACCCACTTCTACTTACAGACTCTTAACTTGGTTGCTGCCCCAGTTTGCTCCCTAAGGTTTGTAGCAGCCAGAAAATCAGGAGCCTGCAAAATCCTGTTTGCTTCAGTGTGATTGACTCTGTAGTGTCTCACTCTGCACCACTGGGACCACTTCCAGCCTCCTGCTACCGTGGAAGGCTGCTGGAAGCTGAGCTCCAACGTGCAGAGTGTCACCAGCTAGATCAGGCCCTGACCTCGAGGTAGAACTGCTCCCCTGTGTGTCCCCAGGCTTTCTCCAAATGCTGCATTTGTGAGGCTCAAATTATTCTCATCCCACAGGTGTTTGGAAGGACATTCATCAGGCTCTTACTGGGCATCAGACGTGCAAATAAAGACAGTTTCATTCTTTAAGGAAATTGTTGTTGAAATATGGTCTGTCTTGTCAAGTGCAAGAAGAAAATAAGCAATATTAAGACTAGGAGAAAGTTATTAAGATGTGGAATTTAGAGTTACAGCATCCCAGGCACCTGTAAGGACTGTATGCATTGCATGAATGGAAATGCTTTGAACATATGACAGTACTGAGGTTTTCCAGGTTCTGGCCTGGACTTCCAGCAGATTAAATTTTTCATTGTAAGTGGAAAAAAAATGTTTGTTACATTTATACTTGGAAATAGGAAATACCTGGTTGTGTCTCCTCCTTCACCTCTTTCCTATTCTTGCAGAGTGAAAGCTCTGTGAGGCAGCTCCGTCTCTGTCTGGTCCTGCAAATATTTATTTTAATGATTCATTTCCACATGGGAATAGTGACATAAATGGATGCCATTTGAAGACACCTGTGCTCTCACACAGGAGCACCGTGGGTTCATGCGGGGTCACAGCACCGGGTCGTGGCTCCTGGGGGGCTCTGGGGGCTAATGCAACATGGGATAATGGTGCTGAACGTGCAACACTGTGCAATGCAAAGAGCAAACGAGGAAAGTGTGTCTTTTAGTGATTTCACACCTTTTCTGCTTGGTTGGAGCGGGTTTTGGTGCTGTGTTCTGACATTTGTCTGCTCGGATGCCTTGCTTTGGAGAGTACGGTTGCTTTTGTACATTTGTGCACCCAGACCTCTCCCTTCGGCTTCCTCGTTGACATTTGGCGGGTAAAAAATGGTGTTATTTGCACAACTTTGAGGGTGGGGGCAATTACCACAAAGCCTGAGATGTGTTGTTGTTGTTGTTTGCATACAGGTGAGGTCTGCCATAAATCCTATACTCAGTTTTCAAACCTTTGTCGTCATAAGCGCATGCATGCTGATTGCAGAACCCAAATCAAGTGCAAAGACTGTGGACAAATGTTCAGCACTACGTCTTCCTTAAATAAACACAGGAGATTTTGTGAGGGCAAGAACCATTTTGCAGCAGGAGGATTTTTTGGCCAAGGCATTTCTCTTCCTGGAACCCCAGCTATGGATAAAACGTCCATGGTTAATATGAATCATGCAAATCCGGGCCTTGCTGACTATTTTGGAGCCAATAGGCATCCTGCTGGTCTTACCTTTCCAACAGCTCCTGGATTTTCTTTTAGCTTCCCCGGTCTGTTTCCTTCAGGCTTGTACCACAGGCCACCTTTGCTACCTACTAGTTCTCCTGTTAAAGGACTTCCGAGCGCAGATCAGACAAACAAAAGCCAAAGTCCCCTCATGACAAATCCTCAGATACTGCCAGCCACCCAGGATATTTTGAAGGCACTAAATAAACAACCATCAGTAGGGGAGAATAAGCCAGTGGAGCTTCAACCAGAAGGGTCCTCTGAAGAGAGGCCGCATGAGAAACTCAGTGACCAGTCAGAGAGTAGTGACCTTGACCTTGACGATGTCAGTACCCCCAGTGGCAGTGACCTGGAAACCACCTCGGGCTCTGATCTGGAAAGTGACATTGAAAGTGAGAAAGAGAAATTTAAAGAAAATGGTAAAATGTTCAAAGACAAAGTAAGCTCTCTGCAGAGCCTGGCGTCAATAAATAATAAGAAAGACCACAGCAATCATTCCATTTTCTCACCATCCTTAGAGGAGCAGACTGCGGTGTCAGGAGCGGTGAATGATTCTATAAAGGCTATTGCTTCTATTGCTGAAAAGTACTTTGGTTCAACAGGACTTGTGGGGCTGCAAGACAAAAAAGTCGGAGCCTTACCTTACCCTTCCATGTTTCCCCTCCCGTTTTTTCCAGCATTCTCTCAATCAATGTATCCATTTCCTGATAGAGACTTGAGACCGTTACCCTTGAAAGTGGAGCCCCAATCACCCAGTGAAATTAAGAAGATCCCAAAGGGAAGCTCTGAGTCTCCCTTTGACCTCACCATAAAACGTAAGGAGGAGAAGCCACTTACTCCCATCCCCTCAAAGCCAGCAGCCCCCTCTGCATCCAGCCAGGACCAGCCGCTGGATCTCAGCATGGGCAGCCGAAGCCGAGCCAGCAGCACAAAACAAGCCGAGCCTCGGAAGAACCACGTCTTCGGAGAGAAGAAAGGAGGAGACCTCGAGCAAAGGAAAGCTTCGGAGTCCTCTTTGCAGCACGCCAGGCCCACCCCGTTCTTTATGGATCCCATATACAGGTAAAGGACTCTCTGCTGCCTTTCAGCATCCTCTGGTACAGGCAGCCAGATGTGCTGGGGCTGCCACCCTGTCCCTCTCCCAGTGTCCCTGGAGGTGCCATCCCACTGCCAAGGTATGGAGGGCCCAGGCCACATGCTGACCTGCACATCCCTCCTCACATCCCAGCTGCTCTGAGCGAGCCACAGGGTCGGTAATGCTGCAATTAGCTAGCCCTCATTGCCATGAGTCATTAGTTTAACCTGCATAGCTTGACATGCAGAGGTTGAATATATTCTCTTACCCATAAATGAGTTGGCATCAGTATTGAATGTTCATTTATTTGATGTGTATTTGATGTCACTGGTTTGCCCGAAATTAATTTTCTTCCAAAACTCTGCCCACTCTGGCTTGCCCTGGAGATGACAGTGCCTCACCCCAGGGTACCCCTCGTACTCCACTTTGCCAGCTCCTCTTGAATTCAAGAGGAGTTCCTCACAAGCACAGCAAAGAAACACATTGGCCCTAAGGTGTATTAAAAATACTGAAATTGAGAATTATTTCTGCCCTTTTTTACCATCATTTTGAGTACCGGGTTGATTTCTTCAGGCATTTCCTTCATAGAATTGAAGGCACAGCATCCTTGTGTGTACAAAGCCTCACCAGTGGGCTCCTTAGTCATAGAATCATCACGGAAATGCTTGGGTTGGAAGGGACCTTAAAGCTCCTCTCATTCCAACCCCCTGCTGTGGGCAGGGACACCTTCCACTAGACGAGGCTGTGCAGATCCCCATCCATGATCTACCTTGTGAAATCAGTGGGAGCCTCACTGTTGGCCTTGACAGGTGCACATTGTCAGCGAGCCGAGGTTTTAGAAAGCAGTGGTAAAATCCAGACTTCCTGGTGTTTCTCAGCAGAGCTGAGGTGGATCTCACGGGGATCTTAATTTCACCTGCATCCTGTGTGTGTCAGCTGCCCTTTGCCCTTTCTGCTCTTATATCTGTAACCAGTCAAAGTCATGCATCTAAATTAGTTTAGAGAAATATTAGCCATAAAAATATTTGTCTGTAATATAAATGACTGGTTTTACAGCCTCTTGTTTAAAAAAAAAAAAAAAAAAAGATTAACGCCGTATGAATTATGTTAATTTAATACTTTATCTGAAAAAGAAATGCTGTGGGCAAAGTTTTTGGAGAGTGCTGGTGCATAAGACAAGTCTGCATTACAAGGAACAGGATATGATGCTATTTACTGAGATGGTTTTATTCATGCCAGATTGATATCTGTGTTAGACCATAAGTTTTCTTTGCGTCATATTCACTTAAAATGCCCGAAGCAGCGGAAATAATGATCCGTATTTTATGGCCCTGCATTACCAACTAATTAAATTGCATTGCAAACTCCCCTGCTCAGGGCAGAGGGGTTGGAACCAGTGATCTTGAGGGTCCCTTCCAATCCAAACCATTCTGTGAGCCTACATTTCTATAATTTTAATGAAATCTGTATGAATTCTGGCACAGCAGGAGGCCAGTTGTTAGTGAGCCTTCTTCTGCCATGAGTTACATCTCCATCCATGAAACCATGCACATCAGTAACAGAAAAAGCAAAAGCCTCAAATTTCCACGCCGTTCCTGAATTATCCACACTGGGTTTTGCTGCCATGAGTGAATTGCAGGTTTTGTTGCTGGCACCTCAGATTCAGTGTGTTCCTACAAGCCCACCTTTCTCACCCTGCTTGTCCTTGGCTCTGCACTGGGGAGGTTTCCAGGGTGGTGGCTGTGCTGTCATGTTGGACAGATGGCAAAGGACCCATTGCTCATGGCTCTGTTGCCTTGAATTCCTTTCCTCTTAGTGCAGAGCGTGCTCAGTTGCCTTATTTCTGTATAAAAGTGCTTGGTAGTTAGTCATTGGTTCCTATTATAATGATTATCAATCTTCTGAAAGGGGATTATTCCCCTTTATAAATGGTATAATCCTTTAAAGGTGATTCCCAGCCCCACCCTGGCGGTAGTGAGCTGTGTGTGGGAATTGAGACTTGGGTGTCCTCCCTTGTCTTTTACTGTTATCTCCTAGAAACAAACTGCCTGATGTGTAATTGCCTGTTTTAAACCTGAGTAGCTGTATGATTATTAATATCTGAGACCGATTCATCACAAGCAAATCTAATTTTAACATTTACAGAGTAGAAAAAAGAAAGCTAACTGACCCACTGGAAGCTTTAAAAGAGAAATACTTGAGACCTTCCCCGGGATTCTTGTTTCATCCACAAGTAAGTATTTTGGGAATTTTGATGTTGTAAACAAGCCTGTTGATGCTTCAAAGCAGGTGCAGAGAAATGAATACAGTCTTAGTCATTTTTGGATTTCCTAAAACACACAGTTTTTGCTGGACCATTGTGGTGGGAAAGCGTAAGCATTGTTCTGAGCTTCTTGATGTTTTGCAGATGAAACAACATGTTTTGATTGTAGAGGAAGCCAGATTCGAACTGAATGTGTCTTTTAGAACCATTTCCCTCCAAAACCATAACGTAGCTACCAACATGTGCACTCGTGTCTTCAGCACTCTCCTGTGCTCTGAGTGAGGAGAGTCAGCATTGGCGACGAGGAGTCGATGCAGATTCAAAGTAAGGCCAGCAAAGCTGAGCATCCTGGTTTAAAAGGGATTTTATTTTGTTTAGGGACTCCCATAAAGGAGATAAAAGTTTCCACCTGATGTTTCTAAGCCTCATAGTGCAAATGCTCCGTGGGTTTTTTTGGTAGCTGCTGTGGGCTGCAGTGTGTGCAGTGTGTGGGTAGGATCCCTGCTCCTCCGTTCCTAAAGAAAGAGTGTATGAGGGCTCACTTCTCCTTAGGTCACAGTCCTGGATGAAAAACATTCAGGAGGGGGTCCCTTGACAGTGTAACAGCTGTCATATGTTTGTAGAATAGGAAGAGGATCTGTGTGCAAACTATACATTGCTTTTCTCCACCAGCACTGCACCCTCACTTTGTCTTCCTCCTCCTTGCTCAAGGAGATATTGCTAAAAATCTTGGTTAAATCTTACACCTGAAATAAAATGCTCTGTGGTATTTACAGATTTGAACCCCCTGCTGACTGTTTTATCTTAGTAATGACACCCTCTACACATTCTGTGTTTTAGGCACACAACCATGAGCTGCTGTCTCTGGTTCAGGTTCCTCTGAATTCCTGGGCAAAACAGCCCAATTATCTGCTACGACTTGCTTTTTTTTTCCCCAGTGAAGTCTTAAGTTGTTATGTCCTATCTTGCATGGAATATATTCTAAAATATGGCACTTCTGGAGAACTGGGAAGAGCAGCTAATGGCATATATGGTTGCAGATGCACAGAAACACCCCATTTCAATTCCAATGTCTGAACAAAGTGTTGGATCTAAGTATTAAAGTATTCAGTAGTATTTACATGTTATAAGTATTTATGGTGTTATATAAATATTTATAAGCATTAAATAAGAATTTAAGATGTGCTAAAATCACTGAGAGTTTATGTGCAAGATTTCATAGCAGCTTAACACCTCCTGCTGAATTACCTTAAATAAGGTAAATTTGCTCAAGTGGCAAAACAAGTGAAAATTCCCCTTTAGTAGCAGATAGTGCTGCTGCACAAATACACAAAGGAGCTCAATCTGCTTTTTGTCTCTCCTGTAAAACAGGCTGGTTCCTCCCCATCAAGTGAATGATTCTGTTAGAGCAGCTAAGGAGCTGTAAATTGTCAGTAAATTATTTAAATGAGGGCCTTTTAGATAGTGCATTGATGGAAAAAGCAGGATTATTTTGCTTAGTGCTCTCTAGCTGTTCAGGAGCTGTAACTCAGAGTGGTTCGGTGCGGTTGGATTTGGGGGTTCTGAAGGTGTTGCTGCAGGTTGGACTGATGCCAGTGGTAGGTTGGGGTGGTCAGTGGGTGGGAAAAGCGCTGCTGGGCTAAAATTCACTGTTCGGAGTTTGGCTGTGGTGGGCAGGAAAGGAGTTGGATATTCTTCTATGTGGCGCCGTGTGACTGAGTTACCTGGGGAGCTGGGAGTCAGGCGAGGCTGTGCAGGTGAAATGGAGGCATTGGGCATTTCCCTGTCAATGGGAATGATGTCAGGCTTCCACCCTTCGTGTTTTGTCCCAGGGAGTGGGTTGAATCTCTTGCTGGTGCCCGAGGAAGGTCCCAGTGCTGTCACCAAGTCCGTCAGTGTGAGGAGGAGGTGTTGGATGCCACCTCCCCATGGCAGGGCCAGCCCAGGCGGGGCAGAGCCAGCCCCCAGGGCCAGGAGGGAGGGCTGGCTCTGCAGAACCCCCTCCTCCACATTTCTCGCTGTGCAACAGAATAAAAAATCCCTGGCAAAGCCTGGCTTTGGTTTTACCACTTACCTGAGCGAGAGGGATAACGTCTTTAACTTGGTGTGAGCTGGATCGATACGGAGGTCAGGAGTGTAACAGGCACTAAGGAACATTGTAAAAGAAAGCCAAACCACCAGCACATGTCCTGTCAAAAAAGTAAATGTCAAAACGCCTTCTTGCAAACTTTAATAGAACAGAAAGGAGCCTTCTGTTTGCAAAGGCAGAATCTGGCTCGGTATTTATAGAGGACCGGGGAACAGCTTCCAGAAAAGCTGTTTTTGCTTTATAGTCCTGTTCACCCCTGTAAAAGTACAGGTGGGGAGTGCTCCACAAGTTTTCATTTTCTGCTGGCAGGATTTAAAATATCTACAAAATCGTTGTTCGTGTTCTAAAAGCTTGTGTTTTTGTTGTTGAATTTATTCCTGAAAATTGCCATTTCATGGAGAAAGAATTTATTATTTCTTAACTGGATAAAATGACGGTAAACAGATGGATCTTTCAAATAGGTTTCTGAAATAGAACTTACAGACATAAACCCTGAAGTCCTTATCCTATCCCTGGCTGGGCAAAATTCCTCCCTGTGCCAGTGGCCCAAAAGCTATGAGAACTAGATAATTTAATGGCATTTCACAATAATTTGCCATTAAAAGGACTGTATTTCTTAGGAAGAGAACACCCCTCTCCAAAAAAATCATTCAGAATAACATTTTAATTAGTTTCTTTAAATAAAATCTTAATAAGTAGATTGATTGCAATAAGGATTCCAATGCAGGAATAATGTGTTGTTTTTGTTTCAATTTTGCTCCCAGTTCCAATTGCCTGATCAAAGAATTTGGGTAAGTTCATTGCTTATATTTTTGATTTAATCACTGTGAAATAAATTGCATAAGAAAAATATAATATGAAAGATAACTTACCACTCAGTTATGGAGCATGCCACTCTTTCCTACAGGGTCTTGTAGCTGTAGCAGATAAATATGCTCTTATGTCAAATTGGCTTTATTTTTATGTACCTGATCCTGGTGGTTTTGTTTGGTGAAGGCAATGGGAGCTTTATCTGAGTGAGGGTTGCAGAATGCAGTCTTTGTTTATATGTGACTGAAATTCTTCCAAGCCGTTTTCCTTCAGAGACTGCAGTGAAATTTGCAGGCTGAAATCTTGTTAGATTGCAACAGTTAATAAATATTTAATCTGCATTAAAATACAGAGCCTCAGAGGATTTGATGTTTCTCTCTCACTTGACTTCGGTGGGAGTTAGTCACTTTAATAGTCACTTTAAAAGCTTTGAAATTTTGAGCCTAATTGCTCATTGCAGTGCTTAAAGCAGAAATAAAACACCCATTTATTTGCTGTGTTTAGGTCAAATTTGTCCTCTGTGTATACTTAAAACCTCCTCCTTACACGAACAGGAATTGTGCTTTTAGTGTACTGTGGGATAAATTTGGGCTTTCTCTTCTATTTTTATAAAACCTTACTTTTAATACATCTGAATTGTTCATGAGAAGGAAAAAAAAAAAGAACCACAGCAACTGCTTTTGCAGATGCAACTCCAGTAACGCCGTGTTCTGCTCTCGCACTGCTGGCTCCGCAGCTGCAGCGCCGAACCCAGGAACACTTGTCCCAGATTTTCCCAACCTTTGGGCTTTGGAGGAGAGAGCTGGAGCCAGGAGGCAGTGGCTGGGGTCCTGACTCACTCCTGCTCATCGCTCTCACTGAGACCTGGACTCATTTCACCAGGCAAAGCCAGAATTCTGCAAACCGAGCGCCGAGATCTTCTCGTGCTCCTCCGCACGTGCGTCCCTGCGCGGGGCTGGTGTGGGAGCCCCCGGAGGTGCTGCCCCTGCAGATGGGCTCTGAGCCCTGCCCTCTGCTCCGTGCCCTCCTTGGCACACTTCTAGAGCAGTGATGGACCTTTGTTCTGTGTACACACATAGATTTTAATCCCACTTTTCTTCCTGGGAAGCACTGGTCAATGCAGCTGCAAAGATGCACTGGGAGCCTGAGCTGGAAGGAGCTGAGCAAGCACTGAAGGACTCCTGCGAGCACCCAGAGGTGCTGCAGGAGCTCAGGAGGCAGGAGGTGGGGTTGGATGCCAGACTTGGAGAGCACGGGAGGTGGTTCCCAAATATTTTCTTTGGGAAATTCTGTGTAGGACGTGAAGGGGCCGTAGTAGGATTTGTGATTTGGTCCAGGCACCCTTGATCCTCTGCTCTCAGAAAAGTGGCTCTGCTTCAGCAGGTTTGGGAAGTTGAAAAACCGAGTGCAGTCTGTTTCTTCTGTGTGATTTCCTTGACTTTGGCTTGGTCCTCAAATTTCCATAATCCTGCTCCTTTTGTGAGTGTACGTCTCCTGGCCGTGCTCATGCTTTGAGCAGCTCCAGCAGAAATAGGTGTTTAAAACATGAAGTGACTGAGCAGGATGCTGATTCATGGATGAATCTCCATCTTGAGAGATTTGGTTATGTCACACAAGCCTTTCCATCTCAATTCCCAGTTGCATGTGCCATATATTTTAAGATTATTTGAGATTGTTTTTCATTGTTTGGCAGGAGCCCTATGGTGCAAATCAATGGGCAACACCCTCTCTTGAATGGATCAGGATTAATTTGATCTATTTATCCCATTTTGGTCCCATCAGAGAAGGTTGCTATAAAGAGGTTCTGTAATTATAGGCAGACATTATTTGCAATAGCTTTAAGAAGAACTATTGTAAATAATTAAAACAATTTTACAAATAAATGAAAAGGAATTTGGTGAGTGCATTAGCAAAGCTTTTATTTTACTGGGCTTATTTTTAGGACATGATCCATTCTGTTAACTGAGCTTAATCCCCACCATCTGCATTCGTACAAATTCAGTTATTCTGGAACCTTACTGCAGATCAGCAGGAGTTTCTTGCTACTGCTTCATAAAGTTCAGCCACGTGTGATAGGTCTCTTGAACGTGAATGTAGCTCAGCCAAGTTCCAGGGCTGGATGTCCAAATACACGCAGTTTCAAGACAACATGATTCACAAATTGAAGTTTTTAGAGGCAATGTTATAACTTCAGCTGGGGGAGGGAGAAATCCTGAGCTTTAGCAGTTGGATTTTGAAGATTTCCTCAAATAACAGTAGTAAAAATAGAAAGCAAACACTTGAATAGTACATTTTCCCATGAGGTCTGGCCATAAAGTCAGTTGTTTTTGTGATAGTAGCAATGAAGGAGTCACGTTTGTAAAACATGAGGTCATGTAATTCATGACATTGTCTGCAAGATTATTTCGTATCATCAGGTTATTCTTATAAAGCAGCAACAGCAAACCTTTGCTTTATTTATGCCACTTTTTCTTGGGTTGGTTAATAAATTTTAAGACAAATGTTCAAGGCCCCTGCTGATGATATCTTGCCCGCTGAAATGTTTATAAATACTTGTTTTAGCCGATTATGGTAATGTCTGCATTTTTGAGTCGGAGCTGGGGAATTGTGACTGCACATTAGTTTGCGTCAGTCGGAGGTTAATGGCCTCTCAGGGAGGTGGGGGAAAGCTGCTTCCTTTTCCAGACATCTGGACACAGATAGAATCAACAACTCTTATATATGTAAATCAAAAGTTACTGTTCTATATAAAACACTGTCATTCACTGATGGCAGATTAGGAGCGCACGTGACCTGTCTGTAAGGCAATAGCTGTATGTAGAATATGTAACAGGATCTTCCCCCTCTCCTGCCTCCTTGCAGAGCTTTCTCCATGGGCCTGGCAATTCCACTAATCCCATCCTCGGGGTCAAGCCGTGCTTCCCCCCCGTGCCCCATTCAGGGATCTCCACAGCCCTTGGGTGTTGGGTTGGGTGCAGAACCCCCTGGAAGCACAGCTGGTGGCTTCAGCCACACACCTGCCTCCCTGATGGTCCCAGGGACCATCCCTGAGGAGATGAGGTGACCATGAGCACCCACCCAACCCCCAGGATAGACACTGTCACCAACACCTCTCTCCAGGAGTTTGGTGGATTGAGGACAAGTAGCATCTCCATGGCCAACACAACTCCTGTGGAGGCAAGTCTTGCTCTGCCATCAGCTCTAATGGTGTTTGAGAGGAAGAAGAGCTGCTTCAGTTGTGTTTCAGCTGGAAGAGGGAGTTTCATTATGGAAGGAAAGTAATCTCCTGGGTTAACATTTAGTCATAAAAAAAGAGGTGGGGAAAGAGTCAGAACAAAATAGTGATTTTTACAATCATTGAAGATTACCAGCGGGTCCACCTTGGGGTGTCACTGGGCCCTGAACTGTGGCATATGTCTGTAAAAGCCATAGGAAGAAGGGTGAGCAGGCAGCGAGTTTATGACTGTTTACTGGGAGTAGCCAAATCCAGAGCTGACTACGAAGATTTTGCAGAAGATTTGGAGAAAGCTGAGTTACCAGGATTAAAACAGCAATAAAAGTCAATGTCAGTAAATACCCAGTAACACCGAGGGGAAAGTGTGACTTTTAACTCCTGTCATTCAGGAAAAAGATCTTGAAGTTGGTAGTCTTATGAAAATATCACCTGAGTGCTTAGCAGAAAGGAATTGAAAACATCATTATGTTATGCTGCCTTCAGGTCTTGAATATAGCTAAAGTTCCTTTCAAAAAGGCCATAGTAGAATTAGAAAAGACACAGAAAAGTGCAACAAAGATGATCAGAGGTAGGGAACAGCTTCCATTCAGAAAGAGACTAAGGAGATTGTAATTTTTTCAGCTGGGAAAAAAACGCCCGAGGGAGCTGTGCCCCAGCTCTGTGAGCCCATGAATGGTGAGCAGAACCTGAATGAGGAATGGTTATTCATTAGTGATAACAATACCAAAAAAAAAAACCCCACAAAAAATATCAGGCAAAAGGCTTAGAAGGAACAAAAGCCAGTATCTTTTCATATGCACCTGATTAAATTGGTGAACTCTCCTTGACAAAAATATAAATGGATTTGAAAAGGTTTAGCCAAGTGAATGGGAGCAGCAGCCGATGGCCGTTCAGTGTCGTAACTGAGATGCAGCCTCCAGTTAATGCTCTTGCACCTCCCTGTGCTGGTGTGTGCCAGTGGGGAGACCTGTCCCTTCCCCACCCTCCTGTGTGTCCCCTGGAGCCACTGCTTGGCACTGAGCACCAGCTTCCAAAAGCTCCTGTCGCAGGTTTAGAATTCCCGCTTGGATTTGGTGTCTGAGTTAGTCCTCAATGCAAAAGCCCCGGATTTCTTACTGCTGGGCTGGTATTTTGCCAGCAGACTGGTGAGCAGGGGCTGTCTGCCTGCACTGAGGGTGATGGACAGCATGTTGTGGATCAGGGCTGCAGGGTTTCAGGGGCTGTAAAATGCTCCCACAGCCCAGGAGCCCATCGCATGATAGGGATTTGCATCCTCAAGGCTCTGAGCACCAGCACACTCCAGGACTTCTTAAGAAAATACCCCAATTTTGGTTCTTGGGAGCCCTACCTCCAGCAGATAGTACCAGCTATAATTATCCTGGTAGCAGTGGAGTGACAGTGCCTCAGATCAGCAAAGCCGTGGGGCCAAACACTTCCCATTGGTGCTGGTGCAGTTCTTGAAAAACATAAATCACACCAGGTCACCACATAAGTCAGGGTTTAAAAAAAAAAAAAAAAACCAACAGCAAAACAGCGAGCACAATAGTCATTCCTATGGTGAGAAGTGTATTTTTAGAAAGCGAGTAATACTTTAAAATAATTGGAAGTGCTCGTGTTTCCTCTGGATGAGGGATTTAAGATTAGGTGCTGATTTCATACCTGTTTTGGGACTGATGTAATCCTGGAGGCAGTGTTGGAGGTAGAACTGATCTGCGTCGCTGTGCATTAAACAAGAGTCCGTCTCAGTTTCTACTCTGCAAAATCCTCGAAATAAGAACTAAAAAAAAAAAAAAATCAGCATGACTAAGCCATTTTAAATGTAAAGGGGAAAATAGTTGCTTTAATATATTACTGAGGGGGACCATGTGCATGATAAATTGTGATCCAAAAATGATTTAAACCCACTAGATAATGAAACGGACTTGAATATTAAATATACATAAATAAAACATTTATTATACTTCTCAGTACCCTTATTATTCTTCACCATAAATATGTGATATCATAACCCATGCACTGTCTTGTCATTGCTAATCAGCCCGAAGGCCAAAGGGCATTTTTCATTCAAACCATTTCTTTTCAGCAGTTGTAAAATAGATGAATGAATTTTTGTGGGGAACAATTAGAAGGAATTAAAGGTGGTGGAACGGCTATTTTAAAAGCTTTAAGAATCAATTCCAACTAAAGGAGAAGATGAAGTCGTATAAAAAGAAATATATGGTAATGTTGAGGTGTATGGGTTGATAATGACATCTCGTGCCGAGATGGAATTACCTCCTCTCCCAGCAGCATCATCATTACATATCTCATGCCTGTGATCAGTACACGTCAAAATCCTTCATATTGACAAATGTGCTGTCCACTTGCATCTGTGGAGAATGTTTTAGCAGCTGAGTGATTATGAATCAAACCCCAGAGCTTACAGCCCTTACTGCCTCGCAATGCTTTCACATTTGTCGCCTGACAAGTAAATGTATCTTGACTTCCCTCTGAGATTTTTTATTTTTTTCCACCGTGTTTGATGGAAGACATTTGGCAAATTGGCAGTGGTACCCTGTACGTTGCAATTTGTACTCAGCATTAGGAATCTGAGCATGAAACGAGAGGGCAGGCTACAGGCTAAAGGGAAAAAAGCAACCCAGCCCAAAGGCAGAGCTAACCAGCATGGAAATAGTCATTCCAGGAGACAACCGTGTAATTCTGCCAATGAAACTAAAATGAAATAAACCTGCAAAAATGCCCGGTTCTTCCAATTAAAATTTCAGTTTTCCAACAATCAGAGCAACCTTTTATGGATTTTGAAGAACAGTCTGTGGAGGTGTTCCAGCTGAGAAGGGTTCAACATCTTGTCTTTCATATAATTTCCATCTTTGTTACAAGCAAGATCGTGCACAGGGCTCATGCTGTGGGTTTTGTGCTCTGTAGGTGAGAGCTTAGCTTTCTTTTTTTTCGTTTGTTTGTGGTGTTATGGAGAGGTGGATGGTTATTCTCACCTGTCAGTGGGCTCAGCAGCATTCTTGAACTCTTCAAGTGACAATGTTTGAGGTTTTGGAGGAGATTTTCATGGTCTGTTCCAGACACCTTAAAGGAAACCATTCTCCAGAAATTATTTAATCCCCACTCCCTGCAAATTACAGACTGCTAACCAAGAGTGGAGACATCCCAAAGCACATAGGAGTTACAAGCAACTAAAGGTAGAGCAGGAATATTAAGAGGTGGAAAAATAGGGTAGACATCTAACAGGCAATGTGAATACGGAGCACCAAACCCTCCAAAGCTTCATTTCTTCTGTGTTTATCTCATGGTCTTTGGCTGTGATGGGCTAGAACACTGGACTGGATGGTTGGATGTGGCTGGGACATTGATGCAGCCTCTTTGGATCTGGGTTGTTGCAGCCCTTGGTCGAGCTAGAGCGTTCATAAGGTTTCCTCTGCAATATGTGTCCTCTGCAAGTCCTTAAAAAAAAAAAAAAAAATTAGAAATTCAGTTATTCTTTCTGTTCATTTGGTAAAAGTTATTCAGTGATTTCTGTAGATGGGATGCATGGACTTGTAGGCACACAACCACAGAGCATGACTGCAAAACCTGGAATTATGTAGAATCTGGGGCTTAAAAGTAAGAAGAGATGAACACTGGCTGATTATTACCCAGGTGCCCCATAATTTTCAAGACTGCAGCTGTACACTGGGTTTTTTTCTTTCGCTTGTCACTCGATGTTCTCTGCGCTTCGGGTTCCCGCTGGGGGCAGAAAGCCCAGGGGATCATTTACCTTGGCGGGCTCTGTGCTCTCTCCTGCTGCAGGTGTCAGCCATAGAAAACATGGCCGAAAAGCTGGAGAGCTTCAGCGCCCTGAAGCCGGAGGCCGGCGAGCTGATCCAGTCGGTGCCGTCCATGTTCAACTTCCGCGCGCCGCCCAGCGCCCTCCCCGAGACGCTGCTGCGCAAGGGCAAGGAGCGCTACACCTGCAGGTAGCCCTGGGGCCACCCCGCGCCGCCCTCCCCAAGCCACCCCTGCTCAGACGTCCGCCAGGGACCACAGCGAGTCCCTCAGGCCTCCCTGTGCCCGGCATGGAAAGCGTTTCCCTCTGGGGTTCCTATTTATTAAAGTGTCGGTGTTACGAAACAGAGAGCCCTCCCTGTATCATAGCGGTTTGATAAATGAGGTGGAAACTGTTGTATAAACAATTCTTTTTTTTCCAAATTTTCTCATCCCTTTCGTATATAAAAGTGTGCTTTCATTATTGTTTTTTTTGATCATAAACTACAGACGTGTTTTCTCTCAGGCTTCTGGTTTTAGTATCCAAAGGGATCGGTGATAAAATACATGACTTATTAGGACTCGTGTGTACAGACTTAAAAAAAAAAACCCACAATGAAGATAGTCATTGAACGTGCACCCAAAATGAATGGGAGCTTTGTCAAGGAGAGTGGAATTAGCTGTGTGGGTATTTTGAAGGCTTACACATCACGTTGTGAAAAAATAAATGGGATGTTAAAAGTGAAGGGATGCAATCTTCAAAGTCGTCGTGTGGAGCAGCCACCACCCTCATTCACTTAAGAGAGTGCTGTGTGTGCTCTGCCCTCATGCAAAAATGGGCTCAATGTCCTCAACAGAATGGGCCAATTATAAACTGAATATTAATATGTTACTTGAACGAAGAGGGAGAACTCACAATAATTTATTTTTTTTGCCATTATTTTTCCTGTGACATATTATTGAGTTTGGAGAATGGTTTTTAAATTGCACTGTTTAGGTCTCTATATCATCTCCAGAATGTGCAGGCGTTTGACACTGGCATATCGGTTTATCTGATCTTTTTGAAAACATGTCACCTTCTTTCAAGACGTGTTGTTATAGAAACATACCTTGATGGATTAGGTCTTTGAGTCTTGTCTGCTCTGATCCTATTCAATGCACAGAACGGTGTCACGTTTGCTGACACGTAGAATTGGTTGAAAGGTTTGAAATTTGCTTACACAGAGGCAGAAATCCAAGGCTTTAATAACAGATTCTCTTGATTCCAAATCTGAATGAGGCTGATAATCACCCAGTGGGCTTAGAACCTTGGGGTGATCTTTAAAACCGGTTTTTCATACATCCCTTGATTCTGTGCAAGTAAAGCTGGTTGGTGCCAGCAGTTCCAGTCCCACTCTAGTGCGTGTGTCGATCCCTTACATTTGCTGAATGCTTTTATTGAGATGTTGTTGCACCAAAGCAATGCCAATAGGACCATATAGCAATGATTCCATTTGGGCTGTGCATCTGGTGCAGCTCAAACTGGGACAAAGCCACTGAAGGTTGTGTTGTCTCATCAAACATTTTCTCATCACAGATACTGTGGCAAGATTTTCCCGAGATCTGCAAACCTGACCCGTCACCTGAGGACACACACTGGAGAGCAGCCCTATAGGTACCACACCCCTCACCCCTGTCTGTGCTGTGGCCAAGCTTTAGGGTCCCTTCCAATGCGGACAGTTTCTGTGATCCGGTGAATAAAGCCAGGGAATTCAACATCCTTGCTGGGCCAGCTCCAGCCCTCCCTCCTCAGCTTGCTGGGCCAGCTCCAGCCCTCCCTCCTCAGCTTTGGACCCACCAGTGCATTTTGGTCTCAGAGTTTTGTGCATTCGGCGCTGATCCTTGGTGCTGAAGCTGCAGAAAGGGAGAGAGTTTTGGTCTTAGTGAAGTTCTCTTGGCTGGGGCAGCTTCCCAGCACAATCCCCAAGTCCTGCCTTTGCTGGCAGGGTGGCTGGCACTGCTGAACCAGTGTGATCGAAGTGATGTTCAGTAGGGCTCGCGGACATATTTTCACTTCCAAAAATGTTTCTTTCTTGGAGTTCTGCAGTGTTGTTTGCAGCCTAAAACTGAGCGATTTGTCAGTCATCTGATTTCTGAAAGGTCCTGATTGCAAAGGCGTTACTGTATTTATTTGTTTCCTGCCTAGTCTGGATCCTTTCTGAGGCCTGCTTAACCAAAACCCATGTGGGCGTACTCTCCTGTTGATAAGAATATGTGTGTGATACTGAATCCAGGACAGTCACATGCAGAAATGTGTATAAAGCTTCACCTTATTGAATATGAAAGGCTAATTTAAACTGGAAAGAGGCCAGTTCATGTTCCAGTAAAACAAATGCACAGATTTCTGCATTTTATGAGCTGTAAAGAGCAGAGTAAGCTCATTGTTTGTGAGGAAACAATATGTTTTTTTGCATCTAGTCTCTTTGGGAAATGAGATTCACATCTAATTTTATTGAAGGAAAGTCTTGATGCATGGTATAAAAGCCACAAGCAATTAGTAGCATAATGGGCGATTTCAGCACTAAAAAAAATTTGACATCATTGACAAGCGTAAGAGAGGCACGGGAGAAGTAAAAGATTGAAAAACTGAAGTGGCGAAGACTCTTGGCTTGTTGCCAGCCAGAGAATTTGGAATAGTTATAGTATGACTTAGTAATGGCTTAAAGAGCAATACAGTAAAGGCTTTAGGGACTCCAAATCACTACAGAGTATGAAAATTGATGCCTCTGGTACCAGAGTGATAGACTAAACTACTCACATTGGCACAGTATTAAAGGTTGGGATTGTTTATTGCTGTTTTTTGCAAGATAACCAAATTTCCTCTGGGATTAGCAATCAAGCAAGCTAATTCCTCAAGAAAAGATTTAATCGCACAGTATAATTTAGAATAGGAAAAGAAATAGCCCTTTTTACCTTATTTGAGCATTAGAAGAGATCTGTTTCATGTTTTCTCCAAAAGTGTTTAATTGTATTGTATTGGCAGCACATGAAACAATAGAGTTATTGCTCTACTGTTTTCAAACTTCCCAACTTTGCGTGCAACAGTTTTAAAAACATAGGACTCAATTACCATAGCTAATTTGATGCCATTAGCTCAGAAATATTACGCTTATTCCTAGAGGCAGTATTTAAAGTCTAATGTGAATTAAAGCTGAAAACCCCACCATAGAAGTTATGTCTCCATTCCAAGAGCACAGCTCTCCAGTTGCTCAGCCAAAATTTGTCTTTATGTCAGGGAGGATTGTGCCTCAGTAGGGAACAAGGAACTGCAGTTGGGTGCTGAGACTGAGCCCAGAAGGCTCTTCATGTATCTTGGGACAAATCTTACGTTTCCAGCTACTAACAAACTTGTTTTGTTGGTTTTTTTAGATGCAAATACTGTGACAGATCCTTTAGCATATCGTCTAACCTGCAGAGACATGTGCGTAACATCCACAATAAAGAGAAGCCATTCAAGTGTCACTTGTGTGACAGATGTTTTGGTCAACAAACCAATCTTGACAGACATCTAAAAAAGCACGAGAACGGGAACATGTCTGGTATGTTCTGCCTTTTCCCTCCTGCCTTTTCCCTCCCCAGTCCCATGTGCAGGGACTGCCCATTCCCTGTCAGCGCTGCCGAGTGTCCACAGGCACACGCTGCTCCGACGGGTGGGGGGTTGCAAAATAGGTAAGTGCCTAAGCTCTGCTGACATTTAAAGTGCTTTGAAAATCCCAGCATAAACTCTCCCCTTGTATAACTTAAGACCACTGGATGATGTCTTTTCTTTTGGTTTTAATTAAGCCAAACCGTAGCGTTTTGAGAACAGACTGGGAAAATTGGTTTAATCCCATCTCCGCAATCACTTGGCTCTCAATAGGAGTCTTAGATTCAGAGTCTCAGGGGGCACTCTAAAAGATTTTCCTGGCACCTTCTGAGATATTCCCACTGTCAGGAGCTGAAAAGCACTGACTATTATGGCGCTAATGGTGCCTCTCAAGCCCCAAAGCGAATTGGTCACCGCACAGCAGCAGCACAGGCAGTGACAGGTAGGGGATGTCATTGGGCTGGTCTGGGTGTCTGCAGGGTTTAATGAAAACCTTCTCTGCAGTCCTTTCAGTCTGCATCTTGCCTCAGTGGGGATAACCAGGGGCATGCAGTGAATGCAGAGCTGTCTCTTCCCCAGTGCTCAGAGAAAGGCATCTGTCACCCGGGTGGTTATGCCAATGGCTGCTCCATATTCTGAACAAATCTGCATAATTGATAAAGATTAAGTTCTGTTTGCTCAGTTCAGCCACTGGTCTAAGAAAGACAGTTATCGGCGGACAGTCTTGGAATCACAGGGAAAAGGAGAGAGATGTTGAAATAGAGACATGGCAAAAGTGATGATAAATCACGGAAATGGTACCCAGCATGCCACCAAGTCATTTTGACTGGAAATCACCTTTGAATAATTATTAATTAATGGTTTTATGGCCAAAAGCTGATAGTTCATGCTGACCAACTTTTGGCTCTCACCCGTTTTAACCAGAGTTTCAATTTCATTTTGATTTAAATGGTTAAATATAGAAAATGTAAAGGAGCAGCAACAGACGTTGTATGTTTTGCTTTAAGGTACTGCAACATCTTCACCTCACTCAGAACTGGAAAGCACAGGGGCAATCCTAGATGACAAGGAAGACTCTTACTTCACAGAAATTAGGAATTTTATTGGAAACAGCAACCACAACAATCAATCCCCCCGAAACTCAGAGGAGAGGTGAGTTGTGTGTGATCTGCCTTCAGAAGGTGCCAACTGCTCCTTTTCCAGGTCTGCAGACCTGATTGTTCACTCTTGATGATGTCTGGAGCCAGAGTTATTTTAGAATCTGGTTGCTTCAGTGGCCACCTTGGTGCCTTGGGAAAAGAAATGTGTTGATTCCCTCCCCACTGTGTATGAAGATGTTCCAAGTGGCAGATGCTGGACAAGAGAGTCCATCTGTGGACACATTTCTCCTTGTATCTGGAGCTCTCAGTTTCAGGCTCCCACCGTTGATTTAAGTCTGCTGAAAAATTCCTTCTCTTTACATTCACAGCAGAACAGGTGAATTCTACATCCTGTGGCCAGAGGGGCCTTAGGATTTAAGTGCAATTTAAATGTGTAATTAATAAAGTAGACCAAGCTAAATTCTTGGATCAAATGAAAGATTGTAGCTGAAAGTCCTTTCCCGTAAGTAACTCAATCCCAAGAAAGATGCTGAGTAGCCAAAAGCCCGTCAGGCTGCGGGTGGGCGTTGGGAGTCCACAGTGCTCCAGCACGTGAGAGAGCTTTTTCAACTAAGATTTATTAAGTATATGGGTGTTTGAATTCTTCTGAACTAACAGAAGAGAGACCACTTCTAAATATTTTCAGTTAATAAAAGTACAGCTAAGCAGAAAAGGCTGTGAGATGGAGCCCCACATATTTCTTTGGGATTGATGTTGCATTATGCATTATTTTCTCTTTTGAATTGGCATTACATTATCAACATAAAAAAATTCTTACTGTTGGTGACAAACTCTGCTGTCTCCTCAATTTCTAGATGCCTTTGTGAAGGGATAAAAAGGGTGGACACAACACAGTTTCCACAAAAGTATTGGATTAAGTGATTACATGCATATTCAAATTTCATTCCATCTTGATTGGCAATGAGGGCTTGGGATTTTTTCCTTGCACATCTGGTCTCAACATGTCCCCCTACAGGAAGTCAGCAAAGTGGAAAGGTTGCTGGGTTGTGCAGTGTTTCCTTTCTAAATTTGGCACTTCAGACTGCTCTTGACGGATATTTTATCCCCGGCAAATTGCTGCATTTGAAAGCATAATTAGAGAATCTGTTTTCTTAATCACATGGCTTTTGTTACTTTGGTTGTAGTCCATCTCCCTTTCATTTCTAGCAGCCTCAATTGAGCATAACAAGCAAGTTGGCAGCCCAAACTGCGCTCAACAATTTCTTATTTCTGCCTATTTAAATAAAAGATGATAAAGAGATATTTCTCTGATGATCTTAGAGGGAGGCGGCTGCTTCAGCTCTCCCTGTTCTGCACAACCTCAGATTTTTTGATACTGTTCTAAAGACAGACCGTTCCCTAGAGCGTTTTTTTCAATGCAATACTAAACTCATGGCAGTCAGCTGGAATTTGCTTAGAAAATAGATGGAACTCTAATATGTTCAAGAAAACGATGCGGTTATTGTGGCAGAAACCAGCTTTGCTCCTCAGAAAGTCCATCTGTTACAGCAGAAAGTCAAATGTTAAACACCACCAAGGCTGTGAGGGCTCATCTTATCTCGCTCCAGCGTTGGGTATCTCCCGTATTGTCCCGCACAGTTTGAAGCACACGGAGGCTAAAGCAAACTTGCGTGCGGACAATAAGGTTTCCATTTTTATAACTGTATTCCTGGAAGAGTTAAAGACCTTTAGCACAATGAGAACAATAGATGAATCAAGGCCTCTGTGCTACATGACGTGGTGGGGGCAGATACAGTGGTAGCATGAATTTTGGGGGGGGTTCCATTGGGTGCAGCTCATTCACGCCCCTGTGCCTCTGGTTGGGCATTCGTTGACGCCGCGGTGCCGAATTTCTTTAGCTCTCATTTGATGGGATGGGCACAGTGCAGGTCTCGACGCTCTGAATCCTACAGGGTTGAGACCATTACCAAACGAGCCCCGGCTTCAGCGTGGGTATTATGTCCTTGATAAAAATCCCGTAGGAAGTAGTTAAGAGAAGTCATTGTCTGAGAGCAAAGGGCAGCATAATAACGGCGCGTAGACCAAACGGTTTTCCATGTGTGTATTGCTGTAATTACCCGTTTAATAGGAATAAATGCACTTAAATTGCCATGTGACCTTTCTTTTCATTGCTTTTTACCCTTCAAATCAGTCAACAACCTAGTTCAGCACGGAGGCAATATTGCAAACCACTCTTCAGGTCTCCAGCTGAAGTCCCTTAGGTTCCCGTGTATGAAATCCATACATTCAGTGGAGCAATATGGCTTCCAAAGGGGTGGTAGTGTGCTAAATTAATTATGAATGTAATTTTGACTTTAAAACTCTGAATGCAATATTGGATGTCATTTTTTGTTAAAAATGCCAGATCCGATTTTCGGAGTTTCTTGGCCCTTACAGCTTCTGTTAAAAGGCAGTGAGTTGTTTTGCCCAGACTACATGTATGATTGGAAACTTGAGATGAAACAATGCATGAGAAAATTTGGAATGGTTATCTGAACATGCCTCTGTTAGAACAGTAGTTTTAGCAGGATAACAGGAAAATCCAATGGTAGTGGTGCTATAACGTCCCACTGATTTCTGGGTGGAATTTTCTCCAATGCTGCCTGAATGTCTGAAGCTAAGCAAGATATAAAATACAGAAATCACTTTATTCTGCTGGGACAGATGCTTTTCAGATCTGCCTCCAAGAGTCTGCCGATGAGGAGCTTTCATATCTGATTTGTGTTTATAGCTTGGGTTTGTTTTGGTACTTTCAGAATGAATGGCAGCCACTTTAAGGATGAAAAAGCCATGGTAGCCAGCCAGAACTCGGATCTGTTGGATGACGAGGAGGCAGAAGATGAAGTAATGATGGATGAAGAGGATGAAGAGAGCGAAATGGCAGGGAAAGCAGTCAAAGAGCCCGTGGCAAGTGACATCCATGAGGGCACTCCCGAGGAGGATTATGAGGAAACGAGTACATTGGACATGAACTGCAAAGCTTCCCCTGGCAGGTTGGTTCCTTCCGAGTATTGGTGTGCCCAATAGGCGGAATAAAAACAATAAACCGTACAAGAGTGCCAGCACCAAACCGGCTGCCGTGGGAACTGCTCCGGAGCAGCCGCTTCCCACCCACAATAGCAACGTGCGTCTGTGTTTGGGTCAACACCAGCCCTGCTTTCAGCCTCTTCATGCAGTCTGGAGCCCTTGTTAGGAAAACTGACTGTGCTTGGGGAGCTATTGTGAGGTTCTGGGTGAGACAGGAAGCAGGGTGAGACAGTTCCATGGGAGAGACGTTATCTGCTCCGTGAACCGTCCTGGATCTCTCATAATGGCCTTGTGAAAGGCTGTGGAGACACCATGAGAGAGACAAACTCTCCCTCCCCCACTCAACTGCCCTTTCTTTAGAACAGAGAAGGGAATTCCTTGTATTTCAGGATCACCGTTCCATAAGGCAAGGTGGTTCATGAACGTGAAAAAGAAGGAAATTGCTCAGATGTGTAAATCTGAGAAGACGAGGGAACGCAGAGAGGATCATTTAATTGACATTAAAACCTCCGTGGTGTTTTTGTAGGTATAAAGAAGAGGAGTATAATAAGACTGGACTTTCGGCTTTGGACCACATAAGGCACTTCACAGATAGCCTCAAAATGAGGAAAATGGAAGAAAATCAATACAGTGAAGCTGAATTGGCAGCTTTCAATGCTTCCCAGCTGCCAGAGGACCTCAAGCAACCGTTGTACAGGAAATCCAAATCCCAGGTAAAAGCTGAACTCAGTTAAAATGTTATTGTCACCAAATACCTGCAGGATTAAGCTGTTAGTGTGTGGCAGGCAGGGTTGTTCCAGCTTTATCAGACGGGGCTGTGCTCCATGTCCACAAACCTTGGCCTGACCCGGCATCCCACTGCACCCCAGAGACATGGCAGGGTGCTCTGCTCCCTGAGAAAGGAGGATTTCCATACTTTTTTCTTACTTTTTTTGCTATTTTTGTTCTGCCTGCTGCCCACAGAAGTGCCGTGGGTAAGAACTAGTCCCACTCTGCTGACACTGATGCTGTGGAGCTTAGCTGCAGCCTCTCAGGGATGTGACTTGATCTTCTGCTTGGCTTGACTCTTTGGTATTTTTTTATAGCCTAGAGGAGCCTAGACCTAGAGTATGGTACCACCTCTAGATCCTCAGCATGTTTTACAAACAGCAATAACTGAAATGGTATCCTCGTGCTATTTTTTGCCATTTTCTAAACATTAATTAATTAAAATGGGGTTTTTTAGCCCCTTTGAAAGATTCCTGTTTTAAAAACTGCAGAATGTGCATGTAGGAAAGGTCAGCAAAGGAGACTGTTATATTTGGTGAAATACAGGATGAGACAAGGGATAAAGTGATTCCTCAGCCTCTTGAAAAGAGCCTCCTGTGCCAAGAATCTGAAGGCAAAGGAGACTTTGGGACCTTGTCTACTATCAAAGGTTCCTCTGAGCTTTGTGAAACCAGATGAAAGCAGAAATTATTATTACTATTAGTGAGCCAAAAGCGTCAGTGAAAGGGCTGACAGTGGTTTTACCTAAAGCATAGGGGTTGGGTTTTTTTTTTTTCAAACTAAGTTGAGCCCAGTGGCTGTAGCCTGAGTGCCACCCTGACCGTGCAGGGGTGGCACGGGTCCAAGCTCAGATCCCCGCCGCGGGAGGGTGACCTCTTTGTCCTTCTTCTGTCCCCGTCCAGGCCTACGCCATGATGCTCTCTCTCTCCGACAAGGACTCCCTTCATTCGGCATCCCACAGTTCTCCCAACATGTGGCACAGCATGGCGAGAGCCGCGGCGGAATCCAGCGCCATCCAGTCCATCAGCCACGTATGACAGTGCGGAGTCTTACCCAGGATGGGACCAAGTCCAAACCAGTAGCATGGCTCTTTCATATATGACTATTTAAAAGACTGCTGAGCAGAATGCCTTATAAATCTGCAGGGTCACTCATTTAAAGTCCGGTGACCTTAAACTGAATAATTTTAAAAAAAAAAAAAAAAAAGAAAGAAACTATTTATTCTCAATATTTTGTTTTGCACAGCAAAGGCAGCTGCTGACTTCTGGAGGATCAATGCGACTTAAAAATAAAAAAATAAATTAAAAAAAGGTTTTCAGTGGATTATGTAAACAGGGCCGGGAAAAAGTGTCTTCCAGTTCACCCGGCTTTGAGGGGCAGGGGCAGAAGGGTTAAGACTGCATTGATACACACATGGGCACTCCTTTAAAGTAGGAACTGAATTGATTTTCTTTTTGTATAAGATAGTTTGACACAGGATTGGGAACAGTTGCTTTTATGTACAAATCTCTTCATTAAAGCTTTATGCATTTTAGCCCTTCAAAGAAAGAAAATAGTTCTATCAAATGCACACTATCCATCGTAAATGTAGAATGAAGTAACAGGGAATATTTTGCTCTCTCCGTAATTCTTTTGCCTTCTCAACTGCATTGTTTAAAAAAAAAGGAAAAACAAGGAGAAAAAAAATGACGAAAGAACTCTGAGAAACAATACATAAGAGGCTTGTGTATATTGTAAACTATGAATGTTCACTACTCCAAGAAGCTAAAATCATCCAGATAATTCCGTGAAAGCACCGCGTTCATTGACAGCACCACTAGGTCGAATCATTGTAAGGAGATTTTTAATTTTCGACAATCATGTCACTATTTTGTTGTATTGTTTCCTTTCCCCCCAACCCTCTTAATTTCTCCTTTGTGTTGTGTGTACCATGTATTTATTTGTTGGCAAACGATTGTTTGTTGATTACAATAGCACTGTTCCTGTAACAAACAGCACTGCTCCAGTCCCCCACTGCGTTACGATGTAAGGCACCCATGTACTTCCAAAAAAGTGAGGTGAACTGATCTGTGTATATGGGAGTGCAAAACAGTGTTTGAAATTTTCTTACATTCCTCTTTTATTTTATTTTTTTTTGCCTTTTAATGAACTAAATAACTAATAGATGCGACTTAGTTTTGTTCTGTTTTTTTTTTTTTGTAATACAGTAAATTGATTCGATTGTATAAACAGTTATAATTTCTTCATGAAAGCATGATTCTTCTGATTAAAAAAACTGTACCCAATATTTTATGCTGGTTGTCTGCGAGCTTGTGTGATGTTATGTTCATGTTAATCCTATTTGTAAGATGAAGTGTTCCAAATTTATGTTTTAAAAAAATAAATAAATAACGGAAGGTATTCAGTTATTTTTTGGGGTTTTTTTGGCCTTTAGTGAGGGACCAGATTTATTTTTCCTTTTGTTTATAATCTCATTTTGAAATAATCGGCAAGTTGAGGTACTTTCTTTAAATGCTTTGTACAATGTAACTGTTACGCATTTCAGTACATTACTATGGGAGGATCAACTTAAAAAAAAAATAATAAAGGACTACAAAACTGAAGGGATCTATTTCCTTTTTGTCTTGGTTTTGTCTGAGTCGGGGCGAAAAAAAAGAGCATTTCCTCCGCAGCAAAGATGGATCTGTGGGGTCGTGAGGGCAACCAGAGGATGGGGCGCTGGGAGGTGTCTTGGACTTGGCCATGAAATGTGGGACACAAGCCAGAGCCTCTCAATAGACCGACTGTTGGAGGGGTTTAGTTAAGTCCCTAAAGTTTCAAAACACTACCTTGGAAAAGAGGGATATTTAGGTCATTTCACAGGAGAGGTTGGTGCAGTGTCACCTTCAAAGGCACTTGTGGAGCCCTGAGTCTGAGCTTTGCCTGCCTGCTGCTTGTGGGGACAGCGTTGGGAGGCAGTGGCTTGGCTGGTGCATAGTGAAATATTCACTCACCAGAGTGATCAAAATCCATGGTTGAGAAGGTAAATGAGCCTCCAACTGCATAAAACGAGCCTTTTAGAGTCTAAAAGGAAAAAAAAACCTAGCATTTTAGTTTGTGTTCCCTTTGAAATCAGATTCGAACCCCTGCTTCTGGGCAACCAGTGGAGGAGAGATGTCAGGAAAAGACAGCATTTTCCCAGGGAATGCCCATCTTGCTGCTGTTCTCATCAGCAGAGATGGAAGGGCTGAGATGCTCCTCTCTCAGCCTGTGCCAGTGCACGAAGACCTCTTGTAGTTCATCAGATTATTTAAGTCATATTTCAGCATAACCTGTATGTGTCATTCTTGTCTTCAGCCCAGGTGTGAGCTTGTTTGGTTTGCTCCTTCAGCTCGAGAGCCTTCTGCACAGGTTGGTGGCAAGCTGAGACGATGGTTTTCATGCAGGAAGCCTAAACCCCACCTGGAAAAAAAATATGAAAAGATGAAAAATAAATGCCATGTGCATATTCTTGTACTGCACTGGCCTGAGGCAATGGCCAGGTACATGCAGATAATTGCATAAATAGGCTATTATTTTTAGTGCAGTTAAAGTCACTGTGAAACTTGGTTTTAGGTTTCTGCCAAGTGCAGAGAACAAATAGATTAATCAAGTCCAGTTTTATCTGCAAACAACTTTCCAGATCGTTTTCCCCTTTAATTTGATGCAATGACAGTTCTTATCAGCTCTGCCCTCCCCTGCCCGAGATGAAAGAGGGTTTAAGAGGTGGGGAAGGGGTGGGACAGTGTCCCCTGGGTTTAATGTTCTGGGTTACAGTAGCACACATATCATAGACCTGCCAGGAAAAGTACACCTTGAGCTGAGCTCAGGGTTAGTTCAACCTGCCCATAACCAGGTCTGGTGACCATTAGGGAGCAACTGCTGCAGCCTCATCCAGTCCCGGGGCTGATTTTCCCATTGGTTGCCTGGAACTTGGTATTTTCCTGTCACAGGAATCTCACCCAGCAGCACTGCCCATGGAGTTTGATGAGCAGAGGGGACAAAATGTATTTCTATAATATCACGAGTCCTTCAACTCCGTGTGGATCCCTTACCACGACCTTGATTTGCATTGCCTTCTCTCAGTGCCAGAGTTGTTCACCCAGAGGAATAGCTAAAGAGCAAACCCAGATCTGATCACTCATCTAATCCCCAGTAAACAAAGAAAACTGGATAATTTTTGTCTTTGTGTCATTCCCTCCGTGATGGACCACACAGGTGCACTTGTCCAGATGCAAACAGATTGCTGAGTGAGGATGGATGTTTCTGGCTTTCTGCTACAGTGATTCCAATTTTTTTTAAGAAAAAAAAAAAGTCAATACTTTTCAAAAATCCCTTCAGCTCATTTCAGCATCGTCCTGCTGTTCGCCCCACTGTAGTACTCTTCTGTAAGTCAACAAATCATTCCCGTGTGATCCAGCAGCCTTCCTAGACGGAGGAGCTGCACATTACCCTCTCAATTCCTATCTACAGAACCTAACAAAGCCCCAGCATGACAAGATGATTAATCAATATTTCACCCTGGCCCAGCTCCTCAATCCCCCTGCGGGTCTCAGTCGCCGTTCCTGTGTCAGCTGCTCTTTCCAGTGGGTACGTTTGTGGAGTAATGGGAGGGGAAGTTATTATAAAGGCATTTGCAGGGCTGCTTTTGCTCAGCTATTCAGTTTGGCCCATGGCTCCATGCGTGCCTTGAACTTTAAAACTTTCTGTCAGGTCTCTCACATGTAGACACTCACTGTGAGCTTCCAGCTATATTTAGTCCCAGTTGTGGTTTTGTTGGTCGCTCGTAGAGTGGTGTGGAAAAGTTAGTCTTAAAGATGATTCCAGTAATGATTTAAACAAAACAAAGGTATCCAGCAGCAAACACAAACCCCTTTTTCCGTGTTAAAGCCCACGTTGCTTGCCAGGACTCCAGTTAGAAGGAAAATGTTTTCTTCAGCCTGGCCAAAAGCAGCCTCTCTCCCGTCCATTGACTGGCTCTGTAGGTCTGTGAGTACACCTAGTCTGAGGCTGGCAAGAGCCAAATTAATTCAGCTTCTGTTTCTCTACAGAAAATGATGCCAGCTTTAGGAAAGGCTCAACTCAAGTTCAGAGTCATTTAGTGAAGTCTGGGGAGATGGTGAACATTAAATAAAAAGTAAAAAGTAAATACTGTATTCCTCTTCTTTTCCATTATTTTTTTCCCCCTGATTCAGACTCATTTGCTGCTAGAGGAAAACAATTTTCAGCAAAATTATCCCAGGATTTAGATTTTAATCAGACTAACATTTAGATAATCCCTAGAAAGAGGCCCCACTGCCACACAGTGATCCAGGAACTCATGGTACATCTTGCAAGCCTTAATCCCAAAGCTGCTGCCTAAACTTTGTTTGGGACTGGCCACCCCCCTAGGTATGAACATAAACCAGACTGAACACAGATCCTTTTGTGTGTTGGAAGCAGAGCCTCCTTTTTTTGATCCAAGAGGGTGCACGTTTTAATGGCAATTGAAGCTATTTATCTATAAATCCATTTGGGGAAGTTTGGGGAATTTTTTGTGATGGAAGGTGCTGTGGAAATACAAAAGTATTGTGGTACAAGGAGCTTTAGCAGTATCTGCTCTGGCTGTGAGAGCGGGGGGGTCTGAGAGAAGGCACCTCCAGCAGGCACCCGCCTTTTCCCTGCTTTATTTTAATACTAATTAATTCCAGAAAGGCTAAAGAAATTTGATGAAATGCTACACTTCCAAGAAAATGTTTTGCCCAAGAGTCTTCAAGCAGGCCTCCCAGCTTGGGAGGGTCTAGTGGGAGAAGAGGGTTAGTGGTGATTTTGATGCTTAAATTATCAGTAATTAAGAAGTTGATTTTCGGGGATTGAAGAAAATTTTAAACAGCTGCTTCTTTTGGGCCTTTTAGTCCTCATTTTCATTAGCATGTGCTAAGGCAATCTGGAAAATATATTTAGATCCATATTATGCTATGTCAAGACCTCAGCATCTGTACCTTGGGGCAGATACATGTGAGATAGGCGAGGGTGGATGTGCCAGCGCGCACATGTGGAAGCGTTCAATTTGTAATATGATTATAGCCCCAACACAAAGCCCGCTTGATACCTGTGGCAGATTTGCTTCATGGTGAGCACAGAAAATTCTCCGAGATCATGTCGTGTTTCACATCCCCAGCCAACTCAAACTAGAGAAGTAGCGCCTCAGTTCCTGGGGAATCTCTTTCAACGGGCGCGTGTCAGGCCCAATTAAGGTCCAGGCGGGCTCGCGCTAATTGGGGTGAGGTATGCAGTGGTGTGACGTGGTCCTGCAGGAAAGCAGCCCCTTTGCCCAGGCCACACCAGCCCGTCTGTCTTCCCGAGGGCGGCTGGTGGAGGAACTCCTGCTAGAAGATCTCCTGGAAGAGTTCACAAGTGGAGTGAGAGATTCCAGCAGGGATAAGAGAGCTCAGGGTGCTCAGCTGCAGCTCGCTGTGGGGTCTCCTGCACTAAAGCTGCCATCACAGGAGGGAAAGGTGGTGAGCTGCCTTCTCCACACATGGAATGTGAACCTGACATCAGCATCCTCCAAGGATCCGCCCTCGTCCCATCCACACGTCTTTCTCCACTCCCAAAATAAAAAGTTTTTTCCGGCATCTGAAGTGCTGATACACCAGAATAAAAAAATTAAAATTAAGGCATGAGCTGAGATGTTGAAATTAATTTAAGCATTCAACCTCCTCTGAATTTCAGAGGGATTTGTGTGAAAATCCCAGCGGACTCAGTATCAGATCATCCATAATCCAAATGAAAGTAAAACACTGGAGGACAAAACCTAATGGTCTTCATTCAAAACTGATTCCTACAAATATTTGAAGGATTTTGATCTTCCTAATTAAGATACCAAGTGTTTTACTGTACCCAACTCTTTCACAGAGTCATACAATAGTTTGGACTGGAGGGGACCTTTAAAGGCCATCCAGTTACAACCCCTCTGCCACAGGCTAGGACACCTTCCACAACCTGGCCTTGGGCACTTCCAGAGATGGGACAGCCACAGCTTCTGGGCAATCTGTGCCAGGGCCTCACCACCCTCATCGTAAAAAAATTCTTCCTTATGTCTAGTCTAAATCTATCTTTTAGTTTAAAACCATCACTCCTCGTCCATTGAACAGGCTCCACTAGAGTCTGTCCCCTGCCCACGGTGGCTGCAGGGCCTGTTGGGCACCAGCCTGGTGTGTCTTCCCTTGAATTCACCTCTTATCTGAGCATGGCCAGGAATCTTTTCTAGCACCCAGCCTCGGGCTCAGGTCTTAAGGGACGATAATTGTTGCCACCCTCAGACTAATGAGAAGTCCCAGCACATTGCCGCATGTCCACCCCTCCTCAGGAGGGAGTCCCAGAGGTGTGAAGTCCAGTCAGCTGCAATCACACTGGTGTAATAAAAGTTTGGTTCAGAAGGATCTGCAGCCCCTCTGCTCCGTGCAACCACAAGCCACAAAACACTTTGCAATCCACCGTAACGAAGGAGAGACCTTTATTACATTTAGACTTGATTCCCTGGTACTCCCTGGAAGCTGTTCTGCTGTTTTTGTTACTTAAGAGCTATTAAAACCTTAACCACTGCATGGAGCAACTTGCTCCAGCTTTACACTCATCCATAAAAACTTTGAATGGGAGATCAAGAACTAGTTTTTGGACCTAACACCCCATCAGCTGAGGAGTGCCAGAGTCAGGTCTGAATTTGTCCCTGCCCTGGCTGAGCACAGAGACCAGGCTGAGAGGTGCTGAAGGGCAGGAGTGTGGCTTGTAGCTGAGTTTTTCCCCATGTTTTTCTTTGCTGCCTGCAAGGAAAGACAGGGAGTGGGATGCCAGTGACCTCTCCTTCCCCTTGTGCCAGCCATAAGCCAAGCTCTGAACGTGCCACCCTCTGCTAGCTTAGGAAACAGCAAAGTTGGAGAGAAAGTCACCGTGTGAAGAACAGAGTAGAGCAGGGACAGGGACTGAGGTACATCCCACCCAAAAAAAACCCCCAACAAAAATCTTGAACCACCCTAAACTTGGCATGGTGCTGGGGGAAAAGAAGCAGGCGTGGGTAACCAGCAGGATGGCACAAAGATATTGACCAGCTCAGTCATCTCTCCGAAAAAATCCTTCTGAAGTGCAAGTGCAAGACCAAAACAACCTGACATGGTGTAAGGGAAATGGCCCCAGCCAGAACCTGCTGTAAGGGAGCTCCCTGTGTTGCTCTTTATGCTGCCCAGATACTGGTGGGGTGTAACACAGAAGTCAGCTCAAAGCCTTTCATTATTTTCAGTGGGTTTTATTATAGAGTTGAAAAATCTGGCTTTGTCAGCTCGTCGCTATTCCAAAGTATAACTTACTCCTCCTCCACTCTGCCACTGAATTTTTAATATTTCCTCTTTGGAAAATGTCAGGAGTCTCAGCAGGGTGTGGGTTTCTGCTCTAATACAGCTCTGCCAGGGGTGAGCGAGGCTGGGGTGCTTTAGGGTAACATTTTGCCCTTGGAAAATATATTCTAGCTACTGTCCCCACAGAACAACAAGGGGAAAAAAAAAAGAAGCATTTTCCCAAAACCTGAGGAACCAGCCTCGTAAATTATCCATTTGTAATGTTTCTTCATTTCAGCTGAAACAATGATCCCGGTACATTTTCGTTTAAACTTTGTCTCCCAGCCCAAGTGGCCACCTACTTTGTTGTCCAAATTTCTCTTGCAGTTCGAATCTTACAATGTGTAATCTCAGTAGGGTTATCAGTTATGTCATGCATTATACAGCCTCCAATCAGCGTAGTGGGAAACAACATTTTCATTTAATACCAGGAGAAACAGTGGAAGTCAGCGATTGATACCAACACAATGATGGGAAAAAGTGTCCAGAGGTGCTACTCACATAATCTCACTTTACAACATCTTGAAAATTCAATAGAAAGGACTTTACTAACAATACCAGAATGACATACCACTGATTATTGTTCCTAAAGCTCTTAACAATAAGAAAGCTCTCTAAATATATCTCAACAAAAAACATATTACAGTTTGTTTCTTATTTTTTTTTTTTTTCTTTGCAAAGCACATAGTATTAGTCAACAATTGTTTTGTGGCGTGAGCCCGTTAGGGCTGTTGGCTGGTAATGTTCTGGGAAATGAGCTCTTGAAAGATCTTTTTTTCTTTTTAAAACATGTAACAATTGTATCTTAAAACAATCCTGGATCAGCAAACTGCAAGGACCCCCTCTAACTTATTTTCTTAAGCCTGACAAAAGAACTAACTCCCCTTGCATTTTATTCGCTCGCTTCAAAATTCTGCCGTGAGAAGTAGATTTTAGCTCAGAGCAGAAATGAGAACCTCTTTAAGGACCAACTTCCTGGTCTGTCTTTCCCCAGCAGCCCATCCTCAGCGTAATGTGACTGTCAGAATGCAGTTAAATTGAACTTTAAATACAGTATAATATTGCCCTCAGAAAGAAACTGGATATAGGGATATTTACTTCTAAACCCTCATATTAGGGGATGAACTAGAAACCACTTAGGAGTCAATGTCTACTACAGAAGAGCCCTGAAAGTAATTCACTGAGCAGTACCCACCCTTGGGGCCATTCCTGCTGACCCCAAAGCACACAAATGAAGACAGATATGGGAATAAAACCCTTCTTTTGCATTGCAGCATCGAGCCCATTGCTGTGTTTCATCACTGTGTCACTGTACAATGCTTTCAGGGTGTATGGTCTTCCAGAAACTCGTTGGTGAAGATTAAATAATAATTTAAATTCCTTTGATATGGTTTACATTTCAAAACCAAACTGAACCCTTACATGTCTCGCAGATCTTCACTGCATTTATAGCCCCAAAAGGCCAATGAAAGATGCCTAAAAATCATTAGCTGAAGTAAACATTGCATCACATTACAGAGTCAACAACGAAGAATTTTTGAATGAAATAAATGTGTCGTACTTGAGGATATTGAGTGAAACATCCACTGGATTTTCTTTTACTGCGTGCCCTTAGTCTCTCTGTTTATTATTGAAGTGGTTAACAAGTAATTCCTAAAACTGATCCAGAAGGTGTCTTTAGCCGCCTGACTGTCAGCTCATGCCATCCAACATGTTTTCCAACAGCCTTTTGCAATCCTAGCTTGATTTCACCTTAAACACTTTTTGGAATGATTATTTTTGTTCGCTGAACTTAGACATCAGTTGTAGAGATTCAGTTAAAATTTGTTTGTGGTCGATATAAACAACATTTACTGGTTACAACACCTATCAGGAGGAAAAATTTTAACTTCTGAAAACATTTTAGGATGATCAAATGAGGGGAGTTAGCAAACATTGTGAAAATTTAACTTGAGCACTGGCTGCTTGGCACCGCTTTTCCTGTGGTACCACCACACGGTGGCTGTTATTGCCCGTCAGTGACCTCAAATTTATTTAGAGGAATAGATCCATTATGTACCTCACTTGGAGTATTTTTTTCACTTCCCAACCAAACACTATGGGTGTCCTTCAAAGCACCTTCTACTACATTTCATAGCACCTGGCTATCGAACCAACCATCTAAACTCTCTCAGCTGAGTATATTGACATAAACCATTTTATTAAGTACTAAATATTGAGTGTTTATTAAGTATCAAGCAAGATCTTGTTTTCTTACCATTACTCTAATATTTACGTGTAGACTTAATTAGTGGAATTCCTCCACAGGGTAACCTGAATGAAGCCTCAGCTGAATTAGGGGCTGACTCTCCCCAAGGCAGGGCTGGAAATATCCCTGGAGTTAAAGCGGTTTCAAACACGTTTTCCTGCTTTTCACTCCTTCCTGATTTTATGTACTTACAATACTCATATATTGCATATAATAGCAGGTACTTACATGCAAGTATTGCATTTAATTGCATATATATTAATGCAATTTGGAGAAAGTGCTCACCTAAGGTACAGAGGCAGCTACAATGGCTGTGAGAAATGCTGGGAATGAGGAGGTGGCTTCAAACTCCCCCTGGCTGAAAGGTGAGGGGGTTCACCCACCTGTCGTGGGTGGGCTGCGTGTGTCTCCTGTCCCAGGGTCGGTGCAGGCCAGCGATGGCAGAGCTGCTGGTTGGTGCTGGTGGTGCTTGGTTTTGAAGTCAAGTCATAGGAAACTGCTTGAATGGCTGGAGCCAGAGCGTCTCTGCGAGGGGCTGCCAAAGAGAAAAAAACACACAGGGCTGGACTGGTGGTTAATTACTTTGTTGTTTTTTAAGGTTGTTGGGTTTTTTTTTTTATTTCTGTTGTAAGGCTCCAACTTGGCAGCGCCAGGGAACAGGGCTGGTGCTGCTGCAGACGCTCGTCACTGGGACCTCGGTGCCTTTGAGGATGTGGAGCAAAGCACTAAAATCCCTTTACAGACCCCTTAGCCTACGGCCCACTCTCCCTCCTCCTCTTCCTTGTTCTCCCAAGAGAAAGTCCTGGGAGCAAAGTATTTCCCTCCAGAGATGGAGCCTTGGCTCGGGGACACCCCACAGCTGAAACCAAAGAGCCAAAGCCCCTTTGCTGAGGGCACTCACTGTTCCACGCAGGGCATTGCAGGACACTGAGCCCAGCCCTGCTCAAGCACAGCCAGACCACACGTGTGGAGGTGTGCAAGGCTCTGGCAGTGGGACAGGACCGAGCCTCGGACATCCCAGCTCAGGGCCGGGCACGCTGCCCCGCACTCGTGCCCAGGAGTCGCTCTTACATGCCTGTGAAAATATGTACCCCAGTAACCACACAAGTAAACACGTGCCTTGTGAACTACATGATTCATATGTGATCTGAGGTTTCAGGAGATTTTTGCATTTTTTAAATACTATCCGTGTTTGAAAGTATTGTCCAGGAACGTAAATAATTTTCTATTATTTACAATATTTGTGTTCCTTTCTTGATAGCTCACCCCAAACCTCAGGGTAAAAACTGGCATAAGCTCTTTGAAAACAAAGGTTTGAGTTTATAACCAAGAGTTTAATATATTCTGGGAGTGCTGCAGTTCTTCACAGGAGCATCAGGAACAGCTGGACTCGATGATTTTAGAGGTCTTTTCCAACCTAAATGATTCTATGATTCGATGGAACGTGCCCTGGCAGGGACAGCAGCAGGCAAGAGACCCCCACAGACCCCCTCCTCATGCCTGCTTGTCCACACAGCATTTCTTGTCTCTATCAATGTATCTAACATGTGAGAAATAAAGTGTGGGAAACTTATTTCAGCTGCATTTCACGGGGCAGGCGCTTTGATCAGCCAATGCCTGGGTATTATTCAGCACACAGGAAAATGGACAACTGAACTTTTAAGACTTTTAGGTACAGAGCTGCCGCCGTGAAAGGGCTGTCGATGTTGCCAGCAGTCATTAGGCAGCCTTTGGCTTTGAACAAGAATATCCTAAGCCGGGGGACAGACTCCCCCATCCCTTGCTCCGGGGCAACACCCACAGCCTCCACCCCATCCACGCACCACCAACCCGCGGCCAAACCTCGCGGAGACTCAAAACAAGCAGCGCGGGTTTAGTTAAACCCCGGCTTGCATTCCTGACTCCAGTTCTGCCTAAAGAGCGCAAGGCGAGGAGGGAAGTGCGCGCAGGGTTCCTCGGAGCGCTGCGGGGCATCGGTGTGCTCTCCCCGGCGCAGCCCCAGCCCTCCAGCCCTAATTGCCGGCTGCTCTCTCGTGGCTGCGCGGGGAAGTGCTCACGGTCCCTCCGCTCAGACCGCGCCGCTTCGGAACAAATCCGAGCAAAGGGCCCGTCGCCAACTGGAAATGAGGCTGGGTGTCTGTAAAGTCCCCTGTAAGAGGACTTTTTACAGCCCGGCACCTCAGCGCCGGGCTACCACAGCTCCTTTTGTGAAGCGAATTCAGTTTTTCACCCAGTTGTTGCCTGTTTGAGAAGCTGAGAAACATCCAGGAGATAAACCAAGGCAGAGGTACCAATTTTGACCTCCTAATGCTGGCAGTGTTGCTCTGTTGGCTGGTAGGTACTATTAGGATTTTGGAATTCAGCTTCCCTTTTTTTTTTTAATATATGTTAGTCTGTGGAGCGGAACGCACGAGCCAGACCTGAGCAGTGTGGAAAGGCTGTCTTGATTCATTGCACTCATATGATTTTGGCTGCAGTAAATTCGCTCTCCTGCTACAGCATGCAATTTGAGGGTTTATTGAATGCTGGCACAACCAGAGAGGAATCATCAAAGTGGAGATAATTGCAGGGCCCTCGTCGCTTCCACTGTCATTGCTTTACCAGCTATTGTCTCACTGCTCGGGAGAGCATGGCCAAAGACCTCTCATAAGAAATGAAACAGTAAAAAAAGTCGATTTTATCCCTTCTTTTCCTTGTGGTAGGACTCACTCTTATGTGCGATTCTTTACAGTCTCCAGGAGGTTTTCGGTTTCTTCTCCTATTTCACTATCCCTTAATTCAGCGCTGTCTCTGAAAAACATGATACAAGATCCCGTCCTTTTTTTTATTGTTAGCACCCAAACTCTTGGCCCCTTTCTGTTTGAGGTGGAAACCTAACACGTCTTCTCCAGCAGCAGGAGTTTGGCCTGTGGAATCCCTGGAGAAGCTTTCTGTTCACCTCAGCAGGCACCAGACCGAGCGGGAGAGCGTCTTCTCCCCGCAGCCTTCCCCTGCTATTTGTCTTCCCTGCTCTCCCTCCACTTCAATTCCCCTAAAAATCGCCTGGAGATCATTGGCCGGTCCAGCAAAGACAACTGCTCCATCACAGCCGAAATCTGAGCTCGCACATATGGTTGAAGTTAAGCTAAGGTCTTCTTCCCAGAAATGCTTTGTGAAGTTCTTCTCCGGGCAAGTCTTTTCCAGTAAGATAGTGTCTCCTCGCCTGCTATTTTGCTTAGTCTCGCTTTCTTTTATCTTCCTTGTCGAACTTAAATGTCGCCATTCACTGCTAGCAGATGTGGTTTGGGATTCCTACATTCTTTTATGCCTTTATTTCAGTGCTTTCATCACATCTTCTCTTTCAGCTAGGTGAATCAAAGGCCTTTCCATAGTCCAGTCAATTCGAGCTATACATGATGGCTTGTTTTATTTGGCAATCTTCTCCAGAATGTGATTCATTGTCTGCAGGTGATTCATAGTTAGGAAATTACTTCTGAACCCTGCCAGTGCTTGTGGTTGATTAAAGTTCAGAAGTCCCTGTAGTCTGTTCACCAGCGCTTTTTTGTCAACTCAAATATTTGTGTGCAGTAAAGAACAGTAAAAAGTGGATGTGCTACTGACATGAGCAATTTACTTGAATGTTTGCATCTTTAGAAAGTTCTACCAAAAATCTCTACAACTGGCATGAAACTGTTTCACAATGTCTGACTAAATGAATCATGTTTTACAAATAAATATCTGTCAAATCGTTCAATTACTCAAGATCCAGTCATTAAGCAATAAAATAAAGCAGTAAATAGGAGACATCTGCTGCAAAGTGCTACAGAAACATAAGCATCTTTCTCAAGTTACCTTCTTTGCATTTTGGTATAATGATTCACCAAAAATGTCTTACCCAGGGCAATCAAACACCAGAAAATTGTCCACCCCAAAACGGTATTGGCATAGCATGGTACCTTACCCAAATACATCTCGGTGGAGGCTGCCCAGGAACTGATCAGCTGAAGTGATCACCATTATTGGGTGAGCTCAGATGGTTCAGGGTACTGGAAACTTGAAAGAAAAATAGCATTGGAAGTCATTGCTTCTGATCCTGAATTGATTTTTTAGAGATGTAAATGCTGCCCTTCTTTTGAAAGATAATATTTCCCATAATGGCTGAGAGAACCCAACTCTTTCTTTACATCAAAGGTGCTTTACATCAGAGGTGCTTGTAGGAATAACATTAAAACCCAAGGCATGGATGGTCAAAGGGCTTGAAAACTGACTCTCTAAGGACTCCTGCTCAAATCCATTGCAGCAGGAACTGAATTCTAAAGGTTGGCAACTTCTAGGGAGCTGCTGTCGGACCGAAGTGGAGGTAACAGCTCGTGTCAGTCAGGCACATCCACATCTGAACTGCCACTTTCCCCAGAAGGATGAGGGGCTTTTTGGCAGCATCGTCCTACAGTGTTGACCCAGAAAATGGTATTTCCAAGAATACAAATCAATTCAAGTACCTTTTGGAAAGGCACTCAGATAACAGCAAATTTATGGACTTGTAGCCTCTTCACTTTGCCTTCAGGCAGCTCGGGCTCATTGCTTCATCACGAGTGTCAGTTTGCAGAGCAGTGCTTGATCTGCATTTCTTTGAGAAAGAAAATATTTTAAAAACTTATCTTGATAGTTATAGAATTTCGTATGAAAGATACATTTTTCCTGCCAAAAGATTCTTACAATTCTCAAGCAGCACTTCAAAACCGGTAGAGCTGGACTGACATTGCATATTTTACTGGTAATGGAGCATAGTAAAAACAGAAATGGAAAGAATAATCAAGTACCCAAAGCTGCATTATCACAGAAGTAACAGCTCCTTTCAGACTTTTTCCTGTATAACATTTCAGCACCAGCAGCTCTACCTATAGTTTGGCTCGTGGATAATGTTTAAAAATGAAATTGTGTGTATTAAACCCATAGCTAGAAAGGTTTCTGTGTTTAATTCAAAATTCTTCTCTAAACAAACTCTGTAACTTCTCCTTGCTTCAGGTTGCAGCAGTTTCTCTGTACATATCTCCAAATGGAGATGTTCTTTTGCCAAAACTGAGGTTTTAAACATGTATTTAGTGACTTGAGTTACTTTCCAAGGTTCTCACAAGCCTAAGAAGCTCCAGCAAGTGCAGGGTCTTTTAAAACTTCTCCCACTGTGCTTGTTCAGACAAATATTTCTGCCGAGTTCAATTCCTCTCAGGGGAATTTACTTTGGAGGAGAAATGGTTAAAAAAACTCCCCCAGGATTTGACTGAGTATAAGTGTCAGCAATTTAGTAAGAACATTGGGACACTGTGAAGTTTAAAATTGGATTAAAAAAAAATAAATCCTTAAAACAGGAGGTTAAGACCTCAGTTTTCCATCTCATCCAACAAACTGGGTCTAGCATAATTTAAATAAAGTTGTTCAACAAGTAGGAGCTGAATGCTTGACTTAGAAGACATAGAAATGCTCCTGCTCAGGGGAGGTTTTCCAAAAGCCATCAGCTCCTTTCTGCCAGCTGCCACATGCATTTGCAGGTCTCACCGGCTCTGCAATGCTCCAGGTTAGATTTGCCTGCTGAGATCAGCCAACAACACTCCTCTTTCATAAAAAACTACAAGCGGTGACAATGAATTTGGCATTTTCTTCATCAACAGTGCTCAGCTTTGAATTCCTGCCTCATTTAGCCAAAGATATTTGGCTTGGTCACTGTTCCTCCTTGACAGTTTAGATATCAGTGCACTTCGCCTTCATGCAAACATGTGCTTTTTATTTTAGGCTATGCAAAACTATGTCAAGATGGTAGGGAAAATATATCCCCCTGCATCCCAGGATAAAAAGGATGGCAGTCGATTCAAATTTGTGTCCACTCTTCCATGACAAGTGCATGTACATCTAGCTGATAAATGTGTTTATTTCCAGTGTCCCTCTATGGTTCAGATGTCAAGAGAAGGACAAACTCCACCATGAGCGGCAGAAGGACTTCCAGGAGGAGCCATGCCTCTGGCTGATCTATTCCTGGACTGTATTTTTAATTAACTCGGAAATGTCCAAAACAACAAATGTGTCTTTCAAGCAGAACTCAAAAGATGAAGAACACATACCAATGAAACACAAAACTAGTGTGGCTTTGCTCCTTTTCCTGAAGGAAAAAGCAGTGCTATTTATAAAACCCCAGTGCGCCCAGTTATGGTGTAGAGACTCAACACACATGGGGCAGAGAGAGGGGGTGGAACGATGCCTTTCTGAAATAAACCCCCCTGAGTGTCACACTTGATTCCACACAAGGAGAAGACAAATGCTGCTGGATCCAGTGTCCACATGCATTCCTGGCTGTCCAGCTCTCAGAAAATGCTGAGGAGGGAGGTTACAACATCATCAGGAGCTGGCTGGTCCCATGGGATGTTTTTAGGACATATAAAACAAATGTAAAACAAACAGTGAGCACGAAGCACTAACGTGGTGAGAGCCCTTCTTGAAAGCCTGAAGAGGCTCCTTGGAAACAACAACTCTTTGGAATCATTTACAAATGCTGCCCCATCTGCAAACACAAGAAACATCCTTAATGTAAACAGCGTCCCTCGCTCTGGAAGTGCGAGGAGAAATGAACAGGAAGCAGGGCAGCAGAAGGAGGAATAAATCAGTGACAGACTTTTATGAAATAAGACATCTTGGTCCTTGTGCTTATATGCACACACCAAAATCAGTTATTAGTTCCACATGGATCCAGCGAGCTCTTAGGAAAAGACAGCCTAAAGAGATGAGGAACATGAAAGGAGCATCTAGAAACAGATGGGACATAAGGTTTTCAATAAACCTGAACACAGACGGGGATCTCACACAGCGGCAGCTAAACTGCCTCGTGCTGTGAGCCCATCAAATTTCACAAGCTTAACAACATTGGGCTGACTCTGTACATGGGGATGACAATTTGCAGAGGATAAATCCAGCCAGTTTTGTGGGGCTGATGAGCTGTGTGGTTCAGCAGTAAGGATGTTTCCTCCAGGAGAATGCAAGGTCCCCTTGTAGTGCATTGCTGGAACCAGCAGCTTCTCAGTGGGATTTGCCAACGTATCTTGCCTGGCCCATGGTTAATTAAAGGATCGTACAATTCCCTTTCCTGTTCTGTGCCCGTGCCAGAAATTCTTGTTCTAAGCCTGGATCTGGATCTCACTTTGAAATAAAGTTTTTAAAGAATCCCCAGTGTCTGGTAGGATTCCATAGTTATTATTTGTGTTATAGGAAGACCAACAGATCCAAAAATAAGATGAGAGCCCATATGGTCATCTCTGTACCAATATAGTGTAATTCTTCTTATCTTGGAGAATTTACACAAATAAGCAGAAGTGGACAGAAATTCAAACACAGGTAATTAGCATGGCAGAGAATAAACTCTTGGTTCCTTGATATCCCCCATACTGTCCTGTCCATCTGCCCATTCATCCTAGGCCTTCCAGCACCTCCTCATGACCTCTGAAGATCGCTTTTTTCATCAAGAGCTGCTGTGGTACTGATGAATACAAGTATTTCCTGGGGCAGAGAAGAATGACTGCAGACAGAAGATGCCCCCAGGTGAGATCAGATTTCCCATTAAAAAGCTTTGTGTGTCTTCAGTTCTGACATGACACTAAGAGCCACCAATTAAATGTGACACAGCAGATAACACAAATTTATAGTTATCTCTAATATGTAACAGTGCCTACAACATAATTACCTGAATCACATTCACCCTCGCTCTGAGGCTGGCCATTCACAATCCACCACTTCACCGACCTCCATCAAGAGTCTGAATAAAGGCATCTTTGAAGAAAAATTGAATTTTACAAGAACAATCTATTAGACTACGGATTAAGACAGGAAATTAGTACCTAGGGTCAAATCCTTTTGGTACTATTTACATTGGAAAGGGGCTCTCTGATTTATATCTCTGTAAATATTATCTGCTCACCAGGTGCCAGCTGCCAGCATGGGGCAGGGCTGGACTGTGTAAGGTGTAAATCAGGACAGGATGCATCCTCTGCATCTGATGACTCCACGGGATGGGGTGACCTCCCTGGGGATGTGGGTGGAGGTGTGGACTGCAAGACAAGATCCTTCATTTTGGGCTCCAGGGAATTCAGGGCAGAAATACGAGCTCAGAAACGAGCATCACGGGCACAGATGGTGGGGCACACGTGTACACACTTAAATAGATTGTCTCTCCCATTTAGATCCGCAGTGCACATGTATTAAGGGATATCCCAGTAATTTGCTGCCATTCCTTTAAGCAGAATCATCAGCCACCTGCCTGACTTGGGGCAGCATTTATGTAGACGAATCCAAGCGCACCTCAGCCTTTATAAATTATGAATATGAGGCTGTGTTCAGGAAGATGGACTTTCTCCTGACTTTATCAGCCATTATCAGCCCTTACCATGAAGTCCTGACTCCCACACTGCATTGGTCCTGCTTTTCCATCTCTTTCTGTACCATGAAGTCAGTCCCTTGGGATGAACAAGGGATGTGCATGGTGTTGGGCATCTCCTCCTTCTCCTAAAGCTCTTCCAGACCCACCTCATCATCCCATGTCTTTTTGGGACACAAAGTGATGTCAGTGCCTCCATCACTGCTTTTTGCCATGATTTTGTGCATCTGACCCATCTGGAAGGGAAGAGGTGATGATAAAGCAAATTTCCCCATATTCAAACCAGAGCTGAGATCCTGCCATGAGGAAATCTCTGCAGAGCTGGAGCTTTGGTCACCAAGCCACCTTTAAGGATTCAGTTTGCGAAGTGCCTTGGGTGAATCAGACTCAGCAGCGCCCTGCCACTTGCAGGAGGCACTTGGCAGAATGAACAGAAATTGCTCACTTTACACTTCTGAAAGAGGTCCGTGCTGGTTAAGCTCAATAATATTTTTAACAAAAGATGGCACAGCAGAAATATTTCAAATAGGAATTCTGTATCACTATATATGGAGTTATTTTTCAAGTCTGAGTGTGAGGAGGATTTATGGCAAGATTGTGCCTTCAACTATTGCTACCACAACTGCTGGTCCTACCCAGTCATTAAATACTGGGGTTTTGGAAGCACTAAGAGCCTTTCATAGAAAATAAATATAAGTATCCTCAATTTACTATTGGAGAAACAAAGACAGAAAGCAAAGACTTTAGATCTTCCTGAGATCCCAGTCTGTGAAATGTCCATGCTGGAAAACCGCAATGCTCAGGAAAAAAGTGATACGGGATCTAAGAAAGCTTCAACTGTTTTATAGAAACATTTACACACATCAAAACATTTCATCCCAGGCCACTGCCACTGCAGGTAGCTGCTAATTAAAATCTGCTGTGCTGTGGCTACTGTCTCTAAAACTCTGGCCAGCATATGTTTTATTTCTCTTCTTTTTTATGTTTCTATGATGTTTGTTTAGTTTCTGAGCTTGTCTGACGATATTTTCAAAATTCAGTTTTATGTTTAAAGATTAAGTTTAATAAGCTTGTACAATATATAAAAAGATTATAATTTATTATTCAAAAAGTTTCCTGACAAGATGTCTACAAGAAACATGACCCAAACCACACCGCCTTGTAATAATACCTCTTAAAAATTCCTGACCTCCCACTAAACACTCCTACAGACTTCCCTGCTTCAGTCCTTGCTGAATATCTCATATATGTCCCCTGTGACATTACACAGGAGGAAATGAAATGGGAAAGTCATCAGCTCAGACTGACAAACGAGGGCAATTATCTACCACCATGTTATTTTCTCTTTGTATTGACAAAAAGTGCTTTTTCTGGCAGTGAAGGGCTGGAGGCTCATGAAAACCCTTTCGGATCCCCTGTGACACTTGATGCATCTTCCCTTTTCTTAAAAATGGGCCACTGAGAATATGGTGCACTGGAAAAGGAGAGAGGGCGTGGGCTGGTCCTGTGCTTAGAGGGCACAGGGAACACAGGTGTGAGGAATGCAGGTGTGAGGAATGCAGGTGTGCGGAATGCAGGTGTGAGAAGTAAAAGCAAAACCATGAGGAAGGTGGTTGCTCTGCAGTCAGCCCCTTCTGACAGGGGTTTGCAGCTCACAGAACCACAGCCAGGCTCAGCCCAGGGGTGGTGCTGCCTCTGCCTGCCCCCAGAACCTCTTCTCAGGACCTCCTTCCCTCCCCAGCCCTGCTTCTGCACACCGTGTTCACTGGGACAGGGGTTTTCCCCCGGCAGGTGACACTCCAGCCTGAGGGCAGTGTGTCCTCTCCCGGTGGTTTCCATGTGCCCAGTGACCCGGCTGTCTCATTTCCCTGCATTACACTGCAAGGATGATGGACACCTTTTTGCCATCACCACTGTCCCTGTGTCCCCACAACTGCAGGTGACAGCCAGGCTGGGCATGGGGTTGGTATTGTATTGACACAGCTGTCTGACAATTTGTGATTTGCACTATTACAGATTTCATATTTGCTAAAAATAGCTTGCTTTTCTAGCTGGAGAATGCTTTTTTTCCCCTAATTTTGTCTTTTTGGAGGATTTTTTATTCCTTGTGATAGGGTGAGCACTACTATACGAGAGCTTTGTGCGAGCTTGGTCCACATGCCAACAGCTACTCACCATCACTAATAGGTGAAACTACTCAGGGATTTTAAAGCTTTTAACAAGGCCTTGTCTAGACTGGTATTTAGTGGCAATACAATTAAATCAAATTGCAGACGAAAAAAAGAAAAAGAGATTAAATTATTTTAATTACCTTTCGAAGCCACTTCTTCCCTGTAGAGGTCAGAACTTGATTTAAATCGGTGCACATCAGGTGTTGGTCCAGTGATGTAGCAGCAGTGTGAAGGTTGAAGGGATCATGTGTTCATCCACAAGACAGGCTAAAGCCTGGCCTATAACACAGCTATATTTGCAATCAATCTGTTCTTTTTTTTCCTTTGCTACAAACTTTGCCAAAGGAGTCCCTCAGCATGGGGCTGTCACTCAGGATTCATGTGAAACGTCCAGGATGCAGATACTGGGCATAAACTTTCCTGGGATGCAAGGATGGGTTTTCCATGCCTGTTCCCCATGGGCATCTCCTCGCCCTTTTGTGCCACCCTGCCCTGTAGACCCTCAGTGTGGAGTGAAGACCAACCATGTCCAGAGAGGGCAAGGGCTATATTTTTTTATTTACCCATATTTATTTCTGCCATTTTGTCCCATGTATTGTTTCTCCACCATGCTCGGGTGGATGGCGTTGCTCTGCTCCTTGGGCTTTTCCAGCCCTCCTTCCACATCAGATGCATCTCCAATGCCTGATAATCTTTTCCCTGGACAATTAAATCTTCATTTGTTGCTTCCTTGCAACTCCAGATTTTAAAACTATACACTTTTTAATTTTTTTTCTGTTAGGTTAGGATTGCTTCCAACTTCCAATCCCCAATTTAGATTACACGCTCAGAAACGAACTCCAAACATTTACTGCGTTTGAAGGTCACAGTGCTATTGATTGATTTCCAGTTATAATGTATGTTGTCCTAACATGAGTTAAAAACATTCTGGGCTAAATCCAAAAATGCTGGGATCAAAGCATCTGGACTTGTTGCTTTCATGTTTGGCACATAAAGGGGCTGGCAGTCACCAATGTGGTCTTGGCTGGGCTATAGTTGTTTTCATTCTCTGATGTGAAACAGTTGGGAATCACAGACCCTCCAACAGTTATAGTGGACTAAATAAAAATTGGCTTAATAACCTGCCAAGCATTTGAAAGTGCCAGTCTCCAGAGTTTTTCACAACTTATTGGCTATGGCATGTTTTTCTTTTCATTTCTCTTGTATTTTTTTTCTTCCTCTCTCTCTCTCTTTTTTTTTTAAGAAAGAATTTTCTCCAAAATTAGACTTTCAGTTGGGTATTTGAAATAGGTAAAGTCCTCATCTCATCAGACTCAATTTATCATCTTTGATCTGACTTCACTCATTCCCTTGGCTGCTCCATCTGATTTTATAATTTTAAAAAAACCCCAACATTTTTGCTATCGAACTTATCACATAAGAAAATAAACAAGGGCCAATTTCTTGGCTAGCCTGTCTTAAAGATATCCCAGCACTGCATCTGCATGTCAGCTTTTCACTTTCAAATTCACTTTAAACAGATTATTCCTAAAGTTTTTTCATTAGTCTCCCTAAAAGTCTTCTATTTATATTTGCTGTTTATAAAATTGCATCCAGGGGCCGTTGTGCAACGCGCTGCGCTGAGTCAAAAGCCATCAAGCTCTTGAGACAAACAATGGAAACACTTTACAGATGGGAGCTGTTGTACAGATGGAGGATGGGGGCAGGAGGGACACCGAGGTTGGAGAGAGGAAGAATTATGGATGCTGGCCATGGTTGTGAAAGAAGCCAGTGGCAGAACCAGCCACTTAACCCACATTCCCATCCAATTGCTTCCCTACTAATTAATTTTCCTCTCTCATCCTTTTAGAAGGCACATTATAATTTTTACCCCCTTCTCTCGTGTTTCTAAAAAAATCAAGTTCTTCACGAACGCCACGCGTTTTTTCAGTCACTTTGGCTAATTCCTAGGAAATTTGCGTTGGCCTTGGGAGCGATGCTTTGGGTCAGGCGTGGGGGCTGCCCCTGGCGAGGGCAGCACCAGGAAGGTCACTGCTGCCAAAGTGAAAGAGCTGCTCCTGTTACTGCCAGCCAGACGACGGCACCTCGCTGCGCACCGGGCTGAGGTTTACGCTCAGACAAGTTTTAGTGCAGTCTGCCGGTCAGAGAGAGCAATTCTGCTCCTCCTGCTTCCCACTCCTGACAGCTAATCCACGGGAAAAGGGAATTTATTGTGGCCCCATCAGTGGTTCAGCCCTGCGCCAGACCTCGGCGTCCAAGATTGATGCCGTCAATGTTCTCTGCCCATCCCCGCGTGGCTTCAGCAAACGTCTCCCCAGGGACCACGTGCTGCAAATCCCTTTTCTGCTGCCCAAGCTGAGCTGAGGTTCTTTGGATTCAGGCGAGAGATATCAGAGCAAAAAGGAGGAGGAGGAAAAGGACTACGTGATCCTTAACCTCTGCAGGAGAAGCAGGGTCTTCTCTGACTGATTTTTAAACAGAGCATTTTCAACATCTCCATGAGGCTTCCAATCAGTTCTGGGACAGTAAAACTTGGATTGAAGAGAGGCTAAAACCAGCTAAAACTAATGTTTTAGAGACAGTCAGGACATGAGAGATGAAGTGTTAAAGCAAAGAGATGATTTCAGTTCTGGCACCTTTGGCAAGGCTAAATATCTCTTTAGGACTCGTAGTAATGAAAAAATGAATGTTCCACTAAGAAAACCAACACTCAGCATAAAACACACATTTACCATTAATATGTAGTCTAGAGCCATCTAAAAGTAAGATTACCTTATATTAAAATGAATATAAATTTGGCTTGCTAAAGGATTTTGAGGACTTTTTTTGTATTCAGGTGAAACATTATCAATTGCTGCTGTCTGTGGCTATATTTATACAGTTTGCTTTTCATATTGCCATTAGAAAAAACCTGTGCACATTCTTTCCATATAAAATAATTTTGTAAAATAACTTAGTCCAACAGTTACACCTAGCCTGAGTATCAAAGATTTTTTTTTTTTATTTTTAATGTTTTGATTATAAGTGAGTAAATGAGCATATGTGCAATTATATTTTGGGTGCAATAGCTTCAGCCGCCACATTTTGGCATTTTATTTTATTAGCTAAAAGCTCACATATGGTTTCCATGTTTCCAATCTGGCTTTAAGGATGCAATGGCTGAATTAAGCAATGTTTCTCCTCACTCCAATTCCCTTAGATATACTTAAAAAGTCCATTCAGATTATAAAAAAAGTAAATTAAGGTTTATAATATTCAGAAGGTGGCCCATGGTAGTGAATAATACGGTGCTATCTTGTAAGTCCCCTTGCACCCTGCAGAAACTGTTAAAAGCCAAGTTTCATAGTTTAAAATATTAAATCACTCTCTGATCCTGTGGGGCAGAGTCATGCCTGAATCCCAGAATATTTCTTTTACAAACAACGATGCGATTATATCAGTGTGAGAACCCCCAGATAACGGGTCACCCCACGTGGCCACTGGGATTTGCAGGTCCTCCAGCACCTCCCCACCTTGGACCTGGGGGATTTGGGGACGATTTTGAGAGCCCCCGTTCAACACAGTCTGACCAAATCTAGAAAAAAGACCTGGAGGAAAGAGCTCAGGGTCACTTGATGTGTGGCTGTGAGAGTGGTCAACAGGAATTGTTGGTCAACAGGATGGGACAGAGGCCTGGCAGAGGGGCACAGCTCCAGGGGGGTTGTGGAACGGGAATGAACAGCTCTGTATCCTGTGGGGTTTGTGGCAGAGGTGGCGTGGCTCGGACGTCAGGCAGCGCTTCCCAGCCACAGAGGTCGTGAATCCCTAAATGCAAAGAGGGAAGCCAGCGAGTCCCTTGGGAAGAGGTTTGCAATAACTGCAGGCAAACACGCGTCAGGGATGGTCTTGGCCTCGGTGCAGCAGCTTGGCTGAGTGACCTCCCAGGTCCCAGCCAACCCCGCATTTCTGTGAGCTCATCAAAGCACATCCAGCACGTCTGGGAGCACGGGAACGCAGGAATTCTCAGCTGAAGTGAGGCAAAAGTAAGTCAGATCCAGGATCTCTCTGTTTTATCACAGAATCCTGGAATGGTTTGAATTGCAGGGGGTCCTTTAAAGACCATCTCATTCCAACCCTCTGCCATGGGCAGGGACACCTTCCACTATCCCAGAGTGCTCCAAGCCCCAGTGTCCAGACTGGCCTTGGACACTCCCAGGGATGGGGCAGCCACAGCTTCTCTGGACAACCTGTGCCAGTGCCTCACCAACCATCCTAATATAGACTTACTTTTCCAGATCTTCAAGTTTCCATCTAAATCCATCCAAATCCAGCGAAACATGCAAGTTTGAACATAACCCATATCCATAGGTACACTTAAGCATGGGATTAAACAGTTTTCTGAATGGGGTCCCTATGTTACTAAGGATTGGCTGTTAGTCTTGGCTCTTTTTTTCAGCTAAATTGAGATGGGAAAAGGTTTCCACACTGGGATGAAGCCAAGAGTTTTTTCTCTCCCTTTCTCTCTCTTTTTTCCCACCTTTTTCTCTCCAACAGAACAAGATAGATGCCTGACAACTGTTTCTATCTTGCTAATATCCTGGAATGTGGGCCTTTGGGTGTGGGGAATTCAAGATTAAATCATTGCTGAGATACATTCAGCCGAAGGTTGTAATCCCAGTTCTCACGTATGTGAGCTATTCTGACCACTGGGATGTTTAAACCAGCAGAGTTCTTACGATTTGGGTAAATCACAGAGTAAGAAGGGGAGACAGTGTAAGGGATGGTCTAAATTCATCTGATTTTTCACAGGGTTTTGGTGTCGACGAATAATTTTCTAGAGCTTTGTTTTAATTGCAGTGTCCTAATCAACTCTAAACATTTGACTGATATTTTAAAGGGCGACCACTATTTTTTTCAGTTCTTTGGAGATATAAAACTACCACAACTTTGCATGGAGTCATGGAGCAGGAGGTGACCTCAGCTTTTCTGAAAATCAGCTGTACGTATACCACGTTTGTGAGCAGAATTACTGTCTGCCATCACTTTAAAAAATGTAGACCTTGGATGTCTTCCCTCTTTAGTACCAGTGAAATGAACTAATCAAAACATGGCGAGCTCGGAGAACAAGTGAATATTGTGTTGGAAATTCCACGTAGTGCCTGGACTGGTCCACACGGACACACAATCTGCAAGATCAAGAGATGCTTCAGCCCTTCTGCCGACACTTGAAAAAAAAACATTATAAGGCTTAAGGAGGAAAGCAAATTAATGGAAACATCCGCTTAAAAGGACCGTTTCCAATCACTGGTACTCCATTCATTACAGGCCTGAGTGGTTCCAGAGACAACAGAAAACTATGCATTGTTGCAATGCCAAGAACAAGAGACGCAATATGGATGTTGTGCTGCTTCTCACTCATGGCAATCTGAACGTTTTCATGCCCTTCCCATCTCGCCTGGTGCGTTCATCAGCCAGGAAGTTTCTGCCGCTGTCTCCCCCGTGACCAAACGGGAGCAGGGCTGGCATTTCGAGGCCCTTCCAGGCAGACACGGTTGGGTTGGGGCGCTGGCACTGGAGCTGTGTTGCTTGCACAGCCCCAGCAGCAATATGAGGCAGACACTGGGCAGGAGTTCTGCCTGATGCGTTGTCAAGCTAAAAACCTTTTATGGGAGGCAAAGTTTTTTTTTTTTATGGGAGGTAAAAGCACAGCAGTCATTTAATTAACAATACCTCAAAGTTTTCAGAGAAGCACATGGCTGAAGCTTTCCCAGGGCCACTGTGATAACTTGTTAAAATCTGGCCAATGCAATTTAATCTTTGCTCCGCCAGCCACTTCCCCAGCATCCCTGCGGCGTGGCAGTGACATTACGGCACGGACTCTCCAGCGTGGTGGGGATCTGAAAATGTCACCATATGTTACAGATATCTCAAGAGCACATGGAAAAACTTCATCTCGAGGCCTGGCAAGGCACACACAATAACACCGGGCTTTTTCAGAAAGTGAAGCAGCAGCCTTTCAGCAGAGCTTGCTTGCAACCCACGTCTAGCAGAGGGGAGGGTGCACCATTTCTGATTAGAACCTAAGGAATCTGTCCTCAAAATACTCACCAGGTGGAGCAGAAATAACCCTACAATGTCCAGTATTGCCTGCGTTGAGGTCAACAGGCCAGAACCAGGAGCAGGACATCAGCTGCCACAGCCCGGTGCGAAGTCCATCGCAGTCTACTGGAGTCGCCAACTTCTCTTGAGTTTGATGAAGCCAGAATGGGTTAAGAAATGGGTATGTGTGGTGAAATTGTGCAACTCATATTGTTTTGGCACTACATATATTCTAAACTAACAATCTTGGCCAAGATGAGCTTTTTTTTTTTTTAATCTTTCCTTTTAGGCCTCTTGTAATTTAATCTTACCCAAAATTTATGGAAAGAATACACACCCGCTTTATGCCAATCAGTGAGGATTAGTCCTTGCAAAGACTGTTTCTTCCGTGCTATTTTGCATCTTGGTGCAGTTTTCTAGATCTCTTAAATGTGAAAATAAACAAACATCCATACATCCTGGAGCAGATTTCCAAGCGGAGCCCGGCGCCAGCTTTTTTTCCTTTTCTGAGTGCTCAGCACCCACGACGGGGCCAGTTCAGCTAAACCAGGGCCAGGTTTCCATAGGAACACGGCGATCTGGAGGCTCCCATCGTGACAAATATGCGCAGATTCGTGGTTTAACTCATCCTCCCACCCAGGAACGATAAACTGACACGCTGCTGCAGCAGCAGCAACATCAGCTATCGATAACAACAGCAACGACCCTGCTGTGACAGACACACAAACAGCTGGGAGGAATGTTGGCCGTGCAGGGCGATTGCTCAAGTCCCCAGTGCAGACCTGAGTGTTTGCTTATGTTCCTGCTTGGCAAGATACAGGCACTGTGGAGATACTGGTCAGTGCTTGGGTAAGAGAATAGTTTCTGACATGCCACTGATTCCTCAGAACAGAAGAAAAGCACTGGGAAGAGAGATACTGCGTTCGTAACTGCTCTTCCTTGCTGATTTACTGAGCCTGCCCCTGATTTATGAAGTGCAACTCTGGACAGGATGTTGCCAGTTGAGGCTGTGTATTGCGTGTCAGCTGCAGGATTTAGGGATGACCCCTGTCCTGCAGGGAAATGGCTCTGCACTGGGCAGGGGATGGTCTGAGCAGGTGTTTTCCATCTCCAGCTTCTGTGGTGAGTCGAGTTATTCGGTCTGACAACTGCCAAGTGCACATTTATTTGGTCAGGAGAGAGAGTTGGGTGAGCAAAGCAGGGAAGCCTTGCCCTTATCCCCACAAATAGCCTGATGAATTTCTTTCTGCTACACTCCCTCCTTATTTTGCGTTTCCTTTCCACAAACATTTGAGTGAACCAAATCCACAGAAAAGCAATTCCATGGTCTCATGCGAAAGAGTCACTGGAAATCATTTCTGCACACAAAAATACTCCGGCTTGTAATCAGGGGACAGTAACCTCGTGCCAGAGAAGCCACACGATGCTGGGTGTCTGATCTATATCTGAACGTGCACAGAATCAGAGAATCATTCAGGCTGGAAAACCCTCTAAAACCATCAAGTCCAACCATTAAACCAGCACTGCCAAGTCCACCACCAGCCATGCCCCTCAGCACCACATTTACACGTTATTTGAACAATTCCAGGTGTGGTGATTCCACCACTGCCCTGCACAGCCTGTTCCAATGCCTGACCACCCTTTCAGAGAAGACATTTTCCCTAATATCCAACCAAAACCTCTCCTGGGCACAACCTGAGGCCATTTCCTCTTGCCATATCACTCGTTATCTGGAAGAAAAGACCACTCCCCACCTAGGTTCAATGCCTGTAAGGGAGTTGTAGAAAGTGATGAGGTCCCCCTGATCCTCCTTTTCTCCACACTAAACAACCCTTGCAGGTAGATTCCACTATCAAATACAGGAGTGGTGAATAGCCACACCAAAAAAACGATTTGTTGAAAAATAAGTCAGAAAAAAATTTAGAGAATAACAATTGCATAGATCATCCTCCTTGCAGGAAATTATACAGCATGTTGGGAACAACTTTCATTGTGTGTGACTGCTTTGCAACCCATGCCTTTTTTGTAAGAGTTTTTTCCCAACATTAAAAAAAACCCCAAAAAACAAAAAAAAAAAAACCAAACCCCCACAGTTATTTGCTCACTGTTTGTAACACTCTGCAACTTTAAAAATTCTTCGTCCCCAGTGCAAACATACTTCCTCAGAGAGGCAGCAGCACAGCCCCGCTAAGATGCTTAAGAGGAGGTCAAGAGAAAAGCCATTTACCAGGGGAATCTCTCTCAGCCCTTAACACATTTTTATTGCTACCTATGCACACAGTGTTCTCTCAGAGGCTAGATGAATAAATATGCCTCTTTTGAGCAAACATTTATAATGCTATTTGAACACGGGGGAAAAACAGTTTCAGCTTAAAAATGATACTCACACCATGTTTACATTTTTTTTTCCCAAGCTGCAGTTAAAATGAAACTATCCAGACAGACATTCGGCATGAGGCTGGGGAAAGCATGTTTCTTTTGGCCCCTTTCACTACAGAATTTCACCTAAAAATGAAATACAAAAGACTGGGGTCTGGGGGGGGAGAAATACAAAAGAAAGTTTTGTTTGTAGATGAATTACTCTGTGGAAATTCATCCAAGAACATCAGTGTAATTGCTCATTAATAGGAGAGTTGGAAGATACTTAAAAATGTTTCTCTTCCTTTGAACTTTCTGCAGCCAAACGGAGCCCCCGAGCTGGCGATGTTCTTGTGCATGGATTTCACTTGGAATGAGGGGCTGCCCTTTTCCTCCTCCTCCACTCCCCAAAACCCAGCAGATAAGGCTCTGGTCTGCCTTGGGGCACTCTGGGCTCAGCCCTCGGTGGCAGATCTGCCCCTGGGCAAGGAACTTTCTCATTTTCACCTCTTCGCCACCAAATTTGAAATTCCCGAGGCCAGGGAGCAGCTCTCATTTTATCAGATGATGGAGGAATGAGCTGGACCTCTGGACACTATCCCAGCAGCATTCCTGATGCCAGTTTTAAGAGGACTCCTCGCACACTAAAGGTTAAGGAGCTCTGAAGGGCTTTCCTGGCCGGGACTGGAGGAGAGTAATTAGCCCCTGTAAGGATCCCCGTTCTCCGAGCCGCGAGAAACTTCAAATCCCACTGACTTCACTGGCACTTCAGGGCACTCAGCACCTTCCAAGATTAATTCCTCAAGCAGGGAGAGGTCTAGAAACATATATATTAGAGCACTTTACGTCTTCAGCTGCAGTAGGGCTCTTTCTGGTGAGCTTGACAAAGGACAGATTATATATTATGCCATGCCATAAACTTCAGCAATCTAAGAATTCTGAAAATACCCCGTTCTATTACTCTCCTCGCTTTGACATGAAATATTAAACACCGCTTACCAAAGTGATGTTATTGAACACAGATGTCCGCTATCACATTCAAATTGTTCAAGTCAATCTAGGTTTATATATTTTCTTTACTTAAGCGTTTGTATAAACCCAAGTGTGCCCTGACAGTAATGATTTCACAATATACTATATTCAATTAAGGAGACAAATATGCATTTACATTTTTACTGAACTTGTTTCACACACACAGGCTCCAGCTCCAACTTATTTTTGACATTTGGTGGAAAATATAAAGGAATAGAAAGGGTGCCACCTACTGAGTCACTCAAACATTTTTGGAGGCCAAAAGAAATCGTGCAAATTACCAATATGCTCGTTCCAGTTAAAAATAAACAAACCTTCAAGCTATATTTGTAAGCCTGTGGGAAGATAACCATAGGGAGTGTTCTAGTTATCAAATCACTCAGTGACTGGAGCTCTTAGCAGGGTGTAGGGGACTCCAGTCCAGCTCCTCGTTGACTCCCAGCAGGTTTGAATCCACCTATTCCTCTGGAAAACCCAAGCAAAATGGATCAGTCTGGGCCGTGGAAGTCCACGAATATCTTTTGCAAGCAATGGATGTCACAACACATGAGAATCCAGCAGCGTGGCACCCGACAGGAACCGCTCCGCGGGACCCGCGTCAGTGAGCAACCCGTCAGGAACTGGGAAGGTATGCTGCTCCTACACTCTATCAGGCAGGTGAAACTTAGGCAGATATCTAAATTTACAAGCTGAAAAGGTTGTATCAAGGCTCAAGAATGAAGACAGGCTCTCAGTACCACTTCAAAAGCCAACGTCCCTTTCTGGCATCCATCAAGGCACAGCCTTGTCTTTAAGATCCTGCAGAGTGAGGCAGAAATGGTGAAGGTGTTGTGCCAGTGCTGCAGTTTCCTCACTTGGGGAGGATAAACTATCAAAATAAGCTCTGATTTTGCCTCGGTATCAGGCAGAGAAGCTGTGATTCATGGCTTTTTGTCAGTTGTAAAGGTCAGCATGGTCAGCTTTGACACTCACAAGGGGAAGCAAAGCAAGAGCTCTGTAAAGACACCTTGAGGCAGGAAGATCGCACCCCTGGTAAATCATGAGTTTGTATCTGGTCAGAAGCCAGTGACAAAGCAACACCTTCGCGGCAGTGGGAATTACAAACAATCCCTCCTGACTGGCCACCAGCACTGCTCTCCTCCATTCCCTGGTGCAGCCTCTGTGCAGAAAAGTTGGGATGTGCCTGCCATGAGTAATTTGTGGCCTAGCTTCCTTTCCCAAAAGATGAAAATCATGCTGATTTTCTTTGGAAAAGTTGTAGTTATGACTGACAGAGCCCCAGGTTTTTATTCTTCCTGACTGCACACAGAGCCCTCACCAGACCTGCAGATGTGCAGCTGTATCTCGGGCTTGGCACATGCAGACAGAGCAGAGGTCTCCACAGCTATTGTATATTTAGTATCTGCCAGTTTCATGTGTTGGGGACTGGTGCAGCAATTAAATAGTTGGGAAAATAATTGTGAAACATTAACAGGTCCTTATTGTTAACAGGTATTTCTGGCAGAGATTCCTTCAGGGCAACTTGGACAAGGCCCCCCGGTGGAGTTGGCAATGGCATTTTTTCCCAGAGGGACCTTCCAACCCTCTTGTGTGGGGCTTTGTGTTGCTGGCAGCAGAGGCGGGAAGAAACTCAGTTTTCAACATCCTCCTTCGTGCCCACTCAAAGTAAAACATTAATTTATTGGTCGTGATGCTTTTCACATCTCCCCTGCCTTGGCACGTGATGCTGCAGTGGGCACTGAGGCACCATTTCTGTACTCGAGATAGCAAGGGCTGCAGATCCATCCCTTCTCCAGCTCCTGAAGGGTCCAGGGGCTGCTTTCTGCTTGCACAAGCCCTCACCAAGACATGCATTAAAACGGATTTTTACTGCTGAAATCATTGTGTCCCAGGTGCTTACAGAGATTTTTGGATTTTTCCCAGAGGAGGCAGCCCTGTCTCTCTAGAGGACCCTGTGTGGTGGTTGGGGTTTTTTACATATTAAAAAAAAGGCATTTTTTTAAAGCTAGAATTCAAAATTAAGAGAAAATTTGCTGCAAATTCAAATCTTGATGCACCAAATCACTCCTCTTGTTATCCCTTGTAGAAAGCACTTTATCAAAGCAGTGACACTGAACTACCAAATCAATCCTCAAAGCTTCCCAAGGGAAGGAAATCCCCAGCTAACACCCCACAGCAAAAGAGTTTGCAACAAGAAACCAAACCCACCCAGCCCCCACCAATGCTCTTTTCAAAGACCTAAAGATTTCCAGGTGCTTGATATCCACGTTAACTTTTTAAGCAATAAAACTCGAGGAGAGGATTCCCGTGTGATCAGAGGAGAGACTCTGCTACAACAATAGCTGCGCTGGCAAACCGACTCCTTTCAACACATTCTTGAGTTTGTATTTTAAGTGGTTTTGCCACATTGGCAGCCAAAAATAACTATTTTCTGATCAAATTCACTGGTTCTTGTAAAATATTTTAACACGCTAACTATGACCGTGAGCAGTCCTAACAGTCCTTCAAGCTGCCTGTTCAAACCTCTTCCTTTTGAGGGGGTGAAGGGCTCCACAAAAGGCTCGAGCAGAGTGATGCCATCCGTGGCTGCTCTCCCTGCAGCATTCCCACCCCTCATTACCCAGGGATACAGCCCATACTTCATGGGATGCTATTTGCTGCTTTGTATTTCACATACACCCCTAACATAAAGTAATAATTGAGAGCAGCCTTCCCCTGTGCCTGCTAGTGCAAGGCCAGGATCCACAACAGCTACCACAGCTGAAATGTCAGGGAAAAGGGAAGAAAAAGCAAATGGACAGGTAGGAACTACCCCACAGTCTCTCCTTGCACTGATCTCACTCTTTGATGATGACATACAGCGAGAAATCTTAATGTGGGTCTTACAGGACAAATAAATAATTTAAAAACTGGATTTCTGGTTGAAAAAAGCCTCCTCCAGCTGCAAAAATGAGAGAATTTTCATTAAGTCGCTTTGTAAGTAATTTATGGCACTTTAAGACTTACCAAATAACAAAGAAATGACAGGCTGGTTTCTCATTAATGGGAACAGGGCAGAATCAGGGGGACATGGAGCATTTCCACCCCAAACCTGGCTCCACTTACCCAGCCAACACGAGCCCACTCCACAGTGCTGCTCCCACACTGGGAAGCCTCCACAGCCACCTCCAAAGCAGGGACAGAGCTGAGACGACCTCTGGACTTCTGGATGGACCAAGGACTTGCAGGCAGAAGGAAAACACAAAGTACAGAACCTGCTGCAACTGACAAAGCTGCTGATTTTGTACAACTGTTGGTAGGAGGGCAGTGAGGTCACCTGAGCAGGTGGATCTCAGTTACAGCGGTCTTGGATCACAGACCTTAAATTAATTAATTAATTAATTAATTACCACTAGGCTCTTGGAATCACTAGAGGGAGAAGCAAGCACATGCCTTAAACCAGGATGTTACATCTGGACGGGAAAAAACACCCAGTAGACGATGGCACGAAGCATTTAAGCATTAACTGTAATAGCCTCACCACATGCAGCTTCTCAAGATGTTTTGCTGTCATCAGCTTAGTAAAAGATAAAGATTTATTGGGCTATTACTGAAAAGGAAGCTAGATACTGCCAAATGGCACGGACAGTTAGATGACTACTTGCTGACATCTTTATTCATATATAAAACAACACAACTGAGTTGTGTTTTTTTTTAACTACCATGCTTGAAGGAATCAACAAAGCAGTGCCTTATCATACAGCACTTTTAGGTCATTTTTAAACCATTCACAGGGTTTGGATGGTTGTTTTTATTGCGTGCATACAGAATATTCTATTAGCACCCTGTGAACTTCTAGTGCCGACTAAAATAAGAGATAAGCAGTGCTGGCTGCAGATTGGGATAATGACTTCTGAAGATGCTGAGGGACCATCCCATGGAACACTGCTCCCTAGATACAGTCACAGGGTCACTCTGGTGCCACACATCTCAGATATCAGGAAAAAAATCTTTACCGTGAGGGTGGTGAGGCACTGGCAAAGGGTGCCCAGAGAAGCCGTGGCTGCCCCACATCCAGCTGGAAATAGATGATCTTTAAGGTCCCTTCCAACCCAAACCATTCCATGATTTACGAACATTTCAAGTGCCCCAGAGACATGGCTTTTTAAAGGTTTAAAACACAGATCAATGCTAGCTCTGCAGAGGTTGGGAATATTATGGTTTAATATTCCACATTTAGTTTTTGATCAGCTTTTAACAGCAATCTGAGAGGTTAATAGCAATAACATCAACAGCTTCTTTGAATAGTTTAAATATGGCTTCTAATAAAGAAATTACCGGATAAATTGCAAGGATTATAGAATTATTTTTAGAACGTATGTCAAAAAGATGACAAACCAAATGAACTTAATTATTTTGTTCCTTGTTGAAAACTGCAGGAAGAGTGAAGTAAATCACGCAAGACAGAACCCTGCAGTATTACACAGCTCGATTCAAAGCGTTTGGCCTGAAATTTAAAAAGGAATCCAAGCCTGCTCTCCCAGAAAGCAGCAAGCCAGAGCTGTCCACTCTTTCTCTGACAGCTTGATCTACCGTTCCCCCTTTGTTACACATTTTGAATTCCATTTAGCCTGCTACTTCCAATTAACCAGCACACTCTTACTGCATTATTTGGCATTGAGCAGGCACATGTGTTCCTTCAGCTCCTGCCAGCGTGAGAAGACAATACCCTGAAGGTGAACCAGGCAATTTGTTGGCAGAACTGGGCTCTGGGAAGTGCCCAAGCAGGCTGACGGGAGGCTGCAGGTGTGTGGTTTCAAATGCCTTCAAAGTGCTCCGTGCCCAAGTCTTCCCGAAATGTTACACTTCATAACCATCCTCTCCCAGCAAGATTTATGCTGTGTTTTGAATATTTCTAATACTCTGGAGTCTGAAAGCTCTATTTGTCAGGCTCAGTCACTGGCCAGGTTGCCCTGGTCAGGGATCATATACAAACCCATTTGGGCACAGGCCATTATTTATTCTATACAAACTACTAAAAGCAGGTGTGATTTCAGCCTGTTTGCTCTGAATGTGAATTAGTTCAGTAGAATAAAGTCTCATCCACAACATAAGCCTGTTGCTTCAGAACTAGCAATAAGGGAAAAACAAGAACAAGTTTTAATGACACGTTTATATAAAAAAAAAATCAGCATCCTTTCACTACAACACGTCTACAACAGAAAGTACAGTACAGATCTGAGATACATCCCACACATTCCTTGAAGAGGGGTTACAAATCCACAGAGACATACTATTGCTATGCAAGTGCTTATTAAAAGCAATAAAAAGAACAGAACAAACAATTTATGCCCTAAAAGGCTGAGATTTGGTGTCTACTGCTGGAAATTGCTTTACACAGTGTCAGAATTTAAAGCTGTGACCTTGCAAAAGAATTAGTGGGCACAGTTGCAGCCCATGCATGGAGCTGCCCAGTCAGCCACAGGTTAACCTGAAGGAAAAGTCCTTCAAAAACTGGGGACTGAGAAGGTTTCTAGCCTAAATATAAAAATATTAACAAAAGGATGGGAGGATGGAGGTTTCTTGGTCCACCAGTGCTCTCAAAGATTGTTCCTAAGCTTTACTTTGCTCTGCTAAGAAGCTAAATTCTAACAGAGTCGCTGTTTGATCTGCACAGTGAAGCCACGATGGCTCCCAAATGTGTCTTTGCCTCTTCTGGGAAGGACATAAAGGTATTATTTCCATGTTTGTCCCGTTGGCAACTCCTGACACTATGCTGGTTATTACTTACACAAACAGAAACCTGCAGCCAATCAAAATAATATGGTTGGCAAGGAATCTGGGCAAACTTTAATAGCTATGGTTCTTCAACATAAAAAGGATAAAAGCAGAATAATAATTTTTGGCAGGGGAAGCGGGGAATTTTTAAAATTCTGATTGTTTTCCTATGAGGATAGCGTTAGTGAAGTCTAACTTGAAACATGTTGTTCTGGTTTCATGAATCCGCAGCGAGCGAGGTTCTGCTGGGCCCACTGAGTTACACTCAGCTCCTCCCCACTCAAACCGAAGTTATCTGGAGTACACAAGGTGAGAGAGGGGGGTTTGGCACGGGAACTGCATGGCTGAAATAATTGCAGTGTCCTTCTGAAAGGAGCTATCTGCACGTGCAAGTGTGCAACAGAGGAATTCACAGAGCGCTCTCTTCAAGGACGTGTAATTAACTTCAGCCTCCTGGGAAATGGGGAGCCAGCAAAGGCCTTCACCAAGAGCAGGATGGACACCAACTTAACTATAAACCCCATTTTCACTGAATTTTTCACTTCCATTTTCAGCGAGCCCCAGTGCTATGGTCAGGACCGTATCAGCCTGACACTCTTTCACTGGAATCTGATGAAGCAAATAAGCAGAGTTGTATTCATTTAGCAGCAGCTACACTCACTTGCCACAAAATTAGCTGATTTAGTCAGTTTTCCATTAAAAAATTCCATCCTGTCTAGTAAAGACTACTTTGTAGGCAAAGAATTAGGTAAATGTGTTAAACTGTAGTAAGGAGCAGAATCAAAACATTAATATCACAAGCAAGTAAACTTCTTTAGTTAATAGTAAATAATGTAAAGTTGTGGCTCTTCTAGAAAACAAAATCCTGTAAACATTTTCTCTGCCTTATGAAAAAAATAAGAGCCAAGATAAGACATTCCAACTACCCCAATGAAAATTCATCTTTTAATGGTTCTAAAATCTCTAATTTTCACCTGTATATGACTGTACTTCATTTTGGAACAAAAAGTCATGCAGGACCACAAATCAGAATGGTCTGTTTGATGGCACTGAAGTGAACTTCTTTTCCCAAGGTAATAACATAAAGAAGCCAAGAAGCATTTTGAATAAAAAAAGTCTACTGCATATGGACTGGTTTGTATGAATTGGCATTTTTTGATTTAAAAATAAGTTTGCTGAAATATTTCCCAAAGCAGATCTCCTTGGGCCTCTAATTCACTGGCACAGACTCCGTATCAGTCACTAAAAATATGTGTTTCATCATGTACCTAAAATCGTGACGTCCTTTAAAAACACTTAATACAAAAGTCTTTTATTTCCTTATACTACATATTTACAATTCTATTATCAAGGTACTGTGGAAAATGTAAACAAGTATACACAGGTGTAAATAATATGGCTTGAGAAAGGTTTCCCCTTTGGATTAGCTGCTCAAATCACACGTCAGTCTACAAAAATAAGAGAAAAACAGTACATTTGATACATTGTGCTGTTTGACAGCAGTCTAAAGGGTTTTATGCACGAGCTGCTGAGTTACCACACCAGTCTCTGGGCAGCTGGAGCGAACTGGAATGTCTGATGTACTGCAGTGTGGCCAGGGGAGGGTCACTGAGGTAACGGGGTGGCTTCAGAAGAGAAGACCAAGGCTGTAACCAAATACCCCACGGGGGCTGAGAGGGAGATGAAGCCAAAGGCTCCTCAGAGATCCACGCTGAAAGGATGAGAAGCAGTGGGCCAAAGATGAAACTTAGGAGATTCTGATTAGAAACCAGAAAAAAAAAAGAAGAAGATCATGAAATCTTCACTGGGACAGATTCAAAGAGGTGGTGGGATCTCCATCCACGGAGATATTCAGAACTCAGTGGGATGAATCTCTGAAATTTGACTTGAATGATGAACCTCTGACCCACTTGACTCTGAAGCTGACCAGGCTTTAAGGGGAAGCTTGGACCTTCAGAGGTTTTCTACAGCTTTACTTACTCAATCATTCTACAAAAAGTCTTGAGTACAGTGTGACACTTGCACTACTATTGTAGTTTGGCTCTACAGTAAATACAGAGTTAAGATCAAAATATGTCAACTGCTCAACTTGAATTGTTCCTCTCCAGCAGTTGCTGAGATTATACCTCCTTGCCTCACAGGAGATTTACCTTACAGGTTTCAGTTCAGTGACATTGCCCCACATTCACATAATTGTACGATCAGACCCAGGCATCACACCTCCAAAAGAACATTTAAAATGTCACTGCCTTGCTGAGAGTCACACGCTTCTGGGACCATAATTTTGCCACATTTACACTGAATGAACTTTCCAGTGACATTCATTGAGCCCTACAGAAGAAATTAAAAGGGATCAGCATCAGCCCCAGCGATTTTCCGGCTGAAAGCACACTTAGTTAATTAATTTTGACACATTCACAAATACCTTTACTTTCAATACCTACGAAGTGATGAACAACAACAATAAGACTTCCATGAAGCTTGGAAAACACCTCCCAAACATGTATTGCTTCCCATAGATCACAGTTTGAAATAAACTCCCAGGGGGGCAAGTGCCACTTGCTTTGGCCTGGACAGTCGTTGACTGCAGATGTGTTTAAGACCTGGGGTGAACCATGGGGGAAAATTGTTACCTCACCTTCCCATCCAACCTCCCGGATCCTCCTTCACCAACTCATCGCCTACCCAGCCACAACAACAAACGTCTCTAAAAATCCCAAGTTACCATCAATGATTGTCATTTTCTCCTGCAGGACAAAAACCTGCTCTTGCAGAGCTGCAGTTTGTTCTGGTGGTGAATGGAGAGTCAGCACAAGAGCTGGAACTGCCCCTACTCTGTGTCTGCCATGGTCCTGATGCCCCTTCTGAAGTGCACTTTTGATACAGTCAGGATCAAGTGGTTACTACACAGATTTTCTAACTCCTAACCTAAAGAGAGGTATAAAGAGGCACTCTGAAATTTTTTAGTCTGGTTAACTCAGAATATTAAAGTACAGAACATAAATTTCTTTATAATGACATAGTTCTATATCAAAGGAAAACCTGTCTAAACAGACAAAATAGCACCAAAATGTCTTTGTTCTGTGAAGTGACCACCAGCAGCTGTTGAATGGTACCAGGACTGTTGTAAAATGACTCAAAAAAAAAAGTCTCGATAAAAGCACAAACTCCGAAGATATTATCTTCAAGCATCTCTCCTTGCTTACTATCTGCTTTCTCCATTCAAGATAAAACCTTTTCTGCATTAGCAGATACTGTTTGATGAGAAGTGCTGCACAGTTTGGCTTGACAAACCACTGAGAAATTCATCTGCTAAGATGTGAGAACACAGAATGCCAGGGGAGTCTGGCAGATGACACCAGGCTCTTTTGAAGACAGATTCAGACAGAGACCTTCCAATCAGTCAAAACACACCAGAAATGCAGAAGAGGCTCTTAAATAAATTAACAACCTATTGAGGACTGTGGCGGATTCTTCTTCAGCTGCAAGTTCAAAATCAGACTTTGTGCTTCTCTAGAACACAGAGTGTCATTCAAAAAGGAATTAACTTGATGAATCCCTCTAGTTTCTGTGCAAATGTCACTTTGCAGTGAATCTGTAGAGGCTCCATAATCTGTGGAACACTCTTTAAACTTGGTGCTGGCTGTCAAGTGGGTTTAGAAAGTCCCTGATACGGAGCGTGGCTCATTCCACGGTGATGTGTTACACGCTGCTTATCCTGATACTCTTTGGAGCTGGTCTGATTAAAAACATGTCCAGGCTTTCAAGCAATGAATTATATTAATATCAGAAAGAATGTCCAGAGTAGATTAATGGAGGGGCAAGAGGCTAGGAATGAGCACATGAAACAGATTCAACTTTTTAAAAGGATCCAGCTACTAAATGGCCTCTGTAGTCTTCCATAAGAAGTGTGAATACTTCAGTACAATTCAAGCTGAATTGAATAACTGTTTTCATATCCAAATTCAAATACCGTCTGTGCATATAAAACAGTTCATTTATTAGTCCAAATGTTACTGTTGTAGAGCTCTTGGAAAAATACTCCCTCTTTCTTGAGCTTGTTCTTCATAAAAAGGAAGCTTTGGAGGGCCACCTAGAGAATTAAGTAGAAACATGGTTTCAGGTCCATATAACCTAATACTGAAATAGTATATAGATTATACAATTTACACTTAAATAATTCAATGAATGGTAGCCTTGAAAAGAAGGTGGAGGAGGGAGTTATAGCAGCCTCCTCACAGATGCAGAGAGCAGGCAAAACAGTAAAACATCTCCAAATCAGAAGGTTCCCAAAGATTTTTCCTAAACTAAAGGAGGAATTGTGATTAGACTCCAAGTGAGAGGAAACTTTCCCTCCGTACTCTGTTTCATTAGGAAGAGAAATTATCCAAACGATCCAACAGGTTGACACTCCCATCCGAACCGACCACCAGCATGGGCCACACGTGTTTGGCTCCACCAGGAAAGGCTGCACCCCCCCAGCCCGGTTACCTTCTCTGCAGGTTGGCCCCATCCAGGCGGCCGGGCAGGCGCAGTTCCCGTTGCGGGGATTGCAGCGGGATCTGCCGGCGCATTGGCACCGCAGGGAGCAGCCGGGGCCGTACCGGTCTGACCTGCACCCTGCAAGGACAGAAGGGTTTGGGAGAGGGTGAGCACCGCCTGTAGTCTCCCTGCTGTGTGGGATCAGGAAGCTACTTAGACACCGACATCTGTTCGCATTAAAACATGACATTTGGGAAAGCGCGGCCGTCGTCGAGTTTCGTCTGCCACATGCTCTGCCCAAGCTGCAGCCCAGCTGTCCTGAAGAGGCTCCCAGAATGGAAATCACGGTGTAAAAACAGCGGTTGACAGCCCAACTGAGAACATCTTGGGATCTGCTCAGGAAAGTTGCTGTCAGCATCCGAGATCCACACTGTCTCCCGGCCCTGTCTCTCCTGCATGGCTGGGCTGTCAGTGCGTGCCGGCTGAGAGCCTTCCCTCACAGAATGTGACACTGAAAATTAATCCACGTTATAGATACTCATGTCTTGCTCTGATTGCACAATTTGGCTGCCTCCTGGCAAACTGAACTCACAAAAAAAATATCTGACTTCCAAACACAAATATGTTTCATACCTAGGCTGGTAAATCCTCACTGCCATTTTTTATGCATCAGAGGACAGGCAGGAAAGGAAAGTGAGCAGCAGGGTCACAAGGCAGGGTGTGAAATACACAGCAAACAATAGCCCTCTCTCCCTCCCCTCGCTGGAAAACCCTGTAAGCAGGGAATTTGCTTTCTCCCACGAGCACCCTCGGGTAAATAAAGTCCTGCCGAGCCCTGCATCAGCTGCAGCCCCAGCACGTGGGAGAACTCACCCCGTGTGCTCCAAGCTTGGCCTTTTCAATTAGGAAATGTTATGAGAAAAGGTCTCCCCAAACACCTCTGGACCTGATTTTAATTTATGTAATACCACATTTTCATGTTAATAACAATGTGTATTTAAGACATCTGTTTGAAAGTCTGCAATGTTAATTTACTACAGAAAAAGAACGCCCATAAAAGTCTGTTATATTCTCTCTCTCTCTTTTTTTTTTTTTTTTAATTAACATTTTGCCTGTTTAATGGGTGCTTTACCAGAGTTCAAATTAAAATCAGGCCTTTTATCTTTATGGCTGCTGCACAGTCACAGCTGCTCACAGTTATATCACAGATGAACTGAGCCTAATTGAAAATAAAAATGCAAATAAAACCTACCCCATAACAGCTTTTCATGGATGGGGGCTACCCTAGCTGATTTAAGAAAAATAAAAATGACTCGCAGAGTTTGCGAGGAGGAAAACCTCTATTCCCATTTTTGGTGCTGAGCTTCCCCCTTGCGTTCCACTTCTGCCTAAAATTTTACTGCAAAGGCCCACGGACACCCAGTGCTGTGTGGCCAGCCAGGGGGGCTCATGTCCCCAGTGGAACAGTGCTGCAGACTGGGAGCTTCATTTCCTGACCACAGGACATTGCACAGAGGGAATCAAATGCTTTTCCATTTCAGTTTTGCAGGTTTGCACTAATGCTTAAGGTCACAGCAATTTGTATTAATAGCAGCCTGCTTAAATCTATTTCCTGCCCCATCCTAGAATAAAAGCAGAAATAATATTCTCCCACTGTTCCAGGGGCTCAGGAGGATTTTGGCTCCTGGTGAAGCTCAATAGTAGCTCATGGTTCACTCCTTTTATCTTGTTTGTCACAAATGTCTTCTGACGCTCAGTTAAACCACTGCAATTCCTTTTACTCCAGTGATTACCCCAAAACTACTCCATCATAACCACAGAATCCTAGAAAAGCCTGGGTTAGACGGGACCTTTAAACTCATCTGGTTCCAACCACGGGCATGGGACACTTTTCACCAGACCACGTTGCTCCAACCTGGCCCTGAACTATGATCAGAGTCACAGCCGTGACCAGAGAGTGGCTCAGGAATCTGCCCCTGCTGCCTCTCAACCCCGCACGCCCCCGAGCAAGGTACAGCAGCGGGGCTGGTTTTCCCCACAGGAAAAAAATTTCTCACCTATTTTTATATCCTTGCTACAGAAGAATTCTGCTCCTGTGGGCCAACACACAGCCCAAGTGCCCGTGCTGCAAAGGAGGGAATTACATTTGGGTTAAAAGTTCCTGGGCTGCTGCTGATGGCCACGGGCAGGCACAGCTGCTGCAGCTCCACTACCCTCATCCGTAGGGATTCCATCCTGCTTCCAGGGGAAGCAAACCCAGAGCTGGGCACGCTTTTGCATTGGTCTGAAAAGGGTCACAAACGTCCGTGTGACAAAACACACAGAAATTTGAGCCCTTGGTGCCCATCTGCACCCTCTGGAGTCTTCCCCACTACATTTGCAAAACTTCCTGGTCTATTCTTCCCCAGCCTGTGTTCTCCAAAACTCAAGGCCAATGACATTTTACAGCTGACCCATGAACAGCTTTCCTATCAGTTATATCAATTTAAATATTGATTAAATCAAGAGGTACAAGCCTGCTGATAAAGGTGTCGATAACCCCAAAGAGCAATTTTCTACAAACAATGTGCTCTTGAACACCAGCAAATGTCCTTTTACAGTTATTCTGAAACCAACAGGTCAGAGTGGTTTAACTACACACAGTCCAGCCCTTAAAAATATTGTCCTTACCAATGTCACATTTGTCTCCAGTCCTCCCAGGTGGGCAAAGGCACTTCCCAGTCTCTGGATCACAAGGAGCATCTCCACAGTCACACTGATGCTGGCATCTCTCACCAAACCAGCCCCTGTCACAGCCTGACAGCAAGAGAACCCTTTAGATGCACATTTGAATGGCAAGATGAACATAAAACCCAGAGTTTTCCCAGGATGTCTCAGAGGAAAGCTCATAAACTCTCTGCTGAAGTCAGTGTAAATGCCAAGCTTAATGAAGAATCAAATGTAGTGAAATAGGCATAATATTTATATGAGCTCTCCTTCTGTTGGGGTCATCTAATCGAACTTCTCAAAGGTATCTGTAAATCTGTCCCAGAAATGTAGCTGACACATATTTTTATTTTTAATTAGAATTCTCTAGAAGACCTCTCCATAACACTCAACAGGTCTGACATGCACCTATTTAATAATCTTATTTGGAGTTTTAGAAGCAAATTTAGAATCAGTAAAAGGGACTTATTTTTAATAAATGGCATGTGGAACTCATTGCTGCAAGACATCATGGAGACCAGGACTTTCACTGTATTAATCAGAACCAGATTAGTTAATTTATAAGGGAATGGGAACACCCAGCTGTAGAACAGGAAATCTGTCCCAAATTCAATGTTTCAGGATATTCATTAAGCTCAAAATATGAAAGAAGGGGCTCCCAACAAATATTTCAGTAATTATATGAGGGTTTTTGAGTTCTGCTTTTGGCTTTGTTCTTTGTTTTGTTTTCCTTTTTCTCTTTGCCATCAGAGGGGCACCAGTACCTTTTTCACAGTGGACACCATGATAACCCAAAGGACAAAGGCACTGTCCTGTCACTGCATCACAGCTCGCTCCATTTTTACAGGCACAGGTGTGAAGACAGCCCAGCCCATAGAATCCAGCAGGGCACCCTGAAAAATTAAAGTACAATGTGAAGAAGGTTCATGAAGAAAATCACACACACCATTAAAATCCTCTGTATTCTCTGCGACATTCCCTGGCAGCCAACAAAAAATGATATTTCTCCTTAACTCTAATAATGCCATGGGCTTTTTCACTTGTACCACCCAACATCAGAGACATTCAACATCTGGAAGGAGCTGGGTGATCTGGGACATCTCCAGAATTTTAACTGAACCAGCGAGGTGTTTCTTGACTACTCTGAAGCCCCAAACCTGTGACAATTACCCTGAGTGCCTCCACTTACTGTGCTCGCAGGAGTGGCCGTAGAAACCCTCGGGGCACCTGCAGCACCCTGTGAACCTGTCACAGGTGCCATTGTGCTGGCACAGGCAGTCCAAGGAGCAGCCAGCCCCGTACTTCCCTGGGAGACATTCTGCTGGCAGGACACGGACAGAAAAACAGACAAACAATCAAACACACAATCGCTGACCTCCCCCAGAAAAGCTCATATGTGATAGATTGCATTGCCGAGAGACGATGCCCAGAGAATAATTTGCAGACCCAAGAATATTTGTTATGGAGACACAGGATTTCTGCACAACTATGAGCATTTACATACTTTGGTAAGAAAGCTTTTATGCTATATAGATGTTTGAACAGCAATTTCCTCGTGGTTTTAACAGTCTGCCTTTTTCAATTTGTCTCTTCACAGACTCGATGCTGAACCCGCACCATGTGTTGTAAAGCCATGTAGTGAATGGCATAAATTAGATTTTCTTTTTTTTTTCTTTATCTACAGCAATATTTTCTTTTAGGCACTTAAAAAGTGTGAAAGAAAACATGAAGCTTTTCCTCCTCTGTGTTGTCACTGAAGTTCACACTATTCAAATTCCTAATAAAACCAGGAGGATCTTTTTCACACATAGCAACAGTCTGTCCACGTATAATGAGCTATCTGCTTTTACAGAGCTAAACACGTCTCAAATTACTGAAAGCCAAGTCATGCAGAAGGGACTGTGCCAATATAATTAACCTCAGCATCATCTCTGAATAAGTTAACTTCCCACTGCTGGGATAATTTGAATCTGGGCAGACGAACTTAAACGAGCGTGGCCGTCCAAATAATCAGATTGAGAACTCTGCAAATGCCAGACAGGATCTTCCAGGAACATCATATCTAATCTCTATTAAAAGGATGCCTGATTAGCTGTCTTTGATTTCCAGTCACAACACACTCAAACCCACACTGCTGCAGAGATCAAGACTCAATTTTCCAATAATTTCACTCTCTCTGTCGAAAGATAAATAGTGAAGCTCTTTCTAGTGATACAACACACAGTCCCTTACACAACGTGTGCATGTCTGCCCCCCATGCTCCACTCCAGAGATGTTTTATCTGGGAGATACACCCACAATCCACTACTCCATGTGGGGACACCTGCACCACCCTGCTGAGGCTTGGCAGTCCCAACACAGCCTGTGGGTGACAACAGAGATCTCCAGGAACAGACAGATGGAGAGGAACACAGGTGGCCTTTGCTGGGTCAGCCAGATATTGGTTAACTCCAAATGTTTTAGAGCCTGTGCACAGAGAACATTCACTGTCCACTGAATCCTCACAGGATTCACACTGTGAGTAGCTGCATCTTTCCCTTCCTCCCTGCTCCTCCCCTGCACGCAGATGCACGGTGAGGCTCTGAGTTTCCTCAGGTGCAGAGTGAAACAACCGCATCTCAGTATGCTGCTAAGAAGTGTCATTTCTACATGAGACTTTTATATAGGGACACTCCCCTGTAACAACCGGTTCTTGGTAAAATATGGAGTTTGAGGTGAATATTCTGTCCCTGACAGAAGTGCTCTAAATGAGAGCCTGGGAGAGTGCTGGGGAGCTTGAACCATGGCAGTTATGATTTAATGATGACATTTGTCTTGAATGTGAACTCAGAACTAACTACTTGTATTTCATACCAGTAAACTTGTGGTTTCCTGAACATTTAAGTCCATAACTACACAGATATCTCTTATCTACAGAGAAAAATGGGAACACAGAAATGCAGAATGGTTTTTGGGAGATGGACAGGACAGTTGTAGGAAGGCAGCTGACAGGAGGGATTCTGGAGTAGAATATGAGCTTATTCTGTTAATGAGCTTTGTCTTGCACAAGGGACAGATGTCATGGAGAAGGGTGAGAGAGCAGGACAATCTCAATTGCTTCAGACAGATGCTGTCAGAACATCTGAGAAGTCAATACACGGGAAGAGTTCAACTCCAGCCCAGAGTCAAATGAAAGAGAAGAACACAACCAGTGAGGAGGAAGACAGGCTTCTGCTGCTCTGAGGATCACATGGAAGAAGACAAAAACCAACATTCCTACGGACAAAAGAACACAAAAGTTGGACAGGAGTAGAAATAACGGAGTGAAGAAGAAGTAAGGAGTGTGCAAGGGAATTCATGAGCAGGACTCAGGAGGAAACTGTCTTTGAAAAAAGACCTGAAGCTCTAACTAGGGGCAGTTCTGAAACTGTCTGTCCTTGTCTGTGGGTGTCTGGGGACACTGCAAACCCCAGCTTGAGTGTACAAATCTACTGCCATCGAAGCAGGAAATCACCTTTCTCACAGGATCTTCCTGTCCAGCCGAGCCCGCAGGTGCAGTTGCCATCCACGTGGTCACAGATGCCACCGTTCTGACAGGTACATGTCAGGCGGCAGTTGGGGCCATATTGTCCCTGGGGACACACTACAGAGAATTAACAAAGTTTGAAAAAACCCAAAAATTAGCACCCCAAGAAAAGGATGAAGGTCACAGGGAATAAATACAAACACACGTTCCCCACATATATCCCAAGTGATTGGTTTCTCCCTGGGATGGTGGGACACCACTCCATGATTATTACCAGTTTCACCCAAACACTCTGTCCTGACACATCCCCTCAGCTTCCTGGAGAACCCAGTGCCCCGGCACCCAGGGTGGCAGGGAGATATGGGCAGGATTAGGCTGGGTGATGGAGCGGGGAGGGGCAGAGGCCGAGCAGTCCAAACTGCAGCGTTATCAGCAAAGGCCCTGGGGAACGTGGCTGTGAACAATGTTTGGCACCGAGCTGTATTTGCTGGGTGCTCTGGGTGACCTGGGTCCCGCTGTGTTACCTTGCTGGCAGGCAGGTCCCGTGTGGCCGGGGGCACAGGTGCACTCGCCAGTCCGTGGGTCACACTGACCTTTGCCACAGGCACAGAACTGGGCACAGTCCTTCCCGTATCGGCTTTCAGGGCAAGCTGAAGGGGACACAGGATTTGTTAAACACCCGGAGCATCCAATGCCAGTTCTCATCTTTAACATAGCCACAATCTTAGGGGTAGAGCTGGCTTTGTTTTTATTCCACCTAATGCGCTTCAAAGCATCAACTATGAAGCAAAAACCCACCCAAAGACATGACTGCTTTATCCTCTGAGACAGCTTGAGGTTATAAATATAATCCACGATTTCACATGGAATATTTCCTGTCTTTCCCATCAGAAAAGTGAATGTACAACTGAAATATCAGCTGCTCATCCTTCCAGCTTAAAACATCGTTCCTTCCTTAATATTGATGCTGCCCAACACTGAAGAGCAAAGCTATGGGCAGCTAAACATTCAAACATTGCCTTTCTGTGAATAAGCTGAAGAGAACTTCACAGAGACCAGAGCTTTGGAGGCAGCACAGAAATTCAGCCAAACCATTTAGCTCTGAAACAGAGAAGTAACGGTAGGGTTGCCATGGAGTCTTTACCAGTTTTGCCATGACAAAACTTGATCTTTTTCCCATTTATTGAAACTAATGGCACCACAGTGTGAAGCAAAATATTGAGATAATTTCTCAACCTCAAAATTTTGGACAGGAAGAAGGAACTTGAGCAATTCATGCTGAGCTGACTCTAGAAATAAATTTGGGCAAGCAGGTTGTAATCCTGGGATGAGTGTCCTTGCTTCTATGCATGCAGGAGAGAGGGAAAATATTTTGCAAGAGATTTTTTACAAAGCTGGAATCCTGATTTACAATTCAAGGAAGAGGTGGCTGGGATCTGTCTGTTTTTCTACTGACAAGCTCTTATGCAAATGATTCTCTTTGCTGTGTTTTGACAGAAGCAGAACATGAATGCTGGCTCACTTTTGCTGCAGTTGGCTCCGATGAAACCGGGAGCGCAATCACACGTTCCCGACGCGGGGTCACAGTGGCCTCCGTTCATGCATTTACAGGGATTTTGGCAGTTTGAACCATAAGTACCTTTTGGACACCCTGTTTTAAAAGAAAAAATACCCAGCAATTAGGTTAGGTTGCTACTGGGCCTGTTGCATTTCATGTCATAAGCACTTTGTTGCTTTCAGTCGAAGTTCGATTTTTATTTTCTACTGTTATTCACTTCCAGAGGGCCAGGAGTAGGCACTGAGGAGCAGATGGCTGCTTTGGACAACGTGGCCCTTGGGACAGCACTGACTGTAATGTCAAAGCCCTGGAGAGCTGGACTGAGTGCTGCTGCTCCTGGCTCTGTGCTCTCCCACTCCCCTTATGTCACAGTAGTAAGAAAAGCAAGCCCCGTTCTACAGAGGTTTTCCTCTCGGGATTTCTGTTCCAAATGAACCTATTCCCTCTTTCCCTCCTACAGAAGGAGAGATGGAGCCATTCTCCCTCTTCCTTTGGGCAGCAGCCACCTGGTTTGCCCAACAGGGAGAAGCTGTGAGCCATCTCTGCCTCTTTTAGCAGCCGTTTTATGGATACGGGGTAGGTCACGTCTTCTAAAAATGTGTAAGCTGGAGAAAGTTTGTTTCCTCTATAATCTACTCCTTCCCTGCAAACTGGAGCTGGCTTTCTTAGTGGTTGCCCTGAGAGGTTGTGGATTCCCATCCCTGGAAGTGTCTGAGACCAGGCTGGACAGGGCTTGGAGCAACCTGGGATAGTGGAAGGGGCTGGAACTGGATGAGCTCTAAGTTCCCTTCCAGCCCTGTGGATGGAAAACCATGAAAATGTGCACATGGCAGCAAAACAGAATTTCAGAAGACACCTTCTCAGGAGATAGATACAGCAGAAACATTATTTAAATGCAAAGCCATAAAATTCTCTGAGGAAAAAAAAAGCAGCTGTATTTTGTAAGAACCAGAAGAATCATTACGCCTGGATGAATTGCTGAGCCAGTGTTACATGGCAACAAACTGTCCATGGAGAGGTTTTCCAGGTGGCAGTGAGGATTTCCGGTTTCTTTTTGGACAGCTAATGTTCAAGGAGAATTGAACAAAAGATCAGGAAGATGTATGTGCATTTGCCACGCTTAGCTTACGTCTTCAGGATGATCTTTAGAGCGATGGAGGTTGGAACTGAGGGAAAGAGCTGGGCAGAGCTGCTGGGCACAGGCACCACTGAACCTCCAGTGTGCAACCACTGAACTCTGGAGATGCAGGTTATTCTCCTAATTTTCCAGTGTACTGGAAGAGGAGTAGCTGGTCCTTGAGCAGCATGATCATCATCCAGCAGTTCCACTTGTGCTACTACCTCTAAATGTCATTTCTTTGCTCACCCTTTCCTTCTCTTCCCTGGCAGAAGGAAAGCCTACGGCTACTTTGGAAACTGGTTGAAAATATATTTGCTCACGTCTCCAAGCAACAGATCCCTTGCAATCTGTGCATAAATAGCTTCATGTATTTTCTCTTTCCTAAAGGCACGAAAGCATGGCCTGAGTGGCTGGAGAAATCTCTGGCTTTTCTGAACTATTCAATAACTAGGGAGAGCTTATGGGGAAGCTTTGAAAGGGTGCCTTTTAAAATAAAACTGAACATTGGCTTCTGCTCAAACCAGGATAGCAGATCATCAGGACTAAACAGATACACACTTTTATAACACGCAGATACTCTCCCCAGCCCTTCTCAACCACAGATTCTCCTCAATGAGTGCTCTCTCATCAGTGCTTCCATCTGCCAGGAGGCAAAATCTGTTTCACGTGCAAGCCCTGGTATCAAGGAGTGAGCCCTGCAACACCCCCTTCATTCCCACCAAAACTTGAAGTTAAGGACTCAATGATTTAACTATTCTATATGAGTTTCTCTTTTCCTCCTCCCTTTCCTTTTGGTCATCCTTTGCATTTTCTCCTTTTTTTAAATTCTGTCTCCCAGACTCCCGAAGATGCTGCTTCTCTGGTGCAAAGCTTTCAGAGTTATTCCTTAGCTCAAGGCTAGCAGTAGTTGCTCCATTACTGAAAGGGATGCAGTAATTCCCTCCTTACCAAATTCTTCGCCCTTGCAGTATTCCTGTATTTTGGCTTGAGAAGGAGCAGCACATGCAGGGCAAGTTCAGCTGCTGCAACGTGCGCACGATCAATAACAAGGCCACCTCATCTGTTAGTACTTTGCAGAAGAATTTTGATGCAGATAATGAGGGCAATTTGCACCATGTCCCACCATTTCAGTAGGCTCTGCCTTTGTAAAGAGGGTTATTCTTGCACCACCAGTTATCTCATAAAGACATTTTCTAATTTAACAGTTTCCTGTGCTTCTGACTTATGTTTTTGCAGCGAACAAAAGAGTGGCAGCCAGATTTCCACCTCATTTCCTGATTTTCCTTCTGCTTTGAGTGGGTTTGTCATGACCAAGAGCTCCTAAATCTTTCCACAGCAATTGCACACACTGAGGCTTTTCTGACCAACGCTATTAATTGCAATGTCAAATAATTCCTTCTGACACATCCTATCACCTACAGCTTGAAGGTGAAGCTGGTGAGATCTTTCTGGCTCTGGGTGCCCCCAGCCCAGTCAATGTCACAGAAATATAACAATTTTTTTTTTTTTTTAAGTCATTTCACCACCACTTATTTCTTTTTACTCCTTTTAACAAGTAGATCTGCCCATCCACCAAGTTATGGACAAGTGATGGGAACCTTATTGCTAGCTTGTCTGCTTCCTCTGGACCCTGCCAAGAGACTGTTTCAGCTCCTCACTCCAAAATTTGAGAACATGAAAGCCCCGTTGCTCTTGGCTCCTGGAAATTTGACTTCCCAGCCAACTACACCTTTTATAGATACTTTCTTGAACCTTTTTTCACTGTACTATAAATATAGCAACAGTTGCCAGAAACTGTTTCCAGCAGCATCCAACCACATGTTGACTGGACCAGAGCCCGTTTGGGAGCGGCTCCTTGTGCTGGTTTTAATATTCTATCGAGAGCTTCTTCACCCTGGAGCAGCCCCAGCTTTCCCTGCAGTGAGGACAGCAGGAACTTGGAGTATTCCCACCAAAGTCACGCGAGCTACCCCCGATTTTCAGTCAGTCGCTTCAGAATCAGGCCCACAGTCTCTCCCTCCATCGACCTAAACCTAAAAATAATTCACATTTAACTGTTTTCCTTCGATTTCTTGTGTCTGTCTACGAGTGGCACAGGGGACAATAGGAAAAACACCAACATAGATGAGTATTTTTCTGTGAACTTCCAGCATTCCGTTATTTCTCCAATAAATATCTAACAAACCTGTGTTTAAGAACTTGCTGTATATTTTTGGAATCTCAGAGTACAAAACACCATGAAATCTCAAATCTCACACTCTACAGGTTTAATCTCAGCTACAGAGAAATCCACAGCAAAAATCCCCACCTTGAATGCAGCAAAACACAAATTTTATTTTGCAATGGATCTTTTAATATCTTTTCTATCAGTGTAACTGTTAATGCTTTAAATTTTAAAATTCTGAAATAAAACCTTTAGTATCTAAGTGAGTTTGAAAACATTTCCTGTAACTACAGAGATTTAGTGCTACACACACAGGTAACAACTACTGAGAAATTGCTACATAAAAGTAATAGGCTGACCATGATTAAGTCTTTTAAAATGATCCTGTTAAATAGTTGATCTCCACTACTGCTCTACTATAACATTTATTATAATCTAATGCATAATGGATCCAGATGGCTCCAGCCCTGATGTTGAAGGCCAGGTTTCGATCTCACTTACAGCAAAAAACTGACGCACAAAAGAGGATAGAATCAATCCTTTGTATTTTATTTATAATTTACATTTTAAAGAATAACTTGTGATGACGTGATGGCAATACAAAGGCCCACCTCTAAAGTGAGTCTTTCTCCTATTCTGCTCAAGAAATAAAACACTGGATTAACCCTTACTAGAGCTGCACATGTTACAGCTGGCTTTTGTATCCAAATTGTTACCTCAAAAAGCGATTAGGCCAAACAGAGCTGTGCTGGATTCCCAAGAAAGGGAAATAAGCACTCGCCAAAGAGAGAAAAACTGAGCAAGAAAGACAACAGCTTTTTTTTTTGGTCTTTTTTTCTCCTCCAAATGAGACTATTACAAGCCACGGAGTAAAACCAAAATTAAAGTTGTAAATAAAAAGGTAATTAACCGTCTCCTTTATTGGCTGCTTTGGTATATGTTTCTTATCAGTTGCCGCATTCCACCAGAAACAACTTTACAGATGTCCTAAAATACCGGCTGAGCCATGTGGATCTGGGAATACTTTTTATGATGGAGCATTGGGCCAGTTGGCATTCTGTCCTCTACACTAGTCACCATTTTTCAATCCAGAGTAACAGTTGGTTTAATTTGATTGTTCCTCAGAAGGCTCTGCAAACTGAAAGGACTTTATGAATCACTTGGATTTATTGCCAATTTCAGCTTGTTGTTTTCTCATAACCATTTGTCCTTACTTGAGCAAGCAGAGATTTCGGGAAGTATTTTGGACTTGGTATTTGGAAATGAGAGAGCTGCGCAATATCCAGGTGTAGCTGAGAGATGCAAATGCAGAGAATGATCTTTACATTCTTTAGCGTGGCACGAGATCAGAAAGAATTTAGCTGGTAAATCTGGGGGTTTTAAAAGTTAATTTGAATGATTGAAATCATTACATTTTTGAATTAACATTATTAATGCATTTTTTTAGAAAATGCTTTAAAAAGTTAATTCCTTGCAATAACACAACTACCTTTTTTTAGTGTAAATTAACCCACCCCATGCTTACTTCCTATACTATAACTTATTTATAATACTATAACTTTCACACTATAATTAACCTCTACTTCTCTCACTCACCGCTGTACTGACACAGATGAACCTGAAGCACCAGCAGATGCTCCTGCAGGACTCAGCCCTCTGTCAGAAAGGCAGCAACCCCCAGAAATACTCACGGAGGTGGCAGTGGGCCCCGTGGTAGCCCGGGCTGCAGGAGCAGTGGCCGGTGACAGGGTGACATTCCTGATTCTCGGCAGAGCACTGGCACACCCCGTGACAGTCCTGCCCATACGTGCCCGGTGGACAAGCTTTGGGAAGAAGAAATGCAAGCCAATAAATTAAATTTGTCTTGGTAAATATAGCACTCAAACAAAGAGCGGGCTGAAATTTATTAAATAAAATCCCTGCCTATGGAATGACGCTCTCCCCCGGGACGTTGGATTTATTACATTTACTTGGGGGTTACTTGACTGCTTGATTTTGTTTTGTTCAGTCAATTTGTGCCCAACTGTCAAGGGCCAGATACAATTTTCTTGTCACCAGAAAAAAAATCATAGGGAAATGTCAGGTAAAATTGACTAAAATAACAGTATAATTCCCAAGGGACCAGGCGTGTGGATAAAGACATTCTACCTTTTGCAGAGAGTTTAAACTTGCAAAGCTGCTGCGACATCAACATCTGCACAGGTTTCACTCTGCCTGCTGACAGTCACATCGCCTACAGGTTCTGGACCTTCCACGTTTAATTCTTACATCTCATTTCCATTAAGCTGCCCTGCTTGTGGGTCAGCATTTAGAATCCTCTGGTGGAGGATATGGGACACTGATGTCAGTCCTTTCAATTCTTATTTATTGCTGGTTCTCCTTTTGCTAAGGCAGGGCTCAGGCAAAGTTTTGTAGGGAGGAACAAAGTTAGGGTGTAGCAGCTTGGGTCAGAGCAGGAGCCTGCTTCCAAAGACAGATCCGGGGGACCGAATTCCATGCTAAGAAAAGCCAGAAAATGTCCTTTCCATGAGCTCTAAGAGCAGGAATAGACGGCCTCTCAGAGGCACAAGGCCAACAAAAGCTGAGCTGCTGCTTCACTGACAGCACAGCACTGGCTGTGGGCAAGGCTGGGCTCCACTGGCACCTCCTCAGTCCGTTTGGGTCCAGTTCAGCCCCTGGCTGCTCCCTGCCAGTCCGACAGCTGCAAACACAGAGCAAGCAAACCTCAGCAGCCCAAACTGCGCTGGCACAGAGCTCAGCGCTGGCCAGACCCATGGGGTGAGAGACAAGAAGCCCTTGGCCATCTTCCCTCCTGTCAGGTTGTCGTCTCCTCCCTCTTGAGGCATCACACCACCGCGTTTCTATTCAAGACATCAATTTCTCAATTAACTGGCAAGGGAACTATTCGCGTTGCGCTAACAAACTCACTCTTGTCGCAGCCGTGGCCGGTGAATCCCGGGGGACATCCGCAGGTGCCCGTCAGGTGGTGGCAGGGCCTTCCCGCGGGGCAGCGGCACCGCTGCGCGCACCCCGCGCCGTAGCGGCCCGGCAGGCAGGCTGCAGGGGGACACCAACGCCGTGAGCGCCAGCAGGACGGGACAAAGCCACCCCCTCCACGGACCCGCTGCACCCATCCCTGCGAGCGCCTCCAGCCCGACCCCACGGGATGAGGGAGTGAAAATATCCAGCCACAACCGAGAGCCTGGGATTTGGGGGGAAACGTGCGCCCCAACCCGAGCTGCCTCCACTCACTCACGTTTGTCACAGCGCCTCCCTCGCCACCCCCTCTCGCAGTGACACGCTCCAGTGTGGGGGTGGCAGGACCAGCCGTGGGCGCAGTCACACCGCTCCTCGCAGCGCTTGCCGAAAAATCCCGGGGGGCAGGCTGGGGGCAAGCAGAGAGAGCAACATTCTACCTGCTGGGTGGGGAGCAGCCTCCGCTGGCAATCAGCCAGGGTGCCTCTTGCCTGAGCTGCTCAGGAGTATATTCAGCAGACTGCGTGGCCAGAAAATATCAGTGAAGGAGAAGACACTAAAAATATTAGAAGCATTTAACACTGGCTGCTAATGAGCCCGCGCAGGAAAGTTTGCAAAGACTTAGTCACAGCCTGGAGGGCAAATCCAGATGGGGTCCACAGAGAGGGTGATGCTGTTTGATTTGACACACCTACGCACACAGGGGCAGCTGTGTGAGCGCTGGGAACTGTGCCCACAAACTGCTTCCACCTCCCAGGTCCCTGCAAAGTGACCAAAGAGAAAGGAAGGTGGGCACTGAGAAGGTTTTACAGGTCACACTGGTGCCTGAGGCTTTGTGAGTCCTCAGCACCTCAGCAGACCTCAGAAAGCTGCTTGTGGTTTGCTAAAAGCACAGCACCTCAGTGCTTGGGCTGAAAGTATGTTTTAAGTCACCCGTGTATGAGATTTAATCCCTATTTCAGAGATTCAGATGGCTCTAAGCATGCCAAACAGCTGTGTCAAATCTGGGTCACGTGCCATATCCGTAAATCTGAACTATCACAGTCCAGTGTGCTGAGCTCCCCTCAGTGACCCATGGAGACTCAGCAGCAGGTGGCTGAGCTGGCAAATTCTCTTTAAAACTCCCTCCCTTTCATGTGTTCTTGCGTGTGTAAGGTAGAGAAATACCTTCACTTTGTTAGCAGCAGGGAATGGAGGTAGGAGGAGATAAAATGATTTGGACAAGGGCATGGTCGGGCAGAGACCTGTGGGTCTGAGATGGGGTGAGAGGGCATAAATCCTGATCAGCCTGCAGAATACTGGCAAATTAAGACAGAAAACGGAAAACTGGCAGAAATGGCTGATGGTTAAAACAAAGGACTTGCAGAAGGAGCTGCCCTTACCAACATCACAGCGGTCCCCGGTCCAGCCGGCGCGGCAGAGGCACTTCCCTGAGCGCAGGTCACACACCCCGTGGTGGCAGCTGCAGTTCTGCTCACAGCCCTCTCCAAACTGCCCGTCCCCACACTCTGAAACAGGATAGGGGAGACTGATGGGGGGGCCAGGCTGGAACAACCCCAGCAGGAACTCCCTCATGCCTCCGCAATATGAGGAGCCATTTAAACTGGGCCTAATAACCTCCAGTGAAGGAAATTTTGAAGCATCCCTTGACAAAATTCTCAAGAAATACATCATTTTCCTCTTCAGGGATTTCTTTTTTTCTCTTTAAATGAAGTTCATTACCTATCTTCTCTGTTCCCAAGGGGCAGAGAATAGCTTATCCCTCTCCTCTGCCCAGAAAGTTTCCAGCACCGTGGATATGTTCAAGTATGAATACCATGTCTCTCCTCAGCCTCCTCATTTCTGACTAAACAACCCCAGTTTTTTTAACCTCTCCCCACCTGGTGCTCTCCATCCTTCTGTCTCCTTTTTCCTCCAGGTTGTCTCAAACCAGACTCCAGCACAACTGAATTTCCTTGCAGAGTGCTGGAGGGGTGGAGGAGGTGGTGACACTCACCCAGCTCGCAGGCTGTCCCCGTCCAGCCCTGGGGACACTGGCACTGGCCGCTCACAGGGTCACAGGTGGCCTGGCCGTGGCAGAGGCAGCGCTGCAGGCAGTTTGCTCCGTGCCACCCGGGAGGACAGGCTGTGAAGGGAGGCAGGGAAAGCCTTCCATGAGGAAGTGCAGGAGAAGGACACAGGTTCAACACCACCTCTCCCATCTTACAGCCCTTCTCACCCTGGAAGATGCTGTGGGAGGTACAACCAAGCAGAAACGGAGACAAAACCGATAAGGAATTACTCTGACCATTGTAAAACTGGTCTGGGAACAAAGTAGGTGATGAAGTAAATTAGTGATCCACCAAATAACCTTGAGACTTTCTGTTTGTACCTACAAAACCTATTTTTTTGGTTCCTTCCAGCTTTCTCAACACTGGGGAATGCAGTTCTTGATTTCTCTGTTCTCAGAATTTCTTTGTACAGTCCTCTTAAAATCACAGCTCCTTCTCTAACTGATCCTGCTGCTCACAGCTGGCTGATGACATTTCACTATTTACCTAATTTTAATTAAGCAAGTTTATTAATTCCCATCACAGCCAGTTCCTATGGATAGAACCTAATTTTTTGGCAAAAAAACCACACACCTCTGCCATGTGCCAGAGTGATGCCTCTTTAAGATGGTAACAGAAGCAAGCTCTCACTTTGGAAAAGCACAGGCACCAGAGGATGGCTCCCCCAGCCAATTATTCTACCTCCTCACTTCAAAGAGAAAAGAAATCCCCAAACATGTATTTAAGGAGAAAAGGTCTGAAACATCTCTTGTAACTTTCATTTTGGTTTTGTATTTGTGGCCTTTGGACAAAACAAAAATTTAGGTCATGCCTAACATGTCATCAAGAACAGTTTGGTGCCTTCCCAGCTTTTAAATCCTTCATGGAAAGGCCTCTTCATAGCAGGTTTTAAAAGGGGAATGTGCTAAATTTAAATATTACTCTACCTCCCTGCCAGCTTTCATCCCCTTTCCCTAACAATCCTCTCGGGATGCTGAAGGGCAGCCTCTGAGTGGAGGTGCTGACTCCAAATCCCTGCTCACCCAGGAGCACCCACAGCAGCATTCCCAGCTCCACGGTACTGCTGCCACCCCAGGGACCTCGAGGGGAAGGCACAGAACAAGGAGCTTCTGCAATGGGGATGGACAGACTTTTCCTGCTGCCTGGGATGCATGGATTAGGATGTTCAGCGCAAGCCACAGTGCAGCCTTTCTCTGCCAGCCTCTTAAGGCTCCGTGGAGCTGGGCTTGTGTTTGAGCCACATGTATGGGTCTGATTGCCAAGGCTGGAAGGCTCAATGCCTTTCACATGTTCTGGATTTAGGCTCTGTCTGGAACAGCACAAGGTAATGCTGGGGATCAGTCTGGTGCATGAGACAGTAAAGGCAGCCCACAGAAAAGAAACAGAGCTTCATTTCAGCATCATAATTGGGAGTTTTATGGACCTTTTCTCCCTTCATCAGCCTTCAAAATCCGCTCTCTTTCCAGTTTATGGCTGTTTCACCCCTCTGCCCCGTGCACACCGGGATCCCACAACACGGTGTCACGGATTAATTTAATGGGCCAATTCACGTCACTGTGGATCCAAACCCAATGACAACACGGGGCAACGAGCTGAGAGCTAAAATACCAATGAGCTTTCCCCAAAACCAGGTTTTATTTTTCCCTCCTATAATCCATAGGCAGGGGTTTGAATTTCCAACTGTACCTTCTTGGCAGGTGGCTCCTTTCCAGCCCGGGCTACAAAGGCACGTCCCGGTTACGTGGTGACAGAGAGCTCTGTTGTGACAGTGACAAGTGCTCCTGCAGCCCGGCCCATAGCTGTTCCCCTGGCAGGCTGCAACGACAGAATCCCATAAAACTCCATCAGGAAGCATCCAAGGAAGCACAGAGCAAACCTGAGACACAACGCAGTGCCAGGGAAATCAGGTTGGAGCTGTGCTCTGATGACACTTTTCACATCGTAAGGGTGCCTAAGTCCATATAAAATCATAAAACCACCAAGGTTGGAAAAGATCTTCAAGATCATCCGTCCAACCTTTTGGCCTAATACCATCCTTAAACCAAATCACAAAGTGTTGTGTCTACTCGTTTTTTGAACACTTCAAGGAATGGTGACTTCACTATCCCTGGAAATATATATATATAAAATATATATAATATATATAATAATATATAAAATATATATTATAATAATATAATATCTATAATAATATTTTATATATATATATATAATATATATAAAACCCCATACATTAACCATGTCTGACTCTAGAAACAATAATCGAATCGTTTAGGTTTGAAAAGACCTTTCAGATCATCAAGTTCAACTGTTAACTCAGCACTGCCAAGTCCACCACAATACCAGCCAATACATAAACTGCAGAAGGTATTTAAAAAAGATATTCTGCCAATTAAGATCGCATAAACTGGAACTGCTCTGCAACACTCGCACTTCAGAGACAATGTGTCTTACGAAAGCCTAACATAATAATGTGGGTTAAAAATACGTATCACAGCCCACTCTGAAGAGGTTTCTATCGAGGGGCTGGATCACTGAGGGTGATGGATCAGCTGTCATCCCCTGCTCTGCAGAACGTCTTTGTGCTAAACTAATGGTCCAGCAGAACCGCCAGCCTGACAGCCCCGGTATTTATTTGCATCCTGGTAAGAGAACTGACAACTTCATTGTTTTCAGTGTTCATTTTTCACAGCTGGATGCCTCTGCTCACCCAGACTCTCATTCTTTGGTCAGAGAGGGGTGATATTTTCAACGAGTTTGGTTAAGCAGCTGGTTCCCAGGCGAAAACTTAACGCAGTCATCTCGCAAGCAAACGCTCCGCTTTCAGCGCTGCTGCCCGTGAAAAATGGCAGTGATAAAATTCCTGCAGTCTCCGTTGCACTGGAGATTTGGATAGCTTTGAATGGTGGAAAACAGACAGTTCTGCTACCCTGTCTTCTTCAGATATCACCCAAAAGAGGATTGATGGAGCTGGATCGCCTCCTTGCACAGTTTTTGTTCTGCATTGCTCCTGTCGGAGCCGGCCATCCCTGCAGCACTTCTGGCATGCACTGGAGAGGCAAAAAAAGCCTGGATCCTTGATCCAGGAGAGTGTCCTGCACTCGCTGAATGTGACATCTTGGTTTCACAGCCAAACAGTGAATTTTCACCCAAACTTCTCTGCCTTTCAGGGTGTCGGTGAACATGATGCAGTGCTGTGGGAGAGCAAGTCCCTGGCAACAGAAGGGAGGTGTGAAACCACCTTGATCTTGGAGGTGAACTTGGTTGACAATCTCTGACCTATTCTCAGCCCTTTTCTCCCCATCTGAGGGCTTCCAGCTTCCCAGCCTGGTTCTCAGACACCATTTCTCCCAGGACTTCTTTTCCACAGTGCTCGTTCTTGTCATCGCTTGGACCCCGTCCACACTGAAACCACAAGAAAGAGCAGGAGCTCACTCCCATCACAGCTGAAAGTTTGTTCTGCAAATGAAGCTTGGTTGCCAAGTGAAAAGTTCAGCACATCTACAGAGCCCTGGCTCGGTTTTTGGGAGCAGAACTAAGTATTTCCACAATACAGACCAGAACTATAGCACAACCAAGCCAAAGGAAAAACCAGCTCATCACCAGATCCCCTGACTGGTTACCAGTGGTTTGTGTGAGGTTTCTGGAGCATGTGTGCAAAGCTCTTGTTACACTTACCAAAAAGACAATAGAGTGTTTCAGTGAAAGTTCTGGTAAGAAAGCAGAAATTTCTGGAGAAGAAAATTTTAACTATTCTACTGGGTAGACACAAATGGTTTTTTGCTTCCTGGTGGGACAATCTTGATTCTCAAAGTACTTTTCCGAAGATTAAGAAAAAAGGTGATATACTGAAGCTACTTCATGAAGTTCCACAACTGAATGTACAAATATCCCTGGGCCTTTTTTCTTTCTTCACAGTGAGAGAAAAGGAAAGACTTAATCCAAAGGTTTAAATTAGTAGACTTTTTTCCTGGTTCAAAATTTTCCTCTTGTTGTCTTTCCTCTGCAAGAGGAGGATTATTTGTTTGCAGCCCTTAAAGTCCCTTTTTGCACGCAGAGTAAGGAACACATGGAACTGGAGACTCTTCTTCCAGACTAGAAGTCAACAGCCACCAAAAGTACCCAGGAGCACCTGGAAAAGATGGGCTCTAATGTTCTATAGGGTGTCCAGTAGCTTTGTTTTCAAGTGACTTCTGTGGAATATTCTCCACAGAATGAAGCTTTAGCTTTAAAAGAACAGGGAATTTGTGAAGTCAAGTGCTCACACACCACGAAATGTCAAACCCCTGTTATCAGTGCCTCTGGCAGAGCCAATCTTTCTGCACTCCCTTATTTTCCAAACCAGTGTGGTCTCTTTTTTCCCACAAGAAGCCACTTCAGTGAAGATTCTGCTGAGCCCCAACAGCTCCAGAAAGAGGCATGTTTAGTACTGGTAGAATTAAGGCAAAATTCAGAAGCTGAGTTGCACACATCTGCTACAGACCATATGCAATATGAGATTTTTGGAGGGTTTGGTTGGGTTTTTTTAAGTTTGCAAACTTTGGATGAATTTGCAGTGAATCATAGAACGGTTTTGGCTGGAAGGGATCCTAAAGATCATCAAATTCCAACTCTCCTGTCATGAACAGGGATGCCACTACTGGATAAGGTTGCTCCTCCCATCCAACCTGGCCTTGAACACTTCTAGGGAGAGAGTCTCCAGAAAGGAAGCTTACATCTCTATCATAAAGAAATGCCAAATGCCAGGTCCTCACTTCTGTATCACTGAGGTATCACAGCACTCAGGGAAACAGTTTATTTAAAAAAAAAAAAATAAAAAAGAAGAATAGGCAACATACTTTTCCTAAGCCTCTTTCTTGGAAACCTAAAGTACCTCAGGTGGACACTCAAAAAAAAATCCCCGAATAAAATCTCCAAGCACAAACTGAAGCTGAGGCAGAGCTTGCTTGGCAGATTTCACCCCAGATCAACATAATTCATTTTCAAACAACTGAAACTCACGGTCTGGTAATGGAAAGCATTAGGCAGCTTCAACAAAAGGCATCACTGTCCGTACTGCCTGTAATTAGATAGCAGAGTATAAAACGCACTGCATGGCTGGCTTAGGATCAATTCAAATCCCATGATGCCAAAATTATTCCTCAATATCCTCCAGCACATTGCCTGCAATCTGATTACTTCCACACGAGTGCTGTCCTTCCAGCTGCTGGAGCTGGCGGGTCCCAGGAACAGGCAAGGTGAATATTAAACACCCCGTGAGGATGGGGAGTGCTGAGCTGTCTCCCACCCATGGCTGCCTTGCTCTGAGCAGCTTTGGAGCACCATGGACGAGGCCCAGTTGTAAAATCAACATGAAGATCCCTCACTTAGCCAAGAGAAAAGGAGGAGACACCCTGCACTGTTAACTGACCTCTCTCTCTCACTCACAGAGGCCTTGGAGGCTTTGGCACCTTCACCAGCACGAGGAATAAATCAGCCCAGCACAAAGCTCTAATGGCTCTGGCACATGATAATAAATAGGGTTTTTTTTTCCCTAATGTGAGTAGAGCAGGGCACCAGAGGCCATGGACAAAGAGGTGCATTTCTTAATTGAATTTAATGAAATATGTGACAAAGCTTCCCATCCCTAATGCAGGCTAAGGAGTGGGGAAGAGCAAGGTTGTGGATTCATCCGTTGCCAACACTGTGGCTCAACAGGAAAAACGGGCTATGACCAAGAAGCAAACACTGTACCTGTTCAGCAGCACCTTTCCTGATCTGTGGGACTGGCTATGTGGCTCTGGTCTGCTTTTATTCTGTGGTCACTCCACTAATCTACACTCAAAGGGTGTGCTACCACAAACATCTTCAGGTGGTGGGAGCTGGGGAGCCAAGTGTTCTTATGGGAGGGCATGAGGAGGCAAAAAACACTGCAGTGGTGGGATGTTAGGAAAAGTGTCTGAAACTAGGAAGATTCAGCAGAACTGACCCACCCATAAACAAAAGAACAGAGGATTTTGCAGGAGAAGTCTTCTCAGAAGATGGGCTGTGTTGAGTGGTGGGGGCAAATGAGGGGAAAATATTATGAAGAGCAAGCACTGCCCTCAAATGATAAAATAGTGTATGGCTGGAGAACAGAACTGCCTCAATACAAGCCGCATTTATCTCTATTTTCTAAATTAAACCACTTTTCTATTGCAGAAAGCCACGACCTATGGATTAAAGAAGTGTTCCCTAACAGAGCTGGCTCACTGTGAAGCTGCCCTGGAGCCCAGCTCTACACTCCAGTCCTGCAGACAGCACTCATGTTTTCAAAAGGAAGCTTAGACCATGACATCATCCCAAAAGAAAACAAGGAAGCTGAGAAGCTAAAACATGAAAATCTTAAAAAAACCATTTATTTGCTAAACTTCGCAAATAGGCTCAGGGATCTCCATATGTAATGCCATGCAGCTAAAGAAAATAACTTCATTTCCCATGAAATGCAATGAAAAATTTCTCAGAATAGCCAATTTTATATATGTATACACACAAGCACTTTGTTAGCTTAAAAACTGTGGGATAATCCATGCTTGCGAACATCTAGGAAGCTGCCATTTATTTTAAAACAAATAAATTTTCGAATAATCATTAAAAAACCGATTTTGTCATGCTTAAATAACAACATGGTCCCAGCTCTGATTTTTCCACTTTGCACATTTGTAAACTGTCACTTTATAATTGATAATTAGATGAGATACACCAGAAACAGAAACACAACATTTCATCTCTTAATGCCACACAAAAATAAAAAGCAGGGAATTGTCATATGGCAGGAGACAGCTCTGCTATTTAAAACCTGATGCTCATCATGTTTGACGAGTTTAAAAAAAAAAAAAAAAAAAAAAAAAAAGAGCTGATGATTTTACACAGCCACCAAAAATTGTTCCCTTTTTTGGCATCTTTGGGGAGGAATGTGACCTATCTAAAAGTGCACCCTGGCAGGGCATCATGCCCATTCCCAGAGGGGGTTTGGGGGTTTGGAGTACGTACGCTGCTCGCAGGTGTCCCCCAGCCAGCCCGGGAGGCAGCGGCACGAGCCCAGCACGTGGTCACAGCCAGCAGCATTCTTGCACTTGCACACCTGGTGGCAGTCAATCCCAAAGAATCCATCTGGACAAGCTGGAAATGCAAAACATTCATTTTTAGCACAGTTCCTGCTGCTTTTTTTCTGCATAACCTCCATCTCGTCTTTTCACAGAGGCTTAAGAACTGAAGTTGAGTAAAGGGTTAAGCTTGCCCAATTCTGCTATGTGCATCTTGGAAAAATGTGACCCTTTCACACAAGCAACAGATTTCTGCACAGGAAAACAGGGCTGAGAATATTGAAAAGCCATAAAACAAGTGAGAGAATGGAGCTGGGTTCACACAAGCTGTTACTTGCGCCTCTGTAATGGACAGAGGAAATAATTCAACATAATGCAGGACTCCAGGGCCATCCTTGCTGACCTCCCTCCCTTTGGAAATGCAAAACTTCTGCTCCCATTTACTGTCCTGACACTTTTCTCAAGATTCTTTAACAGTGAACCTAAGCCACAGTGGTGCAGTTCAGTGCTGAAAGGAGAAACTGGCAAAATGAATGAGCAGAGAAAACCAAGACAAATAAAACGTCACAAAACAACCCCAGGGAGCCGAAGGAGCTCTGCACCTACATCTGGGAGACATAAGGAAGAGCAGCCCCATGGATTCAATTTTTATCTGTACCAGTGAAAATTTTTATCTGACAGCAGTGAAAATAAGGATCAGGGCTTGTCAGTGGGCCCCACCATAAATGCTGCATTACAGGAACACTAAGGCTGCTATGCAGAGTTTAAAAATACATTCTCTGTGTAGCCTTAATTTAACCTCACTGTGTGTGTTTAGATTATATAAGTGCATTATGTTACACAGTTCAGTATATTATGTTACAATAAGTAATAACAAATCTGTAGCTACACAGCTGTACCTCCTTCTTTTCAGAGAATCCCTGAATCAACCTCGGGAGTGATGGTGCTCATGAAATAAGCAGTAGTTCAGCAAAACTTATCTCTTTGTTCTCCTTGTTCAATATAAACTTATATTTAAAATCCAATCCTCACACTTTCTACCATGAAATCAGAATGACTGGATTCCCAAGAGAGTCTTATGATAATTATCATCGTATGCACAAACCAACAACCCTCCACACTAACTTCACAGCTCCCTACCAGGTCAGAGTAACACTGGTGTCATCGAAGAATGGTTTAGGTTGAAAGGGACCTTAAAGATCACCTGCCATCAACGCCCTTGCCATGGGCAGGGACACCTCCCACTAGACCAGGCTGCTCCAAGCCCCATCCAACCTGGCCTCGGACATTTCCAGTGAGTTCTGCATGTGCATCTTCCACTGTTGGACTCTTCTGTCCCTCTTCTTGCCCTGGGGCTTCTTCATGCCCAGGCTTTTTCTCCCAGTCTATCACACTGCCTCTTCCACAGATGCAAATTCAGATCTCCAGCCATGCGCACTGCTGTCTGCCTTGGCTACAAGTGGAGGGAATTCTGTATCCATAGCTTTAGGAAAACCTGGACCATCATCCAGCGACAGGGTAAAACACTGAACATCTGCTTTGGCTGCTCTGCTGCTCAGCTCGTGACTACACGTGGTTGTTTCATCTACTCAAAATCAAAAGGCTGCTCTTCCCTTTGTCCTGTCCAGGCTGCAGCTTCTTCCCTGGGATACGAGAGGTTTGCTGCCCTTCCCAGGTTTGTGCTGCCCCAGGAAAACAGAAAAGGGGCTTGATGCCAATAGAGCACCTTAACACATCCATCAGCCTCTGCTCAGTGCTCCCCAGGAGGGAGCTGATAGCAGTGTGCAAGGAAGAGCCACCAGGGTGAGGTTTGATCTGTTATTCCCCATCTACTCTGCTTCAGGAGCAGCAGCAGCACAGCACAAGGACAGGCTGCTCCGGCCTGAACCCTCAGTGACTTCAAAGGCTGACAAAGTTCTTCTTTAACACAGGGGCTGCACAGCCTTGTCAGCTATTCCTCAACATGCACCGTGCTCGTCTCCCCCTTTTATCTCAGCAAAACAGCAATCTTGCTGGGCTGTCTTATGGTAATGATTAACTGCTGAAATCCCAAGGGAAGGGTCCAGTCTGTCCATCCTCTGGCAGTGCTGATCCCACAGCAGTTCAGATGCAAAAGCCAAGTTTAGTGCTTCACAAGGGTGATACGTTGTTGTTATTAATGCATCAGTTAATGAATATACTGTAGGAATGGTCTGAGACTCCTGCTGCCTACAGTTAGTGGAATAATTGTCTGGCATTTTGGTTATATTCAGACAGATGAACCAGTGAACTGGATAATTTTTCTGTTGGCCTGATCCCAAAACTGGACACAAGCCTTGGGTCATACAGCACACACCAGAGAGCAGCGGGGAAGGGAATTAAACAAAATTACAGTGCAGGGAAGGCAATTGCAACCTTCAAAGTGGGAGAAGCAGATGCTCAGCACTTCACAGAATTAAATCAATTATAACAATTGCCTTTCCAAACAGGAGTGGAGCAGCCCTGGTTCAGGGCAGGGTGTCCCAGCTCACCTGGCACATCTGTAACAGAGCTGTGAGTGTGGCTGCGGAACACAGGCACACCTGGATTCCTCTGGGTTTGCCAGGAGCCCACGGCTCAGGCTTCCTGCATGGCAGATTTTTACATTTAGCTGGAGTCAGCACTGATATATTTATCTATTTATCACAATAATGACTGGTTTTGGGGTTGGGATATTTTTTTGGTTGAGTTTTTTTGCCTTGCCCGTTTAGCTGGAATTGCATTATAACCACAGCCCTGGAGCAGTGGGTGAATACAGAAGCATCTTTTCTGCAGAAGATAATACTCAAGTTATCTGTGCTTGAACAGGACAGAAAGGACTTAGAAAGCCACCTTTGCTGTGACCCCTGCCCTTGCAGAGCCCAGGAATGCTGCTTCAGGAACAGCCGGAACTCCCCGTGTCTCTCTGGTACCTTCTGCCCAAGTACATAACAATCTTCACTCAGATCTGGAAGCTGGCTAGTGGCTCTGCTAGCAGCATCCACCAAAAATAATTCATTTTCCTTCAGTAATGTGAGACCTTGTGAAGAAACATGCATTATTTCATCAGTGTTCTGCTTGTATCACTTGCTGCTTTCAAGAAAATTCAAAGGAAGCCTTTCCTAGATTGCTCTCACAGACTGAAATAATTTCTTTGTAGATTATTTTGTTTTCAGCCTTATTTGCAATCGTTACCTACTCTGCAACTGAAGCAGTTTTGCTGCTTTTGAAACTCCTTTGAAAGAGTCACAAGATTCACAAGGTTCACTTTCACAAAGCACTGAGCAGGGCTGAAAGATGGAGCAGGCATGCACCACCTTCAGAAACATCTAATTTTCTTTCAGAGAGTGTCTTGATAGCTTTATTCTTACCCATCATTATTATATGCGACCACAGCACAACTGCAGAGGCAGCAGTACCACTGAGTGGTACCAGATGAAGAGCAGCTGATCAAAGGTGGCTCGGGGCAGAGCAGAACTGAGATGCTGATGGACAGACAAAAGTACTTTGAAGAGTGTGAGGCCTTTTGTCAGCATCCTGTGGCTCAGAGCACAGAAGTTCAGTCAGCTCCTGAATAATTCACAGCAAGGTCTCATGAAACAGCAGCCCTGCAGCAAAAGTGTCTCCTGCTATGGGTGAGCTTGGAAACTGTCCCGTGCTGGTGGGTGGTGATAATGATGATGATGGTGATGGTGTGGCTTTGGTTGTTATCCATATAACTGACAGATGATATAGATAGATTGAGGCTCAGCAATGACCAAGATTACATTAACAATTCTAATAAAAGTTAATACGAGATTATGGAAATTTGTGGCAAATAAGCTTGGAAATGGCCACTGAAGTGGTGTTTTGCAGCTGGGGCTGGTACCTAAACCTATGAAGCCCTAACTCATACTGAGGGCAGCAAATTAATGAAAAGAAACAGCAGCTCCCACCAAAATGGGAAGAAATTTTCCCCAAATGAAAACCAAAAATCTGGAGGCAAATTTTGGGATTTCTACAGTCTCAGCTTGAATCCAGATCCTGTGCTGCCACAGTGAAAAATGCCAAAAGCAACGGCCGCGGGTTTAAACACCCTCGCTGTGCAGGCGTGATATTAATTATTAACATTAATCAAAATCAGATTTTGTAATGGACTGTCTTCTCCTAGGACTTTGAACTTAGAAGGCTGCAAAAATCTCAGTTTCAACATTTCTGTGACGATGGAGAAGTCCTTCCCAGCCACGGGCTGAGGCATCAGCAGGATGTTTGATGTCCAAAGCAACTCTGCAGCGCCAGGGCTTGATGTGAATTTCTGCCTGCAAGGCACAGAGCCTGGCCAACGTGGGTGGATTGCCAAGAGGACGGCAAAAAGCACATCCCTGCCAGAAGGAAACCCTGCCAGTCTCCCAGTCACTCGAAACAGAAGCGCTACAGCTCCTCCGAGAGAAGGTGCCAAGAAGGTTCTACCAAGGGCAAACCACCCACATGTTTTCCTCCCTCGGTGTCGTTTGGAAGCTGCCAAACCGTTCTGGTTGAAACTTCCTAAGTTAAAAGGTAACCCAGGCCAGCCGAGAGCAAACACTCTGCCTTCTTGAGAGGAAACACGCAGAAAACGGTGTTCTACAAAGCACTAAATTCCACTCTCCCCTCCACGATCTTCTTTCAGGAATTAAAAGAAGATAAAAATGTCCAACATGACTGGTTTGGAAGGCAAGATTTGTTCTTTTTTTTTTTTCACCAATAGAATCACCCAGTCTTCTCCATATTCCTCACACCTACTCTGGCAAAGGATGTTTAGCCTCTTTGTTCCCATTATAATTCCTGCTGAAATTAAGAGATTTACACAAAAACACAGATAATAAAAATACAATAATTAACAAAAAAACCATAGTAGATTTAGGAAAACAGATTTCAGCTAAATTATATTAAAAAGGGACATGGTGGAGATATCACGAATTACAAGGTGCAATCTTACAGCAGAACCTTGGAAAGAATATTTATTTTGTGTAATAGTCCCTGGTAAGAATGAGAGGGAAACAACAACAAGCAATATCAACTCCAACCAGTGGGTGCCCTGCTACATTCCTGGTCAGGCTGTGGAGCATCTCCCTTCCCATGAGAGGGCAGCAGCTGCCTGTGAGTGCTGCTGCTTCCCTCCATCCTCGCTGCTGACACTGGCTGATAAAGGAGCTTTCTGTGCAAAATAGTTGTGACTTTGGTCCAAGTACTGTAATTTGCAGAATCTTCCGTCACCTACACTTAACTTTCACAGTGCCTGAATGACTCTGCGCTCTTTCTGTTGTATTTTTATACAAAAAATCTGCAAAGTGATGCAGCATGACAGCAACCTCCCGTGATAATGCCACACACTGACTCACCATAATGTCACTAAGGAATCCAGTCCAACCTTTCCAACACTTTACCAAATGACTAGGTAATAGAAGATGATCTGTTGGATTTATGTAAGTTGGAAGTGTATCTGTTCTTGAAAGACTTCCACAGGGATGATGCACACATCTATGTTTTTCTCGAAATCGCTTCAGGGAGGCACTAGAAACAAGCAAGTGTAAGGCTGAACAAGCATCTCCCTGCTCACTGCTCAAACACTGGGACTCTGCTTAAAAAGAGCCTTCATAAAGATGTGATATCGCAGAAGCCTTAAGCTTGTATCTAATTTTAACCATGTTAAAACACGTGCCCAACATTTGGCACCCAGCACGATGCTTTGCTGAGTTAGGAGGGGAGTTCACATTTCAGTATCGGCCTCCAGCCAAGTTCAATGGTTCATTTAGATCCAATGCTGTAAATTGTAAAACCTGCTCTCTGAATAAAAACCAAAACAAATTCTCCATGCATCCAGAAGGGACCAGGGGGAGCAGCAGTACCTCTTTCACAGAAGGTTCCTGTCCAGCCCGCCGTGCAGGTGCAGGCTCCGCTGACGTGGTCGCAGGCAGCTCCGTTCTGGCACTGACAGCTGGACTCACAGCCTGGGCCAAAGCTCCCCTCGGGGCACCCTGCAGCAGAGGAATCACAACCACATGATGGGTTAATGCCAGAGCAGATCAGGGATCAATGGGGAATTTTTAGATACATGGGAAATCTGAATATTTCCAAAAGAAGAATGAAGGCATAATGGTAACGGCTTAAAACTAAGATTTGAGTGTTCCCCTTGAGGTCCAGGTAAGTTGGGCTGGGTTTAAGATCTATTTTAGAAAAATTCCAGAGGGTTGAAAGACTAAATTCTGCACAGAAGGCTAACATCTTCTATTGCAAAGCCTGAGACTTCACAGGTTCTGCCTGATGACACTTTGCCCACTGGTGTGGAGTTGCTTATGTGCACGTCTCCTCTGGGACTTCATCGTCTGGGAGGGGAGAAGCTCCTCTATTCTCCTGCAAATCCTCTTTCCCCAGAAAGCTGGAGAAAGTATGAAATGTGTTGGTTGCTTTCACAAAGCTCCAAATTGAATGCTGCACACTTTACTTTCATGCTCTGCTTTGAAAAATTCAAGCGAAAACATCACATCTAGGGGACAGATTAACAACTACATTTCCACAGCAGTTAATGTAAGGAGTTTTAAAAGATTTGCATGGTACTTGCCATCAGAAGAAAGAAAACATGAAAATAATTTCTTCCAGGATTATAGGAAAATCAATTAAGAACAGGGCCAGTTGCCTAATTCACATTGGATATTTTGGACAGGCTGAAACACAGAGACAGACTTGGCTAAATACGATATTACAGGGCCTCTACTCATGTTTGAAGGTCTTGTGAACATCCCTCTAAATGAGTTCTGGAGATTACTGCCAGATCTCTTCTAGAAGAGTACGATTTTAGCATTTACATCAACAAAGTGGTTTTCAGGCAATCTGGAAGGAATCAGAGAGAACAGAAAACAAGGGTCCTCAAAGACACCTCCATGTCTGGAATAGGGGAGTGGGTTTGGTGTTGTCTGTTTGGTGCCATGGGTGGGCAGTGATTGGAGCTGGCCTGAATTCAGGTGCTCCTGCAGCTCGGTGACTGCCAACTGTGTGTCTTATAGAGAAGCTGGGATGGGAGATGGGTGAAGAGCAAGGTACCTTAAGTATTTCCTTGCTTTCAAAGAGTCAAAAAATGGGATGTTGTTTAAATGTGAGTATGTTAGAATCTATTTTTTTGCACTTACAGGTGAAATTCATTCCCCCCATTTGCATCCCTTCCTCTTCCCAAAGCTGCAGACCACTGTTCAACAAATAAATACACAGAAGTGGAAGTGCACCTGTGCCTTAAAAGCTTGATCCTTCTCCCTGTTTCCTTTTCAGCTGAAATTTCAGTCAGAGGACCTGTGCAAGGGAAGTGGTGCTGCAGTGCAGCAAGAGGTGCGGGGCTCTCAGCAGAGCTCCTTCCAGGCCCACGGTGTTTAGCCCGGAGCTGAGGCTTTTCGAGGTGATGGCAAAGGGTCAGAGCACTTCACAAATGATTTCACAGTCCACAGCACAGAGAATCTGCCCCTGCTCCAGCAGGCACAGGCTGCTGTGATGCATGTCAGGATCCAGCCACCCCGCCAGAGAACCTGAGCTCCTGCCAGGGGAAGGAGCCCAACCTGCAGGGAGAGGGTTGGGATGCCTGGGGAGCAGAGGAGATATCCAGGGATAGTGAAGATTTCACTTCCAAGCCAGCATAAAATTATGAGAAGAATTATGGTTTTCATAATCTTGCACACACACACACACACATATATGTGCATTTTTTGTACATATATCTATACACACACACAATAGAGGGTAAAAAGCAGACTAAATAGAACAGAAAGCCCACAGAAAGTACTTTAGGGACTGCCAGATGTTTTGTCAGTGGCGATGGCTTCACTGATTCCCTTCCCAGCAAAGATTACAAGCAGCTATTTGGCCACTCTCTGTCTGCAGAGATGCTATTTTGAGAGAGATCAAGAGCAAAAGAGAAGCAGAGCTGGCAGCTCCTTCTCTGGGAGCTGGTCCTCCCCACACATTGTCCTTCCATTCCCTCTGTGCCAACAGCAACAAGGGCTGCAAGATCAACTTTCCAGGCTTTCTTGTCTTAGGTCACGGTTCCAGATTAATTGTTTTGACATTTCTGTGTGACACCAGCAGTTAATCCTGCCCACGCTACTGAGACTCTGGTAGCTACATCTGCGCTACTGTAAGATTGTTAAACTAGTAGATAAAATGTTTATTTTGTTCAACAACATCAATATAATCAATAATAATAATAATAATAATAATAATAATAGTAATAATAATAATAATAGCAGCTTAACTATGCAACTTACTGCCACAAGATGAAGTGGATTCCAAATGCTTGCATGAAATGAAAAAGAAAATAGGCACATTAATTGGAAAAAAAAAATCAAGTTGTATTAAATATAGAGATATTGCTTCTGTCTCAAGAAGCTCCTGAATGAGAAATTGATGATACCTGGGGAGACATATCAGGAATTAACTAGAATCCTGTTTTGATATGCTTGAACCTGTTGTTCAAGCTGCTGTTGACCTCAGTGAGAGATGAACGTCAAGGTGAGGGTCGTGGGCCTCTGATAAGACCATTGCACATTTTTGTTGTTAATAAATACATGTCTCCAAAAATTCCTGGTTTTTCTTCTGTTATGTATATGTGAAGTATTTCTATATGCCTGACCTTAAATAGAGATTTACGAAGGAATAGTGCAGCCCTAAAACTGAATAAGTAAAACCAATACGGAAACTCGTATGTCACAACCCAAATATACACCAATCCTATCCCTCGCACGAGGTCCTAACATTAAAAATAGCTGCTGGGTCCAAAACAAGTCTGAAAATACCTTTTCTGGAAATCAAATTAGGGAAAGCATCTAACCCCGGTGAAACCCGAGAGCGCCGCGCCGGGCGGAGCGGGGGCGGAACAGCCTGGGAGCGTTCCTGCGGGGAATGTCCAGGAAAACACAACTTCCAGAGCTGGGGTTTGGGAGCTGCAGGCGCAGGGAGGAGCAGGCACTTACTGAGCTGGCAGCGCTGCCCGGTGAATCCCGGCTCGCAGGAGCAGGTGCCCGTGGCGGGGTCGCAGCCGCCGTCGCCGCCGTCGCAGGCGCAGGAGTTGGCGCAGCCCCGGCCCCAGCGGCCGCTGCTGCAGGCTGCCATGGGAAAGGGGATCACATCCAGCACCACCCCCAAACCCCACTTCACTTCTACGTCAGAGAATACAGAATACACACAGTAGTACTGGCCTAAACTCCCAGCTGCAGCACAGGCGCAAATCGTGGCAATAAAGACCATTTTCGCTGCTCTGTTTCAGCTGGACGTAGGCAGATATCACCCCATCCACATAAAACTAATCATTCCTAGTCAATCCACACCCATCAGCCACAAATCTATAATTTCATGGAAATGAAGTATCAGCTGAGTGATATAATATTGAGTCAATACTCAACGAAAATCTGCACAACCAGAATAGTTAATGGGTTAAACCAGACAGATTTGGGAGCACCCCCCATGCTCTTCCCGAAATATTGGGAAATGCAGCATGGACATAAAGGAATCTCACAACGTTTGTTAAAGCAACTTACTGCTTTCATCCTAAAATCACATAGCACTGACACAATTACGACAATGTACCACAGCATTTCCTTTCTTTTGAGTAAGGATGAAGATGAAAGTGCCAATTAGGGCAACAGAAACCTGGTTTTGGAGTTGGAAATCTGTTTAATGCCCAGCCTGCAATAGCTGGAAGAGCTGCCTTACCGAGATACCTCTGCAAAACAATTTTTCTCAGAGCTTATGCTGAATAGAAATAAAAGCTCTCCTTTGTCATGGTCTCTCAATTCTCTAGACAGCCCAGGGAGTCGTGAAAAGCCATCTCAGTGGCTCTACACACTACCAACTGGTTTGATTTTTGAAATATGCATATGGGTGGAAACTTCAGATTTTCCTAGCATTTTCTTCAGTACAGAGCCTGAGAAGTCAGGTGCAAAACTCGCTGCTGCCAACACTGCCAATTAAATGATTTTATGTGTTTAAGACCAAGTTTAGAAAGAGGTTTGTCTTTTGTTGGCTTTTTGCAGGAGGCATCACAATGAATCAAGCAGAAGAGACGTGTCACAGGAAAAGGAAGGAATCAAGCAGGATGGCTTCACATTTATATGGTGCCATCCAAAAAGGGCAAATCTACTCTCTCACACAGCCACCAATATGGAGAGCGACGCTAAAGTCAACAGAAGGATGCTCTGCTCTTCCAGAGAACAGAATTTCTCACAGCATTTATATTCCCAAGTTAAAAAGTGACCTTTAGACACACGACTCTACATGCCACTCACTTGTTGAATAAATCTCCCCCAAACAAAATGAGAAATGGAGAATTAATCTCAAAACTAATCTGCACTGAAAATGAAAAACAAAACTGTCTGTCAGTCAAAATGCTGACGGGACAGATGGTATTGGGCAAAGGGATCCATAGTGTTGAAATAAGAGCTTATATCAATACTTTGCGCTTCATCAGCCATCTATTTCAATGCTTTGAACCTGGATAATTAAGGATTATAACCACCCAGGCTGTGCAAACCCACAAACACACCATTTCAGAAGCAGTAAGATTAGCAAAACTATATTAAAAAACTGTAATAAACTAAGAGCAAACAGAGCTGGTTCCTCCACGTGCAGTGCCCAGGAGATCCCGTGCGCCCTGACTTACGGTGTTTGCAGTCGAGGCCAGTCCAGCCCGGGGGACACGAGCACTCCCCGGTGACGTGGTGACACTGAGCACTGCTGCCACAGCTGCACAGCGACAGGCAGCTCGCCCCGTAGTGCCCATCGGGGCAGGCTGCAAACAGAGACAGACTGTGACTTCACCCCGGTCACAACTCAGCCACACACTCATCTTCCCAAACAGACAGCAACAGCTCACCCCCTAAAACAGGTTTCAGCTGAATCCAGGAATCAAAATGGCAACACAGAAATATCTGGGAGCTGCACCCTGGCTGTCTGGGGCTGAGCCCTGGAATGCAGGAATAGCTTGAGTGACTTTTGGGTACTCCTGTGCATCTGGCTGTTTCCTCAGAGGAGGAAAAGCTACTGAGCAAACCTTCCCCAAAAGCCATTTTGTGACTAACATGAATTAAAAATGTGCCACCACCAAGGTCTTGCACAAAGCAGAGCTGTCCCTGAGAGCCTCTGTGCAGCTCAACAGCCACACTAAAGCAGGCTTTTAACACCCACAGGCTGGGAGAGCAGCACAGAACAGTTCCTTGAGCGTATTCCCATGGCCTCTGGCTGCAGGGATAGCACTGATACTGCTCCTTCATCTTCAGCATTATTTAATCCTGAATTATATACACCAAGGAGTGCTGCTGCAAACAACTCCAGAGTGATGCCCTGTGGGCCAGCTGGTCACACCTCTTGCCAAACAGCCAGGACTACACCACCAGTGTTGTGGCTGTTAAACACTGCATTTTCAAGTATAGATTGCCATAAATTAGGTCTAACGATCAACATCCATTTGGGATGCAGTTTAGCTGATCACCTGCATTTATCTGCAATCTCCCTCCCACAAATAATGTCAAATCCAACCTGGGGAATTCCTGGAGATGAAGGGCACTAAATCTCGGATCAGCGTGTTTTACGTCACGAAGAGTTAGAAGGCAGAAATCAAACCATAACCTGACTTTTCAATCTGATTTTCTTTTCATGGGGAAGGCTGATGGAAGGACTTACTGGCAGAGCAGGAGGGCCCAGTGTAACCAGGGGGACAGTCACAGGCTCCAGTTTCCCTGTTGCACTGTCCCCCGTTGGCGCAGGGCTCGCAGGCGTTCTGGCAGTCTGGTCCCCACTGGCCATCTGGGCAATCTGGAGAAAAAGCACATGAGGTGTAACCAGTGCCATTTTCTGCTTCAGGAGAGTTGTAGATTTCTGCTGTTACCCTGAAGAATTTAAAGATAATAGAAAAACTGAGCAGGATTGTTATATTATCCTTACAGACCTACAGCCCTGCCACTGAACTGCAGCACACAAGAACACAGCTAAAGAGATACCAAAGGCTCTCTCCCAGTTTCCATCACAGTGTCTGTTTATTGGTTTGGGAAACAGCAAAATTCCACTTCTTATCACGTCTTCCAAAGCCAGGCACTCCCTACCCTGGCCCAGCACCTCACACACCTTGCTCACACGTAGCACCAGTCTTCCCAGCTGGGCAAACACACTGCCCTGTCTTCGGATCACACGGGGCTCCTCCACAGCTGCACCTCTGCCTGCAGCCCATCCCGAAGCTGCCAGGCTGACAAGCTGGACAAAAAAACCCGAAGTCATGGTTAGAAGCATTTTGAAAACATTAGGAGGCACAACAGCCACCAATTTTAAACTGAGCCGCGCTGGTAGAAGTGATCAATGTTAGCATTAGTGTCTGAGCAACTGGTGGTCTGAAATTAACTGCAGCAGAGCCCTGCAAAATCTGTGCCTGAAGCTTTAAAAGCAACAGTTGTTACCTGGACAAATGCTAGTTTGGGTAACTGGCCTCAGCCTTGTGCCTCGACCTTTGCAAGCAGAGAGAGAGAGAGAGAGAGAGAGACAGCATTTGCCAGGCTCCAAATATCACTTTGGTTTCAGTGGGGAACTGCCCACTCAAATCAACAACAAATGTACCCTTTTATCTGCAACTTCTACATCTGAACCTGAGTCTCCTGAATAAGCTTTCCCATCCAAAGTGTATCTCCCAGGGAAACATGCAGTGAGTACCTACACAAATGGCATTTTTCTCCATGAAACCCAGCTGGACACGGATGTTTGCAGGCTCCTGTCTCAGGATCACACAGAACATCGGGAGGACAGCTGCACCTCAGTTTGCAACCAGCCCCATAAAACCCCGGTGTGCACTCTGAAAATAGAAGCAGACACAGAACATGTGTAAGAAAAAGGAAAAGTTAGGAAAAGTGAACAAAAATCAGAAAATAATTTGGTAGAAACTTGCAGAGAATATATCATAATGTACATTTTAGAGGTGTTGTTAACAAAGTGTAAATACTTAATGAATGCTTACATTTCAAAGAGAAATTACTGCTTAAATATAACCCAGAAACAGAGTGGCAGAATGCTTAAGGATTTATTCAATTAGAATACTTGAGAATGCATTCAATTAAATACATTATAGAATTCTCTTCTTATTTGTCTGTAAGTTCTGCTGCTTTCTGCCTTGGTGCAAAGCCGGTGCTGGGCAAGGGATGCTCCCTGCCAGAACTGAGCCCATCACCAAGAATGACAAAAATATTAAATAGTGTCATTATTGTTCTTCACCAAACCTACCAGAACTACTGCCATAAATCCATCAAATTCCTGCCTGCCCAGAGAAAAATCTGAAGGGAGAATCTTGATTGTGTTATTCCACTGCTGTCTGGAAAGGGCTACTGAGACATGCAAACATGAATGTGGGATACAATTCTCTTTGAACTACCCCCAAAAACTACAAAGAATAACTTGAATTCAAAGAGCTGCAAATCTGAAGGAAAAGCAGCATTACTGAACCTGTTTACAAATCACCCCGCTGCCATAAAACACAGATTTTGCCACTTATTTACTGTCTGTGTCGAAAAAGCACAGAAATGAAAGCCCACACAATCTTTGTTATTCAGGGTTGCATTAGAAATTGGGTTCTGGATTTCTGTTGTCATTTGATAAGGCTAAAACTCCTGAATTCTTAAGCTCTATTCCCCTCGATGTCCCTGCAAGCCTAGCAGGGTTAAAACCCCACAAAATCCTTAGTAGGACGTGAATATATGAGTAGCAGCAGCCAAACAAAGCAGACGGGCGGAAGAAGGAGAGATTCCTGCGACAAAGGAACAAGCAGCTGTGGGGAATCTGGCTGTGTGTGGTACCTTTGTGACACTTTTTGCCGTGGTATCCAGGCTGGCAGGTGCAGGAGCCGTTCCTGGGGCTGCACTCCAGCGTGTGCTCCTTCACACACTGACACTCCTCCGAGCAGCCCGCGCCGAAGGCCCACCTGGGACAGGCTGCGGCCAGAAGAAAAGGAAGCATCAGCTCTGTAATGATGCAGGAGCTGGTTGAAATTGCACACTGCTGCAGAACGCAACTGCTGCGAGAAGCAAAACCTCTGTTTCGCTTTCAGCAAGTGCATCCCCATTCCTACGGCAGCACCTGTTTGTGTGTGGGTGGGTAAAAGAAGAGTTTACACGATTCCTGTGTCAGGTCATTCTTTTCATGTCAAGCAATATGTGGTGAATGCAAGAACCAGAAACATTTCAAAGCAAACTCAGCTGATTTTCTGAATGAAAAAAAAACCTGTATGTACTCCAAGACAAAAGCTTTCATAATAAAACCCCCCCAAAAATAAAACACATAAGATTTTTAATCTTGCACAGATTTTACAAACAAGACCTGTAAGTACAAAGAAACTTGATCATCTGTTTTGCAAAGTTTTTGTTTTAATTCTTTTTATTCAATCTAATGTCTGATCTTCATCCTGTCCCAGCCTGCCCCACTCCTCAGCTTCCACTCCAACTCATCAGCAGTCACAAACCAGCTCCAACCAGAGTCTAACCTCAGCAATAACCCTACTGTTAACCTGTCCACCCCACCTATAATCCCCACCTTTGAGCATCAGTAAATCTCAGTCCTTACGGCAAAGATTAATCACTAGAGGAAAAGATTATTGAAGCTTCTGGGGCTTCCTGGCACATCTCAAAAGTCCTGTCCTCCTGCTACTCCCAGCCCACTGCAGAACCCAAAGTCTTGATCATTTCATCACAGAATGGTTTGGGTTGGAAGGTCCCTTAAAGCCCATCTTGTTCCACCCCTCTGCCATGGGCAGGGACACCTCCCGCTATCCCAGGCTGCTCCAAGCCCTGTCCAACCTGGCCTTGGACACTTCCAGGGATGTGGCAGCCACAGCTGCTCTGGGTACCCTGCGCCAGGCCCTCACCCCCCTCACAGCAAAGAACTTTTCTCTAACATCTAAGCTAAATCTGTACTGTTTTAGTAAATCCATTTCTCCTGCTCCTATCACTGTCTGACTGTGCACAAAGTCACTCTCCTTCATTCTGCCAGCCCCTTTTACACGATGTGGAATCGTTTACAGACTGCTGCGTTGTGCACACATGAAACAGATCCGAGAAGCGCCGGGGACTTACTGAGGTGGCAGAAGCGGCCGTAGAGCCCGGGGTCACACAGGCAGGCTCCGTACAGCCTGTGGCAGTGGCCCTTGTTGGCACAGTTGCATGGTTTGTTACAGTTCTTCCCAAAGAAACCTTTCGGGCAACCTTTGGAGTGCACAAACACAGGAAGACATCAGCTGCTACGGGTCAAAGCCTCAACCCCAAAGCGGTCTGTGGCCGAGCCGGGGCTCTGCGCAGCCTCGCCAGCCACTGGCTTTTCTCACCCTCTGTTCTGCTCATTATTTAAAATAGGAGGACAAGGTGGGAGAAGTGGAGAGGCTGAGGCAGAGGTGGAGCCGTACCGTCCTCGCAGAGCCGGCCCAGCACGCCGGGCGGGCAGTGGCACTGCCCCGAGCCCGGGTCACACGAGCCTCCGTTCTGGCACTTGCAGACACCGGCACATCTGCTGCCGAACGTCCCGGGGGGACAGGCTGTGGAGAGAGCAGGGAGGGTGAACACACCAGGAAATCCTTCCCCTCCGCTGTAAAGGAAGCAAAACAAGGTTTTGGTCATTGAGAAGGGCAGCAAGGCTGGTGAAGGGTCTGGGACACAAGTCCTGCAGGAGCGGCTGAGGGAGCTGGGGGTGTTCAGCCCGGAAAACTCATGGGAGACCTCATCACTCTCTACCACTCCCTGAGAGGAGGGTGGGGGTCAATCTCTTCTCCCAGGAAGCCAGCAATAGGACAAGAGGACACAGCCTTAAACTGTGCCAGGGGAGGTTTAGGTTGGACATCAGGGGGAATTTCCTCACAGAAAGCGTGACTGGGCATCAGAATGGGCTGCCCTGGGGAGTGAAGGAGTCACCATCTCTGGAAGTGTTTAAGAAAAGCCTTGATGTGACCCTCAGTGCCATGGTCTGGTTGAGAAGGTGGTGTTGGGTCATAGGTTGGACTTGATCTCAAAGGTCTTTTCCAGCCTAATTGATTCTGTGATTCTGTGAAAACTGAGCAAGGAGAGAGTTCTTTTAGTTAAGCGGGCTCTAAACAAAGTTATATTCTTCTATAAAGCAATGCACATCCAACTGATATTGACTAGAACATCTCAAAGGACACTGAATTAACCAAGCTTTGGGAAGTACTGTCATGTATCCAACCCTCCCCTGCACACGCTCCCCTCCCCACAAAGCACGCGCACAAAAACCATTGCCTGTCAAGTCCAAAGCTTAAACATCAGACCACAGCTTTGAATACTTGGAGATAAATATTTTAAACATTCTTTTTTCTCTCCCAAATACTATTAGGAAAACAATATCTTGCTTTTCAAATGTAGTTTCTGAAACTCCCCAGGTGATCACGGCAGCAATGGATCCACAACAGCAAAAACAAACTGAGATGAAGCCTTGCTCTGTTTGCAGCCCGAGCTGGCTGAGTGAATACAGTTGCTGGAGTCATCTGACTTCACTGACATTTTATCAATGTACATTAAGAAAGTTGACATTTCACATCAATTTCCATTCGGCTTCTTTGGTGCATTATTAGAGAAATTTAGCTCCAGTTTTCTCCACTGTTTTAGCTTACCCTAAACCCATGAATTGTGCTGTGTATTAAAAATGCAAGAGAAGAGAGTGAAAGCAATCACATATGACTAATTCATATAGATTAGATATTGTATTTATCACTGTCCATGCTGACTCCATCAGACAGCAGCTTTAGCTCAATAACACAGTCCTATTAAAGTTCCTTAAATTCCAGATGTGAATTCCATTAGATTACATGCAGGAATATCTACTGCAAATATACATCATAAATGCTGTTATTTACGAAATGAACTAAAGCATTTGGATACTCCCTTGAAATTTTCATAATCTATCCTGAACCACCAGCACACCAGGAATAGAAGTAAGAATATCCTCACTTGATGGCTTGAACTGTCTTAGACAGACTGGAAATTATCATTTTCATCCTCCCCATTCCTATTCTCTTAGCTGCCCCCAGTGTTTACAAACCAAACCCACCATCAGTTTCCCAAAATAACCACGGGCAGACCGTTGCGCTTGATTTTTCTACATTTCTGTCCATGTGATGACGTCTCCTAAACGATCTTGATGGCAATTAACCTGAAGAGTGCTGTCTACTGATGTCAAGTAATAAATTTTCATCGACTCTTTGTCTCACCAGTGACAGCAAAGACTTTCTGAGAATGATGGGCCATCATGTCACACACCACGAAATGGAGGGACCCATCTCAAACAGGAAATCTGCTGTATGATGTCTCAGACAAGCAGCAGACAAGTTTTGCCAAACTGCAGATGAAGAACAGCACATCAAGAAATCACCAGTCTCTTTCCAATGGGTTTTGACACATACTTCTGAATCAGAAAGATCTTCTGCCAGGAAACAGGAGTAAGGAGAGTGAAAAGCTATCATAAAGGGCACTGACTTGGCAACAGAATTCTGGAAAATACCATTTCCAATATGAAAAATTAACTCTTCCAAGAAAGTGATGCTAATAATAAAAAGAATGATAAGGGAAAAAAATTGAAAACATAAGTAAAAAATTAAAAAGGCAATGACTTGGGATGCTACAACGGGAAAACTCAAGTTAAGCATACACGTCCACTCAGACTGTCACACCAGCTGCTGGGACAGATTCTGGAAGTCACCAAGGCAGGTTGTGGAACGAAGCATGGCTGGCAAACTTTGGCAGCTTTATAGCAGCAGAGCGAATAGGAATGAACAACAACCAAATATTTAGGAGGGGGATGATTCTGCCCTGACCTGCACTGGGGGGCTGGGACCTCTGTGTGCCGTGTCATCACCTACAATTCCTATTTAACGCGCTCCCACACAACAAACTTGATTATGGGACAGCTGTGCTCCTTAGGGAGCTTCACAGACGAAAAGCACAAGAGGTCACTCCCATTCCCCATCTGCAGAGTGCCTGCAGGAGGATCATTCCCCCCTCCAGACCCCCTGTACTCACTCTCGTTGCAGATGACACCGGCCCAGCCGGGCGGGCAGACGCAGCCGCTGCGCTCGCTGTTGCAGTGGCCCCCGTGCAGACAATCCTCACACCTCAGGCTGCAGTCCTGGCCAAACGTGTCACCCAGGCACACTGACAGCAAAAAACACATGGAGCTGAGTGAGCAGCCAGACAAAACCGCTTCCACGAGCTCCTACTTATGGCTAGGCTGCAAACACCGCCGGTTCGGCGCAAAAGGCACGGCGAAACGGGCGTTCCTGAATTTCCCTCTTTACATTTTTAACCCCAAGGAAAAGGAAAGCTGGGTGTTCAGCTGGAATTTACTCCCCTAAATGCTGTAATTCTCCAGCAAAAAGCACTTCGAGGTACTTTTTAAAAGCAAGTGTTTTGCCTTCAGAAAAAGTGAATTTGCACCTAGCGCTTGATAACACTGTATATGATTAGAAGCATTTATTGGGGCTTTCCTTCTCTCCTTGCTGGGCTATCCCTGTTGTTTCATTGCTGTAAGTGGATGTGGTGCTACTTAAACATAGTTCATTGATATTTCCAACAGCATAGTTTGAGTGTTATTCTAGGAAAACAAAGCAAAATACACATTTATCACTTCCTTTTTTCTTCATGGATACAAAGAGTTTTATATAGGAAACCTGATATGAAAATGTGTTTTTTCCCTCTCCTTCCCCACCCTCCCTTTATCCCTTGCATCCTCATGTTCTCTTTGTGGGGTCTGTTGAGACAGGCATGGAAAATAAATGTGACTGTCTGATAAAATACTTCAGTGGCATTGAAGATCCCATCCACGCAGTTTAGAGCCTTCAAGGCTTCATGGCTGTGGCTAGAGGCTTTTTGGAAGGAGATTTTGAGTAGCACCTGAAAGTGAGCTGGCAGCTTATTTCAGCCTACAGTAAGTCACAGGCTGGTTGTTTTTCACCAACAGTTTTCTCTGTGAGGCCAGCTTTCCTCTAGGTCTGAGCACCCAACTGTTCCCTTTTCCGTGGCTGAACAAATGCCCAAGCTTTCAAGGACACTGAGAATCCCAGTGCTCCCACTTAGAACAGGGTACAAATTCATACTTCAAGAGGAGAATACAGACCACCATTAAAAACATCATGCTTCCACATTTAAAAATCATTCAAGCTATAGAAAATATTTAATTACTTGTACCAGTTTACTGTTAAAGCAGGCTTTTTTATAATACAGATAGCAGCACAAAAATATGTCTGAAAACATAAGCAATAAATTACCATTTGGGAGGTAAAAGAACTTACTAAAACACTTAGAGTTCCTTTTCTCCATCACCTTTTCCTACAAACCACCACATGCTGCAAAGCTTGAGCCTTAGAAAAAGTGCAGCTGCTCAGCTATGACTGATAACACCCAAATTTCTGTGGCTAAATATAAATAAAACATGCAAAAAGTGGTCAATAAATATTTGATTGTGGTTTCTAGGCCTGATAATTTTGCCTGTGGTTATCTCATTTATCAGTTTCCCAGCTGGTTATCGGTGTCGTTGAGTCCGGCTGGATGCTGTGTGATTTGGGAGGGTCTTAACAGTTTTGTTCATAAAAATAAGCTAATTTTTTATTAAAGTCAAGACCAGCTCCTGATTTTTGCCTGTAGGGCACAGTCCTCAGATGGGTAATTAGTTCATATAAAAATCACAGGACACACATAGGAAAAAACAAGAAATCCTCCCTGGTGACCCACCAGCACACAGCACAAAGCAAACACAGCAAACACAGGGTTTCACCTCACAATACTCTTAAAAGTTGTGAAGTTGCAAAAGAGAGGTGGAAAGACTGAATCATGCAAAGCCCAGGTGGGTGCACAGCTGCTCTGCACCCACTCCAGTGACAGTGGGTGCTGTTTGCCACCACTTGAGCTGAGCAATTCGTGGATGGGTCGGTGCTTTTCCCAGAGAGTCAAGGGAAACCTGACTCTTCAGAGGATTGTTTTTAACACAAGACAAAATGCCAATCATCTCTTAAACAAAAAGCCTCCAGTTGTTATAAAAGGGTTTGTGAACAGGGACCCATGCTCCCAGCTCTAGGAGAAAGGGAGTGTTTCCCAAGGGATTCAGTGCACTGCAGTAAGCCATGCCATCCTCTCACCCCTGGCATGATGAGATCCCTCTGGCTGCTGCCCCTGGGGCTCTGTGCAGACGCCCTGTTTGCTGTGCTGCTCACTTTGCCCCTGCCTCCCTCCCAGTGCATCCAGGCAGCCTCCAGGTTTCTCAAACATGTCCCGTTTGGGATGGAGCATGTGGTAATGCCTCATCCCTGCGGGCACGGCGACGGGCGGGATGCAGGATTAACGCTCATCCCTCCTCCTGGCGCTCAAGCCCAGCCAGCCCAGCCCCAAACCCTCTTCCTGAGACAACCCCCCCAGTCTGCTGTGCTGGCTCAGGGCCCTGCTGGTCACTCACCGACCCTGTGCACCAGGGTGAGCTCTCCTCGGGGGTCTCCATCCTCGGCCAGGGCCCCGAGCGCGAAGCGGAGCAGCTGGGGGGGCCCTCGGAACTGCAGCGCCGGGGCTGCCTCCTCCGCATCTGCCTCCTCTGCACCTAGGGCTGCACAAACACAGCCATCAGCACCCCAGCCTGCCTCTCATCTTTTTTTATTATTATGATACCATTAGATTTTCCAGCCACACCTCTGCCCAGCAGTCCCAGCCCAGCCCAACTCATCAGTACGTACAGAGTTTCTGCTATCCTAAAAAAAAAAAAAAAAAAAAGAGAAAAGAGGGGAAAACTGTCCCATCTTTCCTTTTTCTTTCTTCTGGAAAAATACTCTGCTCCTGGAGAATCAAAATTAAACGAGGAGATTCATTTTCCTCACTTGAAGTTTGAAATTATTTTTAGTTAATGAAGGTCATTACTCTTGCTCGTTTCGGAGATGACAAATAGAAAGTGAGGCCGGCTGTGCAATTTATTTTCAGAAACATTAAAATTTGAGCCTTAAAATGATGGGAAATCAGCTGGCTTTCTTTTTGGTGTTGGTTAGAATATCAAACTTTGGCTTAAAGGTTTAGCAGGTGCTAAGCTTGGTTATAAACTTGAGTTGCTCTGCTAAACTCTGGACTGGTTACACTGGCAGAAATCCAGAATAACGTCAGTGACTAATGGGAAACTTGCCATGGTTGATCAAAGCAGAATCTGGCTACCTTTTTTTTTCTGCACAGGATGTTAAACTTCATCAAATAGTGCAAGAAAAGTGTCAAAATAGTATTTATTTCTAAACCAGGAGCTTTAGGTTTTCAAACATGTCCAGGAGATTTAAGTGTTCATCTGCCACTAATCTTTGGCAAAACCCATTACTGGAGGATGAACTTGGATCCACACACTGCACGTAGCCCTACCCTGGCCACGTTCAGAGATGGCTCAAACTGGGCTCCCAAAATCCCAGGATCTGTGACAATCCCAGTTCCAAAATCCCTTTTTAAATCAGTGGGAAATGCTTAATGGCCCTCAGGTTTTGAGAATAACTCACCCACGCAGGCCCATCTGCTATCCCCAAGCCTGTAACCCTCCTTACAGGCACACTCGTACGACCCCAGGGAATTCACACAGAAATGGTCACAGTTGCCATTATCCAGATGACATTCATCCACATCTAGAAAATCCACACATAAAATGGTGATTAGGAGAAGTACTTCTGCTTGGAGAGCCCACGCTGCGCCCAGCTGCATCTAACAAATTATTCTATAAATAAGAAAACACAATTTTTCTTATGTGTTTTAGAGCTCTCCGTTTCTCTCTGGTATTGGAGGTATGAAAACATTTCAGGGCAACAGGGAGCAGATTATTTCACTGATGTTTTTGTCTCGAGTGAAAACAGATGCTTTAAGCTGTTAAGCTCAGTTGATCCTTCAGTTATTTTGAGGGCTCTTCTTTTGTGGAAGGAGTGTTTAACACACATCGATATACAGTGTCCATGGAGAGAGGAAGGAAAGTTTCTCTCTGCTGGCTCATCTCCCACATCCCCACTTCCTCACACTGGATGCTGGGTTATTCCTGCACTTCAGCCCCACAAAGTGGAAATTACACATTTGTAAAACCTTATCAGCAAAGCTGACACAGGGTCAGGGACTCTCATTAGAGCAGTGCCCACAAAGCCCTGCAAAGGGCTTTGACAGCATTTCTTCTACTCTGGGCTGTGATTAGTTGGACCGAGTCACTGGTACCAAAGGACTTTTGACAAGGGCATGGAATGGTGCAGGACAAGCAGGAATGGCTTTAGACTAACAGAGAGAATGTTTAGATTGGACATTAGGAGAGAATTCTTCCCTGTGGGGATGGTGAGGCCCTGGTTATCCAGAGAAGCTGTGGCTCCTCATCCCTGGAAGTGCCCAAGGCCGGGTTGGACGGGGCTTGGAGCAACCTGGTCTAGTGGAAGGTGTCCCTGCCCACGGCAGGGGTGGAATGAGATGACCCTCAGGGTTCCTTCCAGCCCAGCCCACTCCCTGACTCCGTGGCTCACCGTCGCAGGAGCAGCCGTCGGCGCTGAGCTGGAACCCCGCCTTGCAGGCGCACTCGTAGCCCCCCGCGTAGTTGATGCAGAACTGGGAGCAGCAGGACTCTCCAGTCTCACACTCGTCCACCTCTGCAAGGAAAGGGCAGCAAGTTCAGCCCTTGAGACACCCTGAGCTGCTGCCACAGCTCTGCTCAGAGCTATTGTGCTGCAGCACTCACTGCTTTGCACCTTCCTCTTCCTTCAACCACATAAACACTGTCTGAATCCTGAATCCTGACAGCAGCTGCCTTCTACCTTCTCCCACAGCAGCCAGGACCCTCTGTGCCCTGGGAGAGGCATCTCCTCCATGAGTCTGAGCTGCCGTGAGGGGATTTACAAAACACCAGCTAGTCTGGCTGCTGACCAAGGATAGGACCCGAGGGAACAGCTGAAGCTGTGTCAGGGAGGTTTAGGTTGGATATCAGAAAAGGTTCTTCCCCCAAAGGGTGCTGGGCACTGCCCAGGCTCCCCAGGGAATGGGCACGGCCCCGAGGCTGCCAGAGCTCCAGGAGCATTGGGACAGCACTGCCAGGGATGCCCAGGGTGGGGTTGTTGGGGTGTCTGTGCAGGGCCAGGAGTTGGACTCCATGATCCTTTTCTGTGCTTTCCAACTCAGAATATTCTATGGTTCTATGAAAAGAGACAACAGCAAGGACCCACCAGCCCTCAAAAACGTTCTGTTTAACAGTAACCAACATTTGGCCATTTAAATTTCTTTATACTCAAACTTATTCAATGCAAACTAACAATGCTCTGGTCCAACAAGGCATTTGCTGGTCAGCAGCAGCCTGGAAGGTTCAATTGTAGTTTTTGATAACTGATTTCCTGTTGCCTCCTCCTGCTCTGTGTCCATTCAGAAATTGGTATCATTGACACCACTGTTCTGGTGATTAGATAGGAGAGCTGAGCTGTTATCTGTGCACTGCAGGCTCCTGGCTGCTGTCAGGCTGCTGAGCAGGTCAGTGGCCATCCAAGGGCCACCTTGTCAATGCTGAGTCTGCAAAATGCTTCTGACCATGGCCCAGCTGAGCAGCTGCAGATGGGAAAGGTCAGTGTCTCAATTAACCTTGGAAGGAGCACCAACTTTATGAGGAAACACGGACTGGAGAAAGAAAATGTAATTAATCAGTCGAGGTGAGGAGGTCAGTGTGAAAATGATTAATGCAGGTTATTTGAAGGCAGTGTTTTCCAGAAATGTCACAAGCTGAGCTCCTCTGCAGTACCTCAGGTGATGGCTTGCTCTGGGTTCCAGCAACAGCCTCTTGTGTGTGTAGGAATGCAAAATCTGCATCCAACAAAAAGGAGATATTTTGCTGTTAAGAGCAACTTTTCATGTCCTCAGCCTTCCTCTGTGTTCTTCCCCTTCCCCCTTGGTGTGTCTGCAGTAACTGCTTCTCTCTGAAACCCCCAGCAGCAGGTCACTGAGCTGAGATGTGGGCAGGAGGCTGCTTTGCCTCCTGTCAGCTGTACAGACAAGACTGTGTAACCCACCCACCCCTGTGAGGCTCTGGCTCCAAATCTGCCTCCCAAACTTTCTTGTTTTGCTTTTTAAGCTCCATCATCACCCACCCTTGCAGCCCTCAGTGCTTCCCTCCGTCCCTGCTCCTCCTCTCTCCTGCACTTGGCTTTTTTCTCCTTGCAAGACTCATTTTGCCTGTAATGCCTCTCACACTCATCAATGCTCCCACTCTCTACCTCTTCTCATCATCTCATCTCACTACACTGCTTTGTGGTGCCTGTTCCTTTTTCCATCCCCCCTCTCTTGCTGGCTATTCTTAAAAATTGTAATGACATAGTGACAGCAAGTCCAAAACAGAACGAGATACAGTTTGCATGGCAAAAGCCATAAACAAAACAAAAACATAAAACAAACACACACAAAAAAATCTCATAGTAGAATTGCTTAAAACATGAATGAAGCTCTCCTCTCGAAATAAACCCAAATCTAACTCTGTTGCTTTCACCTCCCAAGCAAGACTTCTCACGGGCAGAAGTGTAACCTCATCACTGAGCAAATCTGATGGAAACACAGCAGACTCCACGACACGAAGTGGAGTTTGTGCACGAAGCACTTCAGAGCAGTCGTGCTGCTGCTCCCAGCCACAGCTGACCTCTTCCCAGCCACCGGCTGAGAAGGGAAGGGAAACAAAGTCAGGCCTGTGATGCTTGGGCTGCCCGCGGTGAGACACGGCCATGGTAACGGGTGATGCACCAGTGCCATTTCCACTCCCTGCCCTCGTGAGTGACTCATCCCAGCGAGCACCCAGAGCCAGGCAAGCTGGAGCAGCGCTCAGGGAGCGCCAGAGGACGGCGTTAATTAACACCTGCAGAAGGAGGGAAGGCACGGGGAGGCGTTTCCCCGAGCGACAGCTCTCCTGCAGGCTCCCCGGGCCCTTGCACAGCCGCTCCCTGCTCCCAGCACGGGTTACCTGTGCAGGTTTTGCCGTCCACGCCGAGGCGGTGGCCGCGGTCGCAGGAGCAGCGCGGCCCCGCCGCCGTGTGCTCGCAGTGGTGGGAGCAGCCGCCGTTCCCGTCCCGGCAGCTGTCGACAATTTCCATCTCGATGCCTTGTAGAGAAATAAATCAAAAGGATGTTAAAAAGCAAGCCCGGGGGGGAGTCACTGGAGGATCAGCCTGCTGTGCTGTAGCAGTGACTATAATCAGCTCACACCCCTCCCCAGAAGAGCAGGCTTTGGAGTCATGGAGCTGCAGGTGTTTGTGTCAGAACAGTGGATGATCTCAAATTCAGCCACGTGAAGCTGGCTCAGTGTTCCAGCAGCCACCTGCTACAGGAGCCTTCCCAGGTTTCCTCAGGTTTCTGCTTTGTTCGGACACAGCGCCTGCCCCAAAGGAGGAGCAGAACCATCTGAGGAGCCCAAGTGGTGCCCCACAACCCCAGCCTGATATGCTTCCCAAAGAGCAGCTTTGAGTTTTGCGTGGGAAAGGCAAAGAGCTGGATTTTGAAACATCCGAAACCACAAAGGCATTGAAACTTCCTCAGCGGAGTCCTGCTGGTGAAATGGACACCCAACCACAACGCAAAACGATCTCCAGGTTTTGGGTCTTGGATGTCCCTTCCAGGGGGACACAGCAGCTCCTCTGCTGAGACTTTGTCCCCTACGGCTAAGACAGGGTGGTACAGTGCCACTGCCAGCCCCCTTTGCCCTGACAGACTTCCATGTCCTCCTCCTGTGGCTGCACTGGACAGTCCTCACAACATCCTGGCCCTTTCCGACGGGAACCCTCCTACAAAAAAGGGAACACCTGGCCACTCATTCCCACCCAGCTACTTCATCAGATGATTTCTCCAGGATGAAATGAAAGCGCAGGGTCAGTTATAAAGTTTCTCATGACGGATTAGCCAGCTTGTCTTGTTACAGAGCTATTTAGAGAGGAATCAATTTCTCATGCTATGTAGGGGAACTGAGAAACCCTTCGTAAAGGAGCCCCTGTACTTCCAGAAACACCCCAGCTCGGAGTGGTGGCCATCCCATCTGGCACAGAATTTCCCCAGTCACATCTGTGTTGGTGGGCTCTGGTCCTACCCCTCTTTGTGCTCCCAGAGAGCAACCTGCTTGCCAACAAGAAATGTAATTCCAGCTACATGGAAGAGGGTAGAAACTAAGAGAATAAATATTCAGGGCTACACCTCATGCATAGTGTGATTATTTGCACCAGAGAGAAGAAATCTTGTCTCCTGTCCAGTGTGTTAAGCTGGGATTTAGTAAACCCAGCGATTAAATGCAGAATCTGACTTTATACACAATCTTCATCATTTACTTTGTCTCAGTTCTTCATCAGTAGAACTGAAATACCAGCTCTTCCCCAGCCACTGGGGAAATGAAAGAATAAACAAAGATTGTAAATTGCTCAAACACTGGGATAATCTTGATCATAAATATATGCAGAATGTTTTTATTTTTATTGTTTGCTCTGCAATATTGTACATGAGGCACAGAGAATCACCATCCCCTGAGATCTGCTGAACATCCAGAAAAAATATTATCAGAAAAGCACAATGAAATCTAAGTGGTCTAAACCTCTTTTTTTATGCCTATGACAGAACATTTCATATCTATATATTAATCACATTTCCTCTGCCATTGCACCACTCACAGTTCCCCATCACCTATGAAATAACTCTCCAGGATGTCTCTCACATAATTGGGTTTTGTTTTTAATGTATGTTAATGCTTTCAAACTGGATTTCATTCGTAATAACTATTTCTTACACACACATTCTTAAATAAAGCACTCATTCTCTGGCATGCAGCGTATTTTCCTAAGGAAGCTCTGCTGAAAGCTCTTGCACAGAATTATTAGATTGAATGATCTTTGCCCACCTCCTTGCTAAAACAGGTCATGCTTTTGTCTGCATTCCAGGGAGCTTATGTTAGGTCCATAATAACCCCAACTCTTCCACATCACCTCCTTTATTAATCTAAATTTGCCCTCAAGGGCAGGCCAGGGATCACCTATCAGCTAACAGCACTGGGAGTCAGTCCCCCTCTCCAGAAAAGCCGTGTTGATTAAGAAACCCCGCTGGCAAGAAGTAAGTATGTGAGGAAAGACAACAGGGCTCGCTTTAGTTTGGGCAGTTTCAGTTGTTCAGCTTTTTTTCCATCCCCAATCTTTCTTTCTTGTTGCCATTTTTAAAAAAAGCATCCTCTTAATAGTGTCAATAATCTCAGGAGAAACATAAGCAAACCCAGACAGGTAAAGACAAGAGCAGAACATCATGTTGGTTTTCTCTTGCATCAGATCTGTGAGAAAGCTGGGAGGAGGAGGCAGGGCAGGAATGAATACATTTCACAGAACAGCAGCATTCTGGTAGCTCTGCAGCAGAACTCACCAGACTCTGGAGATAAACCAACAGGGCTATTTGCTCTTTGAAAGGCAGTAATTAAGGTCTGTGAACACAGGCTTAGGAACGCGTCACCCTGCAAAACCCAGCAGCAGCAGCAGCAGAGGAAGAAAACAGTATTAAGCTTGAGCTTTTGCATACATTTATTCTGCTGGGAATGCTAACCTCGGTGAGTTAGGAGGCCTAGCAGGGTGCAGACAGAAGAGGCTGAAGCGCAGGGCTGTGCGGGGTCACTTACGGTAGCACTGGCGCCCGTCCGCCCCCAGCTCGAAGCCGGGGCTGCAGGCACAGCTGAAGGATCCCGGGGTGTTCACACAGCGATGGGCACACCTGGCTCTGCCTGCTGCACACTCATCGACGTCTGCAGGCAGAGAGAAAGAAGGGCAAAGTCGTTCGGCTGCATATTGAAATAAAAAATAATGCTGCTCTACGTGGACACGGCCGCATTTCCGAATATCTGCTGAAAGGATTATCCTGATGTCAGTCTACAAAGGACAGCACCCGATGAACCCAGGAACATTATACTCACATTTTTCTCCAAACCAATCTTTTTTTGTAAGCACCATTGACCTTGAACTTTTCAGTGTGAACATTTACGGTATCAAACATTATATCTGCAGTATCAGCCAAAGCAACTTATTTATTATTCTGTAAAAAGAGCAATGGCAAAAGAAGACCTCATGTGAAGAACTCAGAAGAAAGCCCGAACTTCCAAAACTCTGAAATTATCACCATGTCCTCCACGCCATTATAGTTAAATTAATGGAGCAGGAAATAGCTGATTATTTTCTGAATGTCAAATGATCTGGATTAAGTGGTGGCTGGGTTTCAGCAGGGACAATGGTGACAGATCATCCCTGAATCCTGCAGCTGCTTCTACAGCAGTGCAGTGGGGAGGCACCTGCTGCAACCAGAGCAGCTTCACCCCACCTGTGAGGGAAGAAAGAGATGCAGAGCCCTAAGCAGAAGGCTGTTCCTCCTCCAGTCCTCTGTCAAGCAGGCTGCTCCTCAGCCTCACACTTGTTAGTCTGTATTTTGGAGTTAAATGCCTCCAAAGGTGTCCATCTTCCTAAAATCTCAGTGGAACATAAAAGTACTTTTAAGGAGCAATTAGTTTAAAAAGCCCCAACAAAACCACAAAAATTTACCCTAAACACAGCTGCACAGAACACCGACCTCTGTGCAAAGACTGGTATCACACACGGCAACCCCCTGACGCATCTCCTGTTCCTTCTCATTCTGACATTTTCCTGGCAAAATACAGATTATTTATTGCACCGATCTCGGGTCAGTGTCTTGCACATGGCAGGGAGCAATCTGATGTGCAGCTCCTCACTTTTTATCCCAGAAAACCGCTTTCCAGCAGTGCTGTGCCTCCACACGTGCTGTGCCCAGTGCTGTGCTCGTGGCCCCTGCACTTGAGCACAAGGAGCTCGACGGCTGCAATCAGGCTCCTTGCAAAGAGGGGCCCCAGGCAGTGCAAACACCACACACTGCCTCATGAAAATTTCAGGACAAATGACAGCTTCTCTGAAGCAGCCATGTGAGCAGCTGCTGCTTAGAATAAAATGGGTTATTTCTCCTTTTTCTCTAATTGTCAGTTTGCGAGTACACTGCGCTGGCCAATGCTGTAAACATTCTTCTCTCTTCTTCTTTTCAAATAGAAAAATAAGAAGTTGAAGCACAGCCACCATCCTGCACAGGTTTCTTCCTGTCCTACAGCTAATAGCTGAAGTATGACACTTCAGCTGCCCTCTGTCTCCTTCCAGGTTTCCAGAGAGTCAAACAACAGCTTGAATTTTGCAAAAGACATTCAGTAACTTCCAGGAGAAAAAAAACCCATAATTGTATATCCATGGTAAGACACGCTGCTTAATGATTCAAAAGATTGTTACCATGAGGCTGGGGAGAAAATTTGTTCCAATATGTAACACTGCAAGTTAACTCAGTGATTCAGTTTATACATAAATCAACAGAAATGTCAATGTTTATCTCAGATAAAACGAACAACAGGCTGACCCTACTGCTAAACCCACTGTTGTTTCCATCCACTCATCATCAGTGAAGTGTCTACACTACTTGAAAATAGTTTTTATTTTCAGTAATTACTCATGAGTAATTCCAGTAAGAGAATTACTAAGATCACAGAAGGGCTTACAGGCAACTGAGTAAAATACTCAGGGCAGGAAGTAAATATTTTGAAAGGCACCCAGCACCCTTTATATGAGACAATAATTTAAATATTGGCAAGATTTTGGCCAAGTTTTCAGAAGAGGAGTTTAAAATTAGTGTCTGAATATCTATATACATATATACACCCTGATCCTGACTTGACTGTTAAAAATCTGTGCACCACCAAGTCCACAAATGATTTTTACTTCATAAAACCGCTAAACTACGTTCCAAGAGTTTCACTGAAAGAGAAAAGCAGGTATTTTGATCTCTAATTCCCCCACATTTCGGGTCAGAAATGCTACAGATCCTTTTGACAACCCCAGACTAAATACGGGACTTTAGAATTCAACTTTTTAAGCTCCTCTCTTTGGAAATCTTACACATCATGATTTCTTCCTTCACAGTAGTTTCTCCATTAATATGGAAACAGTTCTCCAGCTAAAAAATCCTTTGAATTCTAAATAGGTTTTCAGTGACCTGGTTCAGAGTTTTACTTGAACCAATTTTCCAGGAGCCGTATCTGGGACATTATTTTAAAGGGCCCCTACAAGAATAACACTACGGCATTTACAAATCCAGTTGCTAGAAAGCACAACTTAAGAGATCCCAGAGGAATTTTCACCATTAAAAACGTCCTTCAAGACTGCGGGCTGACGTGAATATCACAGAGAAAAACACTCTTTCAAAATACACACATATATTTGTGTAACATGTTCCTTTCCACTCACAGCTCAGTAAGCCACAGCACTGATTAATAACTTCCTTCACAACAAAGAGTCCAGAGTTTCTTACCCAAACAGGACTTTTTGTCTGCAGAAAGAGAATGCCCTGGATGACACTCGCATTTCGCAATTCCTCTCTCATTCTGACAGATTTGTGAGCATCCTCCATTCCCACTTGTGCAGGGGTCTATCACTGAAACCAATTAGAGCACACTGTCAACTGAAAGGTCACTTTTTGCCTGAAAATGGTCTTACCTGCCATTGTTACAACTAAAGACGAAGTAGCCGTAAGAGATTAGACCGGGAAAAAATGTGACAGCATCTGGTGCACGGTAAAGCTGCTGTTTTTCTGGATGCTCTTTGTTGCTGGACAACATTTTTCATAGAGCAGCAACGAGGCTTTAAACAGCAGGAAACCAAGCTTGTATTACATTGGAAGTAGGACAAAAAAGTACATTTTATTGTTATTTTGCTGTACCTGAACAGATTTCAAGAGTTCTCTAAACAACAGCAATTAGCACTCCAGTATGTGTGAATCCATAAACACACACAATGATGGAGTTCACCATGAAACAATGAATATTTAAAAGGCTCTAGAGGAAATAAACACTGAAGAGCCCCGAAAGACATCTTTCAGTCTATAAACATATGCCATTCATGTTGTACATCAAGGCTCTTTCCTCTTCTTGAACAATAACATACCTTTTCAAGGATAAGCTGCTCTAAGTGGCAAGTACGTGGAAAAACTTTTGTGAAGTGCCTACAGAAGCCTCCACCTCGAAGATTTTACTGTGTTTTATGGGTTTATTTCTGGAACATGTTGGAAGCATACCACCCAAATAAAGACTTGGCACACACCAAAACAGACCTACCATGACTGTTGGGACAGGTCTGATTTGGGCTAAGATCTGAAATTCTGTACCAGGCTGAGGTTTTGCTTTGGAGCACTCATTACACCAAAATTCTGGTGAATAACATTCCACAGGTAAATGTGGAGGACACCTTGAAAACCTGTCCTCTATCTTAGCTTCAAATAAAACTTCTTAAAAGCTATACTCGTTTCCTTACAATTCCAGCTCTAATTCAGTTACAGCATTCTACTAATTACTGTCTGATTTGAGATTGATGAGCAATATTCCTCACTTGCCTCCAGCCCAGCATTTCCTTCCCCTGCTCTTCACAAGCCAGCTTCTCTCAGAGCCCTAGGGGAAAGTCACCATCAGTTCAACAACACTGGAGTCAGGGTTTGAGGAACCCTGGGGAAGGGCTGAAGGAGTTTTGCTCTAGACCTGGCTGCTTTGCTCTTCCACTGGCCATGCAGGAGAAGGGAACAGGAGAGAAAAACCTCTACTTCATGTGGATTTAAATATGGGGCAGGGCTTTTTTTTGTCACTCTTCTGTGCAGCCAAGTGACATTTTGTGCCACCATTTGGCAAAAGAGGAAGCTGCCACAGAACACCCTCAAACTCCCTCATGTCACCTCCTGCCATCTCGGGAACACACAACACACAAACCGTTCCAGTCTGCAGGGCTGAGTTTGACTTGACAGTATTAAAAAAAAAAATAAATAAAAAAAATAAAAGCACTGTTACGGATGTAGAACTGAAATTGGACTTCTGACACGATAGGTTGCAAATAGGTTTCCAAGAACAGCAGCACTTCATCGTGCATGACACTTCCAAGGCTGACAACTTGGCTCTGCAGCTCGACAATTTGCGGTCTACAAAGGATTTAGCTCCAAGCAAGAACTCACTCCGTGCTGATATGAAATATTGAATTATTTGCCGATTCTTTTTCTATTTGGGTAAATTAAATGAAATCACTATCAAACAGCATCTGTTAAACCTGCATATTATGAAGGTTTTCGGAGCAGCTAAAGCTTTAATTTGAGAATGATTACAGCACGGAGTAAAGCTTGTAATGCTCTGTGACATGACAACAGGCAAACAACAAATTACATGGTAGATGTTAGTAAAACATAGTAATTCAAATAAAGATAGCAGCCTTGGAAATCCTTGGATGAGGTAAGTTTGCAAGGGAAAGATCTTCAGGACATAAGGCAATCAGTGATTGACTTGCTTTCCAGTGACATGTATGTTCCTGTTATAAGCAGGTTTCAGGAAAAAGCCAAAAATAACTCATTAGTGTTCTTTTTTCACACATATGCCTCTTACAGGTTCATTTAATAACTTCAGTAGATAACAGACTCCATCCTACAAAGCTCTACTCCAAGCTGTTAAACACCATGGTGAAAAATTTACTGGCATGGTTTCATTTCCCAGGTACCTCAGGACACAGAACCACAGAATGGTCTGAGTGGGAAGGGACCTTAAAGCTCATCCAGCTCCATCCCCTGCCATGGCCAGGGACACCTTCCACTATCCCAGGTTGCTCCAAGCCCCATCCAACCTGGCCTTGAGCACTTTCAGAGACAGAGCAGACCTTCCAATCCTTCACTGCAAGGCTGTAAATAACAGGGTCTCCAGCCCTATCTGCCGTGACCTCTACAGCACCTAAAGAAAAAGAGATTTGGGCCTTACCAAATTAATTTTCTTGTTCACAGCAACCATGACGTCACACTGGAGAAAACATAAAGTGGTAACGAGCAATATTGCCAGGCTTGAGTGTTTCTCTAAGGCTTTCCAGGGCTGTGGGTGCAGTATTAGCTCCCAAGGAGTCCGCAGGGACAAATCCACACCTGCACAACACCTACACCTGCTGGGGCAAACACTCCCATGACATTGTGGTTTCTCCATCCAAACCATGACTCCAGCAGCCAAGCTTTGGTTGGAAAATAAAAAAACAGCCAGGCTCACCTCCTCCCACCTCTTCTACTTAAAATACCTCTGAACTGACAACCCAAATGCATTCATGACCATTTCACCCTCATTTGTTCCTGTAAAAATCTTGTCCATGGGCTTAACTAGCACTTTTCTCTCCCAGGCAGTCATTCACTAAGGCATTTATGGGGGGAAAAGCATCCTACTCAGTCTTCATTTTGCAAGCTGTGCTCTGCTTACAAGACAGATCCTCCTTCCTCCGAGAACAACTGCCCTCCTGGGGAGGGCTGCACTTCCTTATTTTGATTTAAACACCTTGAGCGCCCTGGGGTAAGCAGGCACCCAGGTAAGGCCTCACCTGCAGACAAGGCTGACCCTGCCACTGTTAAGTAATTACAGGCTGGTGATGAACCACTGCCTTTGGTGGGTGGCTAACTCTCTTCAGCTCCATGATTTGAGGGGGTGAACAGTGGTGGCAAAACCTCCCCCTTTAGGGGTGCCAGCTGACACAGAGCATGAAGTGACCCACGGAAGCTTGAATTGCGCCGTGACCACTCCAGGACAACGCCCACCCCACCTGGCATCGCCACACTCAGACCCTGCCGACCCAACCGCTGTCCCACCACCCCATAAAACCCACCCAAAAGTCCTGTGCAGGCCCTGCACAGCCAGCTGGCCAAGGACATCTTGAGATGTTTGGAAACGGGATGGAGAACAGCGGAGGAAGGTCTCTGAGACCCCCTTCTCCCTAAAGCTCCCCTTTTCTGGCTCTTTCTCATAATCTCAGGGACAAAACGTGGCCACCCCATGAGAGACAGAGAGGCCACCAGGCTGTGGGTGCTCCCTGAGGTGCAGCCCCTGCAGAGGGCAGGATCTGGGGAGGCCCAAACCGAAAGGGAAGCGTTCTCTGCACCCAGCAGGAGCTGGGAGCCATCTGAACAGCAGGATTTACTTACACTTCATACACAGCATATAAAATCTCCGAGCAGAAGAAGAGCCATATGGAAACGGTTTTGTGACAGGAATTTCAGCTCAGTAAATCCATAAATTTGGCCTTATCTTTCTCTGGCACGCTCAAGAGCGTGTGTGTGTGCTTGTGCTGGGGAGTGGGGGGGTTGCCTCCAAAGCTGATGAATACGTTAAGATATACCAGAGAAGAAAAGCAACAATCAAACCCAAAGGTAGCACTGCTGTTCTGCTTGAGAGAGTGCTTAGAAACCTGAAGGGGAGGATGAATGAACCACACTGTGATAAGCCAAAAGGAGATAAAGAAAAGACTTTTTGTAGAATAAAACATGTAATATAGGCTAACTCTATATACAACTTGATGAGCAATAAAATGTTAGAATTAAATCACGATTAAGTTCCTAACCTATGTCATCACCATCAGCGTGCAAGGAACAGCCAGGGATCTACGAGGCCAAAATGTTGTTCAAAGTTGTGATTCAAAGTGAACTTCACACCTCAAACATGTGTCCTTTAAAAATCCTGTTAATAAGCAATTCCTAAAGCTGCTTTTAGCACGCAGAGGGAAATAGGAATGAACACAGCGACCCAAAACACCATCCTGGGGTCTTTTAAATTGCCTTTACTGTGTGCCTTCAGGCAGGCAGCATGGGACTCACCTTCACAGGATTTGGCATCTGTCTTCAGCTGGTAGCCTGGCTGGCACTGGCACTTGTAGAGGTCCTCACTGAGCTGAACACAGTCCTGCTCACAGCCCCCGTTGTTAATGCTGCAGGAATTGACAGCTGGAGCCAAGGAAGCAGGGAAAGAAGGCACATCAACAACCTGGGAGAACGTATTTCCTATTTTAAATACATAAATGACAGCAACACCAGGCAAATCCCGCTGAACAGCTTTCACAAATGCACCTGTCCCCACCCCTGAGTGATCGCCCTCCCTTGTGCTCACAGGGCTTGGCTGACAGTGTCCCACACCAGTGAAATCCTGATCCCAGGGAGAGGCAGGTGAGATCTAAGGGCTGTAATGCTGACTGAAGCACAGCACCCTTTGATCTGACAGCACCAAAGCACTGACAATCCACCGAGGCAGGGAGGGGAAAAAAGAACAGCCCTGCTGGCACTTGCCTATTGATTACCTTCTTCTCTCCTTGCTTTCATTGATTAAAAATAGTAATTGTCTTTCAAGCTGATTTCCTCACCTCATAGATAAAAAAATGCAAATTACAGAAGCCACAAGCTCTGCAGGACAGACTCGCACAGCAAACCACAGGAACAGAGGGTCCTCTGTACATCTTTAAAGATGCTGCTTCTTTCACCCAAACAAATTAATATTCTTTTTTGTTCAACACATATCCCTGGCCTCTGAAGAAACATTTCTCCTCCTGACAAAACATGTTAACACACACCCACACCTATTCACACGCTGCATGTAAAAATAAGAGTTGCAGTTTGATGCTGCTATTGTGCTGTACGGATGGAAGGGTGTGTGCAGGGCTGCAGCGAGATAGATTTCAACAGCAGGGATGTAGTACAGAGAGATTTAAATTAGATATTAGGAAGANCAGTACAGAGAGATTTAAATCAGATATTGGAAGAAATTCTCGACTCTGAGGGTGGTGAGGCCCTGGCACAGGGTGCCCAGAGAAGCTGTGGCTGCCCCTGGATCCCTGGAAGTGTCCAAGGCCAGGATGGACAGGGCTTGGAGCAACCTGGGATAGTGGAAGGTGTCTCTGCCATGGCAGGGGTGGAATGGGATGGGCTCTAAAGTCCCTTTACACCCACACCATTCTAGGATTCTGTGCTCTCTCTGAGTAGCTGGAGAGACTATTTGGTCCTTCAGGAAATGCACCGAACTCTGAACCCAGTGAAGTCAGCAAAGAGCTTTGATATTTATTTTAGCAATATTCATATTTCTTCGTTTATCTGTAAAAGACATTCGCAAATGTTAGTCGCAAAACCTGCTACAGGATTCGTTTCACCCTATGCCACCAATTAGCAAACACTGAGTTTGTGCAGTCAAGTATGTGTTAAAAAGGTGAAAAGAAAAGCAAATTGTTACATTCTCCTGGATGCACACACAGCAGGAGGCACCTCACTGCACAGAAATCTGACCCTGGCTTCCGATCTCCACCTGAGCCCACAAATCTTCTGCCCTGTCAGAGACAGAACTTGAAAGCAGCTTCATGTCTACACAGGAGACAGCAGACCCCATACACTCTGAGCTTCCAGCTCCCTGCACATTGGTATCCAAAGACCTGTTTTTCAGCAAGAATATTCAAATAAGATGAAAATATTTCAGAAGACGAAAAACATCTTAAATCCAAGTGACAGAATATACATCTCGGCTTTTAAAAGTGCCATTTTCTCCCTCTGTTTCTGGGCACGAGCCAACTTGGATGCAAGGGGAGATAAGCAGCAACCTGTCATGACGAGAATTTTGGAGGATTTGAAGGTGGGAGGGGACAGGTGTGAAATGCTGTGCCGGAGGGACCGTGCATCCCAATCTGGTGTGTGGCTCTGCCAGCAGCCAGGGAGCCAGGGGTTCCTCTGGAGCAGCCAGGGCAGCTTTGTCACGGCTGCTGCTGAGGCATCACCCTGGATCCGTGAGAGGAGGTGCCAGACTGAAGGAGAAGAGCCTCCAGGGACAGGACAGGATGGATTGTGCTCGTGCTGCCAGGCGCCAGTAACAGGTCTCCGATCAGAGAAAGGGAGAGACTTGGCACCTCATGGGTCTGATTCCATCTGTCACAAAGGGGCTGGTGGCTGGAGGTCCGAGCACCTCCACAGGCAGAAATATGGCCTGACATTCACTTTCACAGATCTGCTCTCGAAATGTGGTGGAAACCCAGCCCTGATGTGGATTCCAGACAGGCTGGGGATGATGTCAGGTGATGCCGAGCGAGGGAGGCGGCGTCTGGGAAGGGGGACAGTGGTGGGAGACACCACGTGAGAAACACGAGGATCTCAGAATCCCAGAATGGTTTGGGTCCATCTTAAAGCCCATCTCATTCCATCCCCTGCCATGGGCAGGGATACCTTCCACTGTCCCAGGTGGCTCCGAGCCCCGTCCAGCCTGGCCTTGGACACTTCCAGGGATCCAAGGGCAGCCACAGCTTCCCTGGGCAACCTGTGCCAGGGCCCCCCCACCCTCACAATTCCTTCCTCATATCCAACCTAACCCTGCTTTCTGTCAATTCAAAGTCATTCTGCCTTGTCCTGTCACAACATGTCCTTGTAAAAAGTCCCTCTCCATCTCTCTTGTAGGCCCCGGACCCGATGACAGTTAAGAAACACACATTTCTCAGCCTATTATTTTTTTATAATAAAGGTCATATTTTTACAAAGAGCTGGGTCTGAAGCCATAGTTAGATACCTGGACAGCAGCCATGGGGTTAAAACATGCCATCTCTTGCAACCTATGTTCTCCATCACCTTAAATCCAACCTTGGCAACGACAAGAATTGTAACTTCAGACATACAGGGCTTATATTTGTGTTGGGAAACACAGATTATAGAGTTGTAGAGACATTTTCTTTGTTACTTTCTCTATTAAGAGCCTTAGTGTGCTAAAATCTCCATAAAAAACACACGTCCCAACAGCTTCTCCACATAAAGCAGACATCAAAGGTAACAGCTGGCACCAGAGATGAATCAGGGTCTAACGGCTGTGCCCTGTTTTCACTTCTAGGAGTTCAAACAGGAATAAATTCCACTGAAGACAATGAATCCACAACAATCCAAACCCACAGCTCGATACTACAATAAACATGTTCTTTCTGAGTTTCAGCTTTTCAGATAGCAGCTGGTTAAACTCCAGTGAAGTCAAATCCATTGCATTAACATAATCAAGGCATTACAAACAAAACAAACAAAAAAATTGGACAGGGTTGCAGTGAATATTTGGTCTGGCATGTGCATCTAAAAATGAATTCAATATTGAGCAAAATTTGTGGGACCAAAAAGCTGAAGGAAGAAAAGGACCATTGAAAAGGATGTGATTTTACCATGGCACAAAGTATTGTATAACACCAAAAGACTCAGGAATTAAGTAGTTTACTTTCACACACTGGTCATCACTGAACAAGGCAACCCACTCTGGAAATTCTTTGGGTCTGAGCAGAGTATGAGTAGAGTACTCTGCCTTAGAGTACGAGCAGAAGTTTCCAATGGGAGCAGCAAGAATGACAAAAGCTGATTTCCGCTCTCCATGTATTCTGAGGCTCATACTGCCAGTGGAGGGATGGACCACCAGCAACTAGTCAGGATCCCAAACACCCTGTGATGAGGTGGCAGGAGGACCAGACTTACTGGAAAGAACTTGTGACAGAAGTTCTGTAATATGCCATGAATCACATGAGAAAGTATCTTATCCCAGGTTTTTGAGTCCTCAGATGTAGGCTGAATATCTTTTAAGATGATAGATCCACTTCCTTATGTATGGGAGATTTCCAAACCATCCAGGCTGCAAAATCTGCTCCCCCTCAAACGATTTTGGCACTTTTGTTCCCACAAACACAGAGTTGCCAAAAAAGAAAAGGAAGACGTGGAAAGAATGAACGTAACAGCAATCTGGGCTGGGCTCCTCTGAAGAGCCTGCCTAAAGGGACTCTAGTTTCTTATTTCTGCAGCTGAGATAATCACCTTCCATAAACAGCTCAGTGCCAGAATGTGGTCCCTTTTCATTCTCAGCATGCGGGAGAGATCGTTACATCCTCTGAAGTACCCACGGAAGAAATACCATTGCTAATCCAAGCCCTGTTTGAAATGCTGGATGTTCTGCTTAGCTGCACTAGGTCAAAGGAGAGGTGCATCAGTGGTCTGCTTCTCCATCAGGTGAGGGATGAAAGCTGAATGTACAACCTGGTGCAGCACACGGGGCAAACTCTCCATCCCCAACAAGCAGCTACTGCCCAAGTCCCCCTCCTAGGCACTCCTGATTACTGGTTTATACAGAATGCTTCTCCCTGTCCTCATCAGTTAGTAACTGTCTTGTTCTCCAATGCACGAGAGCTTATTACATCCATTTATTTTGGTGTCTTGTCTAAACAGCTGGAACAGGACTCAATATCCTCCCTCAGTATCGTGTATATCCATTATCATGATAGCAGAGCTCTCTGAAACTCCTGTCTCTCATCTCAGGATTTATTTCTGTTTCTCCTTGATAATTTCTGAGATATTGCAAACAAAGCTGATCACTGCATGAAGTATTTTGAGAAACTTCTTGAGAATATTTACATTTATGAAATGAAAGTTTGCTCTCTGGTATTGTTCACACCTCAGACAAGGCTAAACTGAGCTTCCTGATTATGTGAGGCAAGAGGAAACTTAACTCTTGTTTGTCCACAGAAGGTTTTACATATTACACAAGTAAATTCATTTAATTGCCGTTAACACCTACTTTTTGCCTTTATTACACAGTTCTCTTTCTCTTTTTCCCCCCAAAGTCCCTTTAGTCCCCTCTTGGTATAAAATTCCCTCTCCACCACAAATGAGATTATTCAGAGGGAGTAATGTAGCTCAAACATCACATCTTTCACTTCTGGGTCTTCCCTGGTCAGATCTGATCAGAGAGAGATTAATTTCTCTTTTAATTCACAGAAAACCACTATTGTTTCCAGTTAATTATGAACCACTCTGCTTTTACATTCTTTTTTCTTCTCACTACAGTGTTTCCTTGCCTAGTCCTTCACCAGCTAAGATAATCAAGAAAAGACTGAGACTTCATCGTATTTTTAACTGCAGTTAATTACCAAAACACTGAAAGTCTCTGTATGTGATGAACCCAAAAAACCTAAAAGGGTAAGTTTTTAAATAAAAAAATCCATTATTCCCACAGCTTGAGCACTGGTGCCTCCTGTGTTCTGGTTGCACCAGTGAATGTATTGCTGTGATAATACCAGGAGTGACTGATGACATCTCTGGCTGAAGTAAAGCACAACCAAGGGACTTCGTGCAGGAGCTGAGGCAACGACCAAACTGTGAGTGAACTTATTCTGCAGATGTGGTCTGACCACACTCGACTGTTCTTCCTACATTACCTCAAATCGGGTTTAAAAATTTAAACAAATGGTGCCTTTTTCTTCTTCCCAGATGAAAGAACATTTTAATCCTTTTTGCAGAATTTAATAATTTGACTTTTGTTCTGATTTAAACGCAATACAAGGACTGTGTATTTCATATTATTGTTTTTAACAACATGCAGAATTAATTTTGTTATGCCTTGTTTCAGGGTTTAGAGTCCAACCTAGGAAATGCAGGGTTTATTTCTAATGGCAGAGCTGCTAATCCTCTCCACATAAACAGGCAATGTGTCACAGCTGAGCTCCATGGTGCTCTCACTGACATGAGCATATTCAGGGTAACTCCATCCTGTAAACCAAAATCATTTAGCTTGGAAACAACCTCAAAAATCATCAAGTCCCAGGACAGTGCTGGGACATGTGCCACAAAGAAAAAGCACTCAGAATTCAAAAAATGTTGTCATTCAAAATGGAGACCCCCTAAGCTCTTTAATGCCTGCTGCAAAAGAATTTTCACAAACATGAGACACCACCAAAAAAAACCCCTAAACAAAATAAAGAGTAAGTTTGGCAACACCCAAATTCTCACAGGCTGCTTGAACCAGAACGGGTAATGATATTTAGCCAAAACTCAGATTGGAGAAGTCTAGAAAACTTTGTGCTTAAGACAAAGAGAAAAACCAGCCTTGGAAGGATGTGAAGCAGTTCCTTACCGATGCAGGTGCGCCCGTCGGCGTGGAGCCGAAACCCCGCCCGGCACTGGCACTGGAAGGAGCCGTGGGTGTTGACACAGCCCTGCTGGCAGCCTCCGTTCAGCACCGCACACTCATCCACGTCTGCGGAAGGAAGGGAGATGGTGAGCAAGGCTTACAGGAGAGCCCAGCACAGACAGACCCCGGTTCTCCTGCGTGGCTCATCCATGACGCAGCCAGGGCGCTCAGGCTGGGTTGTTGTTTACTTCACTTCGGCAGCAGAGCAAAGAAAAGTGGAGTTTTATGGTATTTTTCCAAGTTCCTGCAGGCACTGCCTCTGTAGTCTCTGCTTCTGAAGTTCTTGTTAATTTGAGTGATTTGTGACACGGCTCTTTCATTGAGGCCAAGAGAAAAATAGAGGGAAAGACTTAGGGTTAAATAACACATCTGAGCCTGTAGGAACTGCTGGTCAAACCTTTGGCTTTTATAAAAATTTGCTGTATGAAGATTTCTTTTTGCATCAGGCCTTTAATCTATTTGTTCTTGGAGGCACAAGCAGGTACAACTGACATAAATGGAAAACAGACACATTCTCCATCACCATTACATTTTCAACCATGGAAAGCACAGAGAGCTTAAAAAGAAAATTTTAAAAGAATGAGGAATTTGTGCTACGTTTTCTGCGACTCCTGTCACAGAATCACAGAATGGTTTGGGTTGGACGGGACCCTAAAGCTCATCTCATTCCAACCCCCTGCCATGTTCAGGGACACCCTTCCTCTAGACCAGTTTGTTCCAAGCTTCATCCAGCCTGGCCTTGGACACTTCCAGGGAGGAGGGAAAACGTTGTCCCGTGTTCTTCCTCGTGTTCACCTGAACTTTCCATAGCATCTTCTCAGATGACCTCTGAGAGGTCTGAAAAATGATGTGAACTCCTGCTGATACCTTTTCCAAAGCTAAGCAGGTATCATTCCACATTTCAGGGGATTTTAGAGGATTACATTCAGTCAGATGAAGATGGAAACAAGCATTAAACCAGCTTGAGAACACTGCTGTAAAGTTTCATCTGAAAATGATGGACAACGATGGACAAAGATCAAGAACAGTTTAAGTGAACAGGTGAAGGTCTAAGACAGACCCATAAAACTGACCTTCCAGAAGTACCACATAAGCAGTTTTTGCACCTCTTCAGCAATGCTGGGCTACTGTAAATAGCATTTGATTGACATGTTGACACCATTACCTTAAAAATCAACACAGGGGTCATTGGAAATAAGGGTCAATTAGTACATTCCCTGAAAAAAATTCACCTGGCAGATGTTTGCCTAGGTTTTGTCTGTCCTTTCCTTAGCAGTCCCCAGGGATGGCAACTCCACCTCCCACCATGTCCCCCGGGGGCGATGCTGGTACCAAATTATCCCAAATGCCAAAGATATTTTCCTCCCCCAGTCAAGCCTCCCTCCTGCAACAGACATCTATAAAGAACCCCCCCTTCAACACTGAAGCCTCCTGCTGATTTAATTGCTCTTTAGATCATGGTCTGAAATCATCTCATGGGAGGCAAGTCCACAACTGCTCCTGTGGGGAAGCAAGTCCACAGTGAAGGAATTTCCCCCCCATGCTGCATTTGAGGAACAAGGGGTCTGGCTTTCATATCTTTGCCATGGTTGTATCTGTTTTGCATTTAACTTTCATGGTTTCCATATTTTTTAATGCTTTTATGCTTATTCCATTTTAGAAAATCCAATCAAAATCAACTGAAAGAGGAAGTTTTAAAGAAGACTTGGAAACGCACAACATCCCACTCTTGAGGAAATGTATTTGTGAAGTTAAATTTTAATACTTTATACGTGAATTTCCCTCACCTAAAAATGAAGTCCTGGTGTTGACTGGTGTTTAAATTCAGACCATTTGCTAATAATGCACAACTTTTTGATCCTTCTGCTGTATTTGTTGTTTTATTAGACTGTATACTACATACACGTCCTACTGCCCAGAGACATCTAGAATACGCTCTTTTTTAAACAGAAATTTTGCTTTTTGAAATGTAAACAGTAAACAGAAAACGTTATTCACCTTGTTGAATTCCATACTGCGAAGAACCAGGCTGCTGAAAAATGCCAGGACGAAATCAAACCCAGGAAACTCTTTGTATGGAGCGTCAGAGAAATAAAATAAGCAAAAAGACTCAGAAAAATGGAACAAGGAAGCAGCTGAACCACATAGTACACCACATTCTAGTATTTATACCTCAATAAACTCAAACACTGGGAGCTTCAATATTTTAATTTTATAGGCTACGATCAGCTGGAGAATTTCTCTCATATACCAAACGCAGTTTTAAGTTCGGATATTGGCACTTACAAAGGAGAAAAAATAGTCCAGCTAATAAAAACGAGCTGGGAGTTCGTGGTATTTGTTACTCTCCATTTGGAGATTTAAAGGAGTGACTTGGTTTATGGGGGAGCTCTGCACCAGCAGCAGCTCTTCCCTCAGGGGCGCTCCCCTCGCGCTGGCACGTCCCAGGGGGCCATAAGGCAGTGATATTGCTGAAAGGCAACGCAATTCAATGCAAAATAAAAGATCCTGAACCACTTGTGTTCCTGGGCTAGGCGCAGCCCTAGCCTGAGGCTCCCTGCAGCAAGTGGAGGGGAGGCCCAGGAGCTGAAAATGCAGCTTCACAACGCCACATGAACAGCAAACCTGATGACAGACGATCCCTTCCAGCCCCAGACTTCCTCTGCAAGATCAATATTTTAAGGATTATATGCTGAAAGATTCCTTCACATCCTACAGATAAAAATCAAGAGAAATGCAAGGCGCAGTCGCCTTTCCACGTCTCCTCCATCTCGAGGCCAGGAAACAGCTTCGCCCCCAGTTACAGCACAAAAATTCCCTAATTATTTTGTCTGGGGAGCAGTCTGCAAAGCAGACACTGATCTAAATGCTTGAAGTGCATCTGGAAGTTTTAAAAGTCTAAACTATTTGGACTTTTACGTTCAAATTGCTGTGCTAGTAAAAGACACATAGAGCAGGAAAGCAACAGCTTCTGCTGTTGTAGGTACACAAGTGGCCATTTGTTTTTCTGCTTGGCAATAGCTAGAGAAAGATTAAATTATTCTAGAATAGCAGATGTATAAAAATATTTAAAAGCACTCTTGAAATATAAAGCCCTTCCATTGCAATTGTAGAATATCACAGGATTATGGAAGATTGTATCTGCATCTGTGATTAAATTTGGATTAGTTTCCAGTGCAGATCAAACTGAAACAGCTTCGTGCTCGACTTTCTATAGTTACAACTTAGGATGCTTATCTGAATAACCTGAATTTCAAGCCACTTGCTTATCACAAGTCAGACTGTGATGAAAGCAACTGCATCCCCACAAGACAGAGGGAGAGCAATCCATGGAGACAAGAGGGAAAATGAGAGCTGTGTGCTGTCCCCAGGCTGTCTTGCCAAGGAGATTATGCTGCTGGGTGAACAAAGCAGAGGTGGTGTGTGGATATTCTCCTTCTCGCCTTCAGAAGATTTCAGAGATGCTTTACAGGGGGATTCCCCGCTGAAGGTACCTTCCTGTGTGCTTGTTTATTCACCTTTCATCAGGAATAACCTAATACTTAGTCATACAAACCAAAGTCTGGGTGGTTTTTACCCTCCATGAAAAGCATCTTTTTTAGCTCTTCGTGCTCCTGAGGGCTGTGCACGTGGACTGCCCCTTCCTCCATCCCGACATCTCAAGTCCCAAACACAATAAAAGAGGATGTGATGTACAAATGCCCAACCCACTGCCAGCACCGTGCCCTGTCCAAGGGCAGATCCTACAGGTGAAGTGCCAGATTGTGAAATCCTCCATACCCCTGACTGAGGGCCCTGCTAACCTCCAAGGAGGTTTGTCCCTAAGTGATTTGATGAACCACATGGACAGCAGTCCATTTTCCCTGCCCAAAACCTGTTTCAATACAGAGCTGTGTGACTGCTTGTTTGGAATTCAGGATCGTCACATCAGTGGCTTTTTTCATACCATTATTAAAATGCTCAGGAACAGCTATGATCAATCAGTTCCCCAAAAATACTCAGAAAGCAGCATTAAACACGGATAATTAGCGAACCTGCAATCATGGTTTTCATAAAGGAAGAAAGAAAGCAAGATCCTGCCAGATCAATTCTCTACTAACAGAAAGCTTTGCTTTTTAGACCACTAAGAAATGCAAACAAGATACAGAACTGAACTCCAAAGAAGAAGAAAAAAGGAAGGATAACAAGCCTCCCTTTTCAGAATCCTGAATGGAGGAGAGATGATGTGCCAAAGGTATCCCAGGGATGGTATTCCCACTGAGGAGGACACTGCCAAGAGCACCATATGACACAGGGTGACAGCAAGGTTTGCCTCTCAGGGAGCTTCCCCCAGCCAGTGGAATTCCTTCAGGGTGACAAATGAACAGGCTTCCCCTCCCTTGGCTATTAAAATTTGCAGGCTGAGAACTGTTCAAAGTCAGTGTTTCCTGAGAGATAAGCAGACAAAAAATTTCCTCTTCCCAGTGCCCAGGCACTGATAAGAGAAAGAAACCAGAACTGGACAGTCCCAACCTCACCATTTAGATTAGATATTAGGAATAACTTCTTCCTGGAAGGGGTTGTAAAGCACTGGAACAGGCTGCCTGGGGCAGTGATGGAAATGTCACCATCCCTGAAGTGTGGGTATGGCACCTGAGGACACGGTGTAATGCTGAACACGGTGGTGGCGCTGGGCTGACTGCTGGACTTGGTCTTGAAGGTCTTTTCCAACTTTAAGAGTCGTACGATTTCAGGATTATTTACTTATTAATTAGTTTTCGGCAAAATCTCTTCGCTTTGTCAAGCAGAGAACAACACAGTGAGGCAGAGACCAAGCAGTTGTGAGCATCAGCCACCCCACAAACACCAGAGACTTCACGTGGATGGGAAGATTTCAGTCCAGCTGGGAGCTGATGTGAGAACCCGTTCTGGGTCCGTGCTGGCACAGCCACAGCACACAGGGACCCGAACCACCACCACCACACCATCTGTGGATCTGGCCCAAACAACTTCTAGAGAAGCATAACCACACCCTTTTTACCAAATGCCTAAGAAATACTACATAAAACTGGAATGAATGACACACAAATGTTTCCTCTTTCCAGCCACCACAATCCCCCAGCTTGCTGCAGAAACGATGAGACCAGCAGAAGCAGGGAAACACAAACCCCTACTTGTATTTACTTAGACAACGGTTTATGCCGATGGTTTTAAAGTCAGATTATAATTAAAAAGAGTTATAGTGATTATTTATAAAAAAGATCATAACCAGAAAGAAGAAACTTGGTCTAGTCTTTGCAGCACTCTCTTAAAATTCAGTAAAATCAGGGCTTGTCCCTTCTTTACCCAGAGAGCTCTGGGGGTCACTGGTCCCCACACAATATCATGAGGATCAGTCAGGAATGATGGTGATAGAGAAAGAGGGAAGATTGGATCTTAAACAAAGTACCACAACAAGAAGCCTTAAGTGGCTCTATGGATCTTAAACAAAGTACCACAACAAGAAGCCTTAAGTGGCTCTATGGATCTTAAACAAAGTACCACAACAAGAAGCCTTAAGTGGCTCTATTTAAAATTATCACAAGTGGATAAACTGTTGAACTCCAACACAGATTTGGAAATAAGTTCCAACAATCTGGCTCAGCCCTCCCTCGCCCTGACCAGCTCCCTCAGTCTCTTCAGCTGCAGATCATTTCATATATCTGATAAGAAAACTCTGATTGTTTGCTATTTAATGCGATATTTTAAATCAACAAAGATGCATGACAGTGCTTTGCCTTCTGTTATTTGTAACTACACTGTTACTACTCTCTTTTCTATATTCCAAAGGGTGTTTAAACCTCACAAAAGTTATGAAGTGAAAATATCATATGGTCTTTCCCCACTAATTACATGGTAGATTTTACACATTAATTTAGTGTGTTTTTAAATTAAATAATTTATGTACTCATGGGAAAGAAGGGAAACAGGCTTGGTTCCCAGACATTCTTAAGCTGATCACAAAAGTCAGAAATTATTCTATAAAAGTAAAACTTAAAATAAGACCCTGTTGTTGCTGTAAGTAGGTAAATTTATAACAGATTCAACTCACAGCTTCCTTTAAATCAGAGTCGCTCAAGTCTTAAGCTTGGAAATGTCCAAAATTTGACAACTGGTGTGAATCCCTCACAACTGCACTCGCTGCTAAGCATGACACAAATTGCTCTTGCAATGGAAGTTTCGAACAGGATCTCTCCTGTTTTACTAACACTGACATGATTTTCAGAGTTTGAAACTTTGATTGGAGGAGGTTTGAAACTCCTGTTGGTAGAAAAATATTTGGCCATCTTTTCCACGATGAAAGAAGTTTTACATTGGTATTGACTCTAGGAAGGAAAATACAAGTTTAAAGTCTGGTCCAAAACAAAGCCTAAAATTAAAAAAAGAAAACATCAGTTCATATTAATAAAAAACTTATTTCTTGTTCCAAATTGAGCAGCAAAGACTGAGAAGAGCAGTTTCGGATGGCTGGGAGGTTTTAAACTGCAAAACTTCTGGTCTGGGGCTCTTTTTTATGCTTCACAAAACCCCACAAACATGCTACAAGCTCCTTTGAGTGGTTTTCTAGAACCTGGTGTTAAAACACCTCCACGAAACAGCTTTCAGCATAGATAAATGTGCTCCTGCAGAGCCTGCTGGGTCATTTTGAACTGTTAGTGCTCCCAGGCTTTTATTTTTGCTTCTCAGCTATTTGTTCTGCCCTTTGCTGGCCTCTGCCACGGATTAGACGAGCATCCATTGTCTGCTCCGGCTCCGAGCCAGCCACGTCAGCCCCGACCGCTGCAGCTTCCTCACATTCCTCACTCACAGGTGTCCCAGGCACGGCTGCTCCAACAGGACTGATCCATGGAATGGCTTCAGCAAAACATGCCAAAAGGAGCACGTCCTGGCTGGTAAGAGACTGGTTAAAAGGCAAGGTTAACGACTCCTTACCCAACTGAGCCCCTGCAAACCGATTCCACAACGAGGAGGACCCTTGTTGGAGCGGCCAGTTTCCTACTACATTTCTTCACCCGGGATTAAGGACAAAGCATCTTTTACCAGCACCCATTCTGCAGGCACAGAAAGAGGCTTTACAAGTTATCTGATTATCTACCTTCCCCTGAAAATGGAGAAGGGAAGGTAAATAACGGCATTAAACTACCACAGCTTTTTGTACCAGGTTCATTGTCTGTCTGTCCTTCCTCCAGACCTCCCTGGAGATTTGGTTATGGAGAGGCATCTTCTACCCTGTAGCTGGTACCTTGCCCTTCACCTCAGATGTTTCCCCAGGTAGTTTTAAGGACTTCCAGCTGTGCCTAGGCCAGGCTTCATTTCTCTCCTTCTGGTTTCTCTTTCTCTACACAGAAAACACCAAAGGATGGAAATCACAGTGCTGTGAAATGTGGGACAGCAGAGTCATCAATGGGACCATGTGTTAGGTAATAAATATTTATGTCCAGATCTGAAAGGAGATGCATCTCCTGATGCCTGTTTTCAAGGGAAAAGGACAGAGGCATCTCCAAGGTATGGCATTTTGGACAGCTCCATGGAGCAGGAACAGCAGGAGCTGCCCCACAACCTGCTTTTGGGGAGAAGACTTCTATGAGCACTGCAAGGGACAATCCACCCCATCAAGCCTAAAAGACTTGGATTTCATTTCCTGCTCTGTCACTGGCCTTACTGCAGAATAAACAGATGAATAAATTGCTGTGAGATGTCATGCAACCCTGCTAGTGGGGGCCGCAGGTGATTGGAAAGAATGACACTGACCTGACAAAGATCCTGCTAACCAGGATGGGGGAGGAATATATCAAAGATGCTCTAGGACTTCTTTCTTTCTTTCTTTTCTTTCTTTCTTTCTTTATCATTGCTTTCAAGGTAAGACTGGCACAAGGCAACCACTGGAAGTGGTGACTTGTTCCTCACCAATGCCTGGACCCTGCCACCACAGTTCATCCCTCAGCTGCCCCCCCTGGGAGTTCTCCTGGACAGAATGATGTGAAAAGAGAAAATTGGCCAATATTTGTACTGCCCATTTTCTGCTTACTCTCAATGCCTGACATGCCACTCTCTCACGAGATATTTAACAGTGGTTTAGCTCAATAAACATCCAAGAGCCCCTCATCCACAGCTCTAAATGCAAACCATATGTTGGAGATGAAAACCCTGAAGATTATAATTAGAACTGTCCATTCAATTTAAACAAAGTCAAGAATGAAAACTATTTCAAATTCAATAAACAGGCCATTTCAAAGTGTAGACACTGTGGAGGACAAGCTTAACAACTTAATTGACAGGTAAAGCTTCATTTCTAATCCTCATTTTGATATCATCTGTAGCCTCAGGAGTCAAAACACATCACTGCTCAGTGCTCAAAATATGCAGAGAAAATGAAAATGTCAGCTGAATGAAAAAAAAGGAGAAGCATCTGTTTGATAGCTGTGTAAGCCTGTGATATGTAAACTGCTTTGGAGTCAAGCAGCCCTAATTAGAGTTTCAAGGAATTCTTCATTAAATATACACACACCACAGAGACATACATACATATATATATATACACACATATATACATATACACATGTTTTAAGCAATTATTGAAACCAGACAATTTGCAAGAAAACCAGGCTATGGAATTAAAGCAAGGAACATGATAATTCCATGGACAGACCTCAGACAACACTGTGATGTTTTCACACAGCCGTGAAGAAAGAGATTTTTCCGTCTTTCCACAAAGCAGCTCTTTACGTTCTTCTCCACTCTAAGTCTTTAAAACAAAAAAAGAATGATCCATTTTGGGATCTCGGTGTAGCATCTCAGCAAAGAAAAGCCAAAAAGGAAGAGTGATAGGGTTACCAGCCTCCACAGTGGGGTTAGACTAATAGATATTTTGGCAACTGCACCCCTTGACGACTCCAGCTCCCATCAACATGAAACCCACACAGATGGACACAAACTCTCAGTGGAGAACTGTGCCAGGATAAGTGAATGATCACATGAAAGAACAAGGGAGTACATGCTGAAGAACAACAAACCAGATAAAAGGGTAACTTAGGCTCCTAAAAAAGCGTTTACATACTGAAAAAACCAGCTTCATTAATGTCACTGTTTCCAGTAGAAAAGAGGTAGATGTACTGACTGTAAACAGGGAAGTTGAAGGGAACGTTTTAAAGGCAACAATCAAAATTTTATGTGATTTCTGCTTAGGAGAAAGACTTTGAGATCACCAGTATCAGCAGCTACTGCAACGCTCCTGCAAGATTTTCTGATGTGGGGTGGAACAGCAGAGAGAATCTTTGTTATGGGTCTATCAATTTTTAAATACAGCTCTTCAGCACAACCCAGCTGGGCCCTGCTGTGAGGTGGGAGGGTGGCAAAGGAGGAGAGGATCTCTACAAGGAGCTGCACTTAATAAGTGTCAGCATGATACAGCCCAAACTCCTTGTGTGGACTCAGATCTGAGCTGTATTAAGGAGGTTTGTATGTTGGGCCATCAGCATCTTCTCTCGGCGGGATATGGCAGTTTGCAAGAGTAGTTATGGAATAAAAAGAGAAATGCCTGATGTGATGAGAACACCTGGATTTTGCTAGCAGCAATATTAATGCACACTTGCTGAGCTCCATGTGTCTACTGCAGCAGAATGCAAAGAAATGTATTTTCCACACACAGCAGGTAAAATATGCACAAGAAAATGATAATCGTGCAAACACCTCCATAATCTGATGTTTCCAGCTTACAGTACATGTGCTGTGCTGGCTGGAAATACAGATGTGATCTGTGACAAGGCCGTGCAGGACCAGGAGAACAGGAGGGCACAGGCACCATTCAGCCAGCAAGCTCCACCTCCGCCACTCTAAAACTGAGACCACAGCACGACCTCCTCCCCCTCTGTCACAGCTGGCTCCTGGCGTTGCTCTACAGCCATCAGTTCATGGGGTGCCTCTTCAGGTGCCACCACAAGCACTGATCCCCCACTGGAGCCATCCCAGCTCCAGGACAATCTACTACATAAACTGCCAGCGAGCAAAGGACAAGATTTTACACAGATTTTCTCGCTCTGCTTCCTTTATGACATACATCACGTGTGACTCTGCAGAGATTCTACCAGAAGAGGAGAGAAGTAACATTAACACATCCAAAACCTGTCCAAGCCAACTTCCAGAGCTAGATCCTAATCATGAATGGTTTGGGTGGGAGGGGACTTTGAAGTTCAACCGGTTCCAATCCCCTTGCCATGGGCAGGCACACCTTGCACTAGCCCAGGTTGCTACATCCCCGTCCAACCTGACACCTTGAACTCTTCCAGGGATAGGGCAGCCACAAACTCTCTGGGAAACCTATGCCAGTGCCTCACAATCCTCACAGGGAAGAATTTCTTCTCAGTATCTGATCTAAACCTGCCCTCTGTCAGTTTGAAGCCATTTCTCTCTCTCTTATTATTTCACGCCTTTGTTCAAAGTCCCTCTCCAGCTCTCTTGGAGCCCCTTTAGGCATTGGAAGGGGCTCTAAGACCTCCCCAGAGCCTTCTCTTCTCCAGGCTGAACCACCCCAACTCTCTCACCCTGTCTTTGCAAAGGAATAATGTCACCAGGCACGGCAGAATTTATTTTACTTCCTTTTTTGTTCCTCTTCCTGAGATTAAAATTCAAGTCAAATTAATCAGTTGATTGCTCCATGTTTATTAGCTGTTTTTGAACTCCTTGGCTGACACCGAATCCCTTTTGGGACAGGAACTGTTAATAGGGTTCTCAGGTGGGCCTTTCACAGAGCTGGCGTGCAACAACAGCAGGTTTACTTCAAGTTGGTCTTCTAATATATCCCAGCTAAAGCCCTGAGGTACTCCTGTAATTGAAGTTTGAGTAATCCAATATGATGTTGATCAAACTACTGATCTTTTAATAACGCAGTGTAGCTCTCCCAGCAGTTGCTATCTCACTGACAGTCATGTCTGGATCGCTTCCTTTGGGCCAAGGCTTTGAACAGAGAAGCTGACGGGTTTCTGTTTGCCTTAGATTTTTATCACAAATTGTTTTAAAGCTTTTTAAGGTTATATCAGATGGCTCATAAAATCCACAGGCATTTCAATGATAAAAAAAAAAAAAAGAAAAAGAGTTCTATTAGCTGTCCTGGTGAAGAACAGCATTAAATGCTCCCAAAGAGGAACATAAACACTACTCAGGAGCTGTGCTCTTTCCCGTCTCCCGTTAGTCCTTGTTTATGGAGCCTGTAGGCAAAGCTACAGAAAAAGCTGTAGTCACCCTGCACAATACCCTCCTCTGAAAGGCAAATGTGCACATTTTTCCTCTCATAATTTCCATTTAAAGTACGAATTTAAGGTTTTTCTAAGCCTCGCCTCTCCACACAAGAATAATTCAGCTGCAATTTGCATTTTCGATGTGCTCGAAATGAACACCAAGATGACTCATGTGCTGTTTATAAGATGCCTGTGTTTGCTGGTAAATACCTTGCTACAAACAAGCTATAATTTAAGTATTCAGAAGTCTTGCTTCTGCATAAAATTACTACTAAGTGTAATTTTGGAGACCATGACCAGAGCTTCAATTCCAGGCTTGCAAAGCTCTTCCTACACAATGATTCTTAAAAGTACGAGTAGATTTTCTTCTCTGACAACAGCAATCATTGTATCTCTGTAATTGCAGAAAAGATTACCTGGCTTTTAATTCACATTAGTCAGCTCCAACAATACCGTGCTTCTCTCCTTTCCTTTAAAATAAACTAATTATTGTCAATCAGCCCACTGGAATGTTAACATTCTCCATAACCTGCCTTTCAGAGGTAGTCATAAATGCAAAAAACTAGCTAATACAAACTAATCAGAGCCCTAGAAATATCTCAAAACATATTTGTACTGCACTCTATCATTTTTTGTCATATTATTTCCAAATATTATCTTTCATCTGGACAATAATAGTCTTTTTATATAGTTCTATAATGCTTTTCATCTAATTAGTCGCAGCTCCTGCGTTAATTAACAGCTTTAAGTCTCTGACTAATGTGACAAATACCATAATACTTCTGAATTTTAACCGCTTTCATTATCAAAAGCTGATCAATACAGCTTTATGCATCAAGTGGTTTGGACAAAGAAACCTCTCCAGGCCAGGTTTTTTTTCGCCCATGCCCAACTTTGTGTACAAACTCACAACTGCAAGACCTGGAGTCACTCACGGAGGGGGTGACGGTCACTGTCCCCACACGTCCCACAAACGCTCCTTTCCAAGGATAACGGCAAGTTGAGGTTCCTGCTCCGTATTTGCTTCCAGCTGGTGGAGCTGGAGGAAGACAAGGTAGCTGGAAGGCTCGGGAAGCAATCCATGTGCCGAGTCTATAATCAGCTGTGACGCACGGGGAGCCGCGAGCGCCATATGGACGGCACCGGCAGATGCCGCGGAGACGGGACTCTGCGTTTGCTGCTACCTGTGACACCCAGAAACAAGCTCTCCCCTTCAGATCAGTGATCAATAATTCATCTGCTGACTGCAACGCAAAAGGAAAAGGTGCCAGTTTTCCGTGGGGTATGAGCAATACCGTGCTTTTTAAAAGACGCTGCTGCCTTGGAACACGGCAGAAGTTGAGCTGCAGGGAATGTATGACACGGTGACAAGCTGCACTACACCTAACCCTGTGTAATCCCGACATAACCTGAAAATTAAACTGCCAGTTCCACGGTTTGTTTATGCTAAAAGGCTGTTATTAAAACGTTGCAGCTGAATTAAGCATTCAAAGGGAAAAATCTAGGCACCAAAAAAACAAGATCCATGGAAAAAAATAGATTTACCAAGATTATCTTGAAATAATCATTGAATCATTGAAATATAAGTGGTCCCAGTCTTCCCCAAAAGTCAGGGGCTGCAAATACAGGTAGGACTCCTTCAGCTGTTGCTTTGGAGCCTTGGTTTAGAATAATAAACCTTGACCCAAATGGTGTGCATAAAACTTCTACTTAAAAAGTGACTGCAAACTGACTCAGCCTGTTCTCAGCTCCGATGGATGAAAACATGTATCCAGGATAAACGAGCTCAGCCTTCAATGGCAACGTTCACTTTGGAGGGAGCTGTCATAACTGTGAGCCTGTCTACCCCGAGGGATGGCAGATGTGAGAAACTGGGTGGTTCAGCTCACAGCCGCCTTTGTTCGGTGCGTGAGGGAGGAGCGGGGAGACTTCAGCAGGAATCAGGAAGAAACTAAACAAGGGCAATTAAAATTCAACAATAAATCAATTATCAGAGCATCAGACACTCCTCTCAGCCCAGACCGACACAGAAATGCTCTGAACCAGGTGGGAAGTGTCTGTTCTGGCCTGAGCAATGTGTCCCTTCCCTGACCGAAGAGAAACAGACACAAAACGCTGGGATTTGCTGAGTTTAGGATGTGACACATTTTAATAAGATTGAAAGGGTTTGTGTGCCCCCAGTGCGTAGCTGAGTGGTTTATGGTGGGGAGGGCACACAAAAAGCAAGGGGACTGGCCAAGCCAAGGCATTTGCTGTGCTGACAGCCACTGCCAGCCTAGAATGAGCCCCCGAAATTCAGCTCAGGCTCCTGCCTGCTCGGGCTTGCCAGGAATCAGCACTCAGGTAATCCATTTTAAAAGTCCAATCAGCTGCAGTCACTGTTGCCTTTACTATGAATCTGTTGTCATTTCTGCTACTTATTTGGAGCACTTTTTTTGCTGTAGAACTACCAGGAATAGACAAATGCAGGCAGATGACACAATTTGCCTAGGAGAGTGGAACAGCTCCACGCAGCTTTTGATCCCAGCCGGATCCAACACGGCACGGGAGAGCACGAGGGAGGTCACAGGAACAACCTCCAGCCACCGTTTCTTCTCAAGAGCCACAGAGAAATGCTTGAAACTGAGAACTCCAAAAGAATGACTTGGGAGTAGAAATAAAATGAGATTCCCCTTCAAGTTTGCAAATGTAGCTATGAACGTCTCCAGCAGTTTGTGCCCGGAGCTCCTCCGCAGCCATGCACAAAAATCACACAGTTCTCCTGCCTAAATCCAACAGTCTCCAGAAAACCACAGAGGTCTGAGTGCACAATGCCAAATAATGTTTATAATGCACAATTAATCCTTAATCTCAGTTAATACAGTTCCCCCTGTAAAAGAAGTAGGGGAACTCTTCTCTTTTTTTTTTATTACCAACTGGGATCTGAAATCAAAAGCAGTTATTATGCTTTTTACTCCTGACTAAAAATAGTGATTTGACAGGTAGGAGCAATCATAAATAATATTTAAATGTAAAAACAGATATTGCTTCTTGTTGAATTCACTTTAAATATCAGACATTTACCAGTATTCTGGATGTACAAATTAATGGAGAAGAAAAATGTTTATTATCCACCCGCTGGCAGATTACTGTGGGTTTTTTGAAACTTAAATACTTGAAATTATCTGACTTAGCTCTAAAAACCCAAGCTGGAGTCCCAGGATACCTGAGAGCAACTAACAACAGGGCTGGAAAAATCAGAAATTAGCTTTTACCTTCTCTCCTCGCACAAGTCTTTTTCTTTTGCCTATTCTTTTTCTCTTCTTTTTAGAATTGCTGTAGAATTCCAACACCCTGCAGTACCTCAGTTATCACAGTGGTTCACCCAGGCTCTGCTAAGGTGACGAGGTGGAGCAGTCTGTTCCCCTCACTCTATGAGGCAGACATCAGGTGGGCAGAGTGATTCAGCTACAAATAATGAGATAATTGTGATACGATTCCTGCAACTGGATTTATTTCCTTGTCTCAAGACAAGGTCTTGAAATAGAGAAAGATGAAGAGGGCTGGGTGGCTTCACCTCATCTAGGGGTGCCTTCACTCGAGTGCTGTAAGATTTGAGTTCAGTTGGTGTGGTACTTGTTGCATCTGGAATAAGAACTGGTACTTCTTGATTTTTGTGAAATATATTCCCCTTGTTCTCCTTCTGTTGAAGTGTTCCTGGCAATAAGTACCTCAGTGTCATGGCCTGCCAACGCTGCGTGTTGAATCAAATGCAACTTTTACAGTTAAGACAATGTGAAAGCATCCTGAATCCTTCCAGTAGACTCATTTCTCCTGTTCTAATAAAAACTAAATAAATATAATTAAAAATGCCTTGGCATTTCCCTCGAAATGCACGCTATTATGTCCTTCAGTTGTTATCACAGGACATGGCAGACACCTTTATATTTATTTGTTGGGCAGGGAGAACAACCCAAATGCAGAATTAATGTTCGTTCTCTTCAACAAAACCAGAATTTGACAAGAATAAGTTATATCTCAGAGCTTATTAACTTAATAAATGCTGTCACCACATTAATAAACGCTTTCTTGCTCTCAGACATGTCCCTCAGTATTCTTTTTAGCCCACTATTAACTCTTCCAAGGCAACAAACAGTGTTTGGAGAGTTCCCCCCCGCCCTGAGATCAGGCTCCAGCAGTGACCCTGGTGACTCTTCCATTACTGGGGTAACCAGTGGTGGTCCTGCAAAGTCACACCCTGGCTCTGGAGGCAGCTGCTCCCAAAGTGCCCCCGGCAAAGGTCAGGAAACCTGCCAGAGCTCCGAGGTTTGACCGAAACCCCCGGGGATGGGGTTATGGGGATTGCAATATCCCTCTAATCAACAAAATAGGAGCTTCTTTTCATCAGCAGTTAATCACAGGACTTCACTTGTCTCTAAGTTCCTTCAGTTGCCTTGACAGATGAGAGCACAACAATATAAATAAGAAATGACAGTTTACCAAAGAAGGTTAACATAAGGTCGTAACCTTTTTCTACTTGACTTCTGCAGCTTATTCATGTGTGAAAACACGCTTCTGTAGCTGTAGCTTCAGCATCCCTTACAGATCTGGACTTGTGCCAACAACTGAGCTTTAAAATTACCATTTAAAATACCATTTTAAATGGTATTTATGTTCAGAAAAATACCATTTCTGCATTTTGCGATGCTCGAGTAGAACTGTTTCGCATTAGAATAAAATATGAAATGAGGATATCTCTGCATTTCACAGCCTACCTCGCTGACACAGGCTGTCAGTGGTACCTCTGCTTCACAAACAAGGAGGTATTGGACACACCCCCATTTCCTCTCCCTTCCTCAGATCAGGTCACACCTTCCTGAGCAAACCCACCCACGGCTCCTGCCCGGGCTGCCCCCTGGAACACCACACGGATGCACAGGGCACAGCATCAGCCCGACAGTCCTACACGAGTAAATGTCAAATATTAATTTGTCACATTATTTGTGCAGTGATTTAAAGCCAAATCCCATCCCATCATTCATTTCCATCAGGCACACGAGGAGCGGGAGGGAAGCAGGAGCTTTCTGTCACAATCTGTAATGCCTACGCGAGGAGCTGCCAGAAAATATTTCCCTGTCAGAGAAGCAAACTGAAGTTCTGAGCATGAAGGCTGGAGAGTGAAAGCTGCAGTGCAACGTGGAGATAATTAGTTTTGAAAGGCTAATCAGGTCACTGCTCTGGCTGGCATTTCTGTGGATATGCACATGCCTTCACCTCACCACATCGTGCCTCTTGACAGGAGTATCCCTCACCAAAGTGAGGTAAGGCTTTACAAACTACGTAACTCTGAATGACATATCCTGGCATAAGAACCCCCAAACAGCCAGGAAAGATCCCTACAAACAGCCAGGAAAGATCCCTACAAACAGCCAGGAAAGATCCCTACAGCCCTTGGAATGAGGACAGACCCCACAGCATGGGGTGTCCCAGGCCGTGCTGCTCGATCCCCTTCCCCCTGTGGGTCCAACCAGCCACAGAATCACTGAAGAAGGGGAAGGTTTAACCAAAGCTGACAGCAATAACTATTTTAAGATGATCTCACCTATTTTATGCTGTTGTCTTGCGCATATTCATGGAGTCTTGTGTCTTGCACACACCTTTGACACCCTAGAAGGTGGAGATGTTGAGCATTGTCAGCTTGTTCAAGCTGTGAAATTAGGCCTTTGGGTCTCCAAAAAAATTGCTCACAAACCCCCAGCAATGATTGATCAAAACAGCAGTGCACTTCAGTACGTTGCTGGTTAGTGAATTTTTATCCACTTTCCCTTCCTTAGCATTAAACAGTTACAAATGGCTAAAAAATATTTTAAAAAACCCAGCAGTTCTTTCCTGACATCTTTCCCTTTTGTCAGAAGGATGCTCTATTTTGTTTCTGAAAAACACGATCAATCTTTCCAGTAATAATGACTCGCTGAATAAAATCTGTGCTACTTCCACGCTGCTTTTCTAACAATACACCTTATTTGTACCTTGGCTTATAAAAAAAAAAAAAAACCCGTACACCGATCGATCATTGCAGGCACCAGTGAAATAAAACCAACCATGAGACAAATAATGGGAGCAGAACAATAGTGCACATCTATTTAACGCCTGAGTTTAGACTAAGGGGTAGCATAAAGCACAACGATGCTATAAAGGCAGAAAAGAATGGAACAACCCAGAACAACAATAAGCTTTATTCCTTCAAAACCACGGGTTAACCTGAATGAGGAGCTGTTTTACGCTGCAAAATGATTCCTTTGAGCAATGCAGAGGCATTAATAAAACCCCAGTTCAGTGTCACGTCCTGGAAGACCTTCCAGCAGCACAGGCAGAGCTCACTTTTCCCTGACGTAGTCACCAACCACAAAGTCACTCATATTGTAACACCTGATGGCCAGAAGTTGGCTGAAATTGGCCTCTTTGCAGGTCAGTACAGCCAAATGCTCACTGTCATTGTCACCTCTGCAAAAGTTCAGGTGTATTTAGTGACACCACCATATTCACTCTGTTCTATGACTTGAGCGCTTCCAATTCATTGTGTTTTTCCATTTTTGCCTGAAGATTTCAAAAAATGGCTTCAAAATATATTTCATATTCAGCTCATAATATATTCCCCTGCAATTCCTGGTCAGATAAAATATAGTACAAAAATCAAATACATTAAGCTCTGTTTGAGTTTCTAAAGACTGTCCAAACGCTAGAATTTAAAGCGTATTGTAAGAATTGAATTGTGCAGAAGGAACACTAATTTGACAAACTTATTAAAATAGGACTAGTCTAAAGGAAATATTACTGTTGCATGCTAAGGATTCTGATGAGTAGGACTCCTGCTTCCAAAAACCTTGAGGTCTGGACAACTTTTATGCACTGAAAGCATCAAGCAGTCATCAAAACACAGACCTGTGCACTGGCTCATGGGCATATTGCCAGTCAGTCCCCAAAACAGGTAAGAGAGGTGAAGTAGCAGGGATCTGAATCATCCATGACATTCCTGGATCCACCTCTCCAAAGGCCATAATGAAAACATAGAGGACCATAATGAAATACTTCAATCAAAATAAAATATCCATCTACAGCTTATTTACACTTTCAAGGTGGATCTCAACTGATAGGTCGCCACAGAAAGTAATTCCATCTTCTTTTAGTGAGAAAAGGAGTGCAGCCAAATAAATGATAAAGTTAGGATAAAGCATATGACCACAGGCAAGAAATACAGTGCTTTGTACAAACCTTAAAAAGGAGTTGGACAATGGTAAAATGAAATCTTGGAAGAAAGGAATTTGTGACATACCGTGCAATGGGAAAAGCCAGAGAACACAGTTTCTTGTGAGAATATGATAATACAGTTCATGAAAAGCTGCCCTGAGATTAAAAAAAAGTCATCACTGATGCATTTCCTGCAGCACTGAAATGCAGCAGAGGTGCAATCCAGGCACACAGCAGAGCACACCAGATCCTGTGGCAGCACATCCCCCTCACCTGTGTCAGGGGAGAGCTCAGGAAGAAGGAACTGCTCTGGCCTGCAACACAGCACACCTTGGGTACCTAACACCTGACCTCCTCCACCTTCTGCAGCATCTGATGAGGCACAGAATGTAGTGACTGTAGGTCAGCACATCATCTGGGCTTGTTTACACCCACTCTGTTTGTCAGTGCACCTTCAGGAAGTCTGACCATAATTCATTATGTGTTCTAACCTAAGTTTTTGCATAAGAACAAATTTTACCCTATAATGCACTAACTAGACTTAAATTTCCCTTAGGAAAAAGACAAATGGGTTTACATAGCATGTGGTTTAAAATCCTTTTTTATTCAGTTAATCTCTAGCTGTGGAATTGTGATTGAAATGTGAAAATGTATGTGTATTTTCTGATAAGAACCATTTTGCTTTAGAGACAGATGAAATATTATCAAGCGTATACACTTTCTTCAAGTTTTTAAACCGATGATGGAAATCCCATAATCAGAACATGGCACAGCCAATCCAGGTTAAGTGATAACATTTTTTTCAACAAAATAAAACAAAACCCCAACCCTTTGAAGTGTTCTTACAGTTACATCTTCATAATCCAGACATGAGAAAATCTGCACTTTCGACAACTCTGAGCACACGCTCTTCAGCTGGCTCCACACAAAAGGCAGCATTTCCTTCCCCTTCCTAAGTCTGCTGATTCCTTAATAGCAGTGAGATATGGCACAAAGCATTACCTCCACAGGATTTTCCATCTTCCCCCAGCTTCTGGCCAGCTGGACACTTGCAGTGGTAGCTGCCGATGGTGTTGCAGCAGCGGTCGTGGCAGCCCCCGTTCTCCGTGGTGCACTCATTGACATCTGCCAGGAGGAAGCACAAGCAACCAGTGAAAGGTGGGCACTGACCATGTTGCCTGAGGGTCTGAGGAGAGTCGTGTCTGACTGATGTGAAAAAATAAGAAAATTTCTGGATTGAACAGCTCAGGACCCTGAAGCATCCCCAGAAGCAGCGACTCCCAGCTACGCTGCTGAGCCCCTCCGCTCAACCGAGCTGTGCCAGGGGAGGTTTAGATTGGGTATCACAAAACATTTCTTCATTGAAAGGATTGCCAAGCACCGGAACAGGGTGCCCAGGGAAGCAATGGAGTCACCATCCCTAAAGGGATTTAAAAGATAGGTATCATAGAATCACTGCAGTTGGAAAACACCTCTGAGATCCTGGAGCCCCACCATCAGTGGATGTGGCACTTGGGGACATGGTTTAGTGGTGGGCTTGGCAGTGCCGGGTTAATGGTTGGACTCCATGGTCTTAAAGGTCCTTTCAAACTAAACAATTCTGTGATTCTAAAGAGTTGCAAGGGTGGGATTTTCCTCCTCCCCTTCTGCACAAGGTGAGTGCAGAGCCCACCTGGCTCTGCTGCAGGCTCTACTCAGCTCACCAACTTCCCTCTCTGGGCAGCAACATCAGGAACAACCTCTATACAGTCATTTCCAGCAGCCTCACTTGGGTATTAGGCTGCTTCTAGAAGCAGTGGCAGAGATGAGAAACCTCTGAAAGATGGCAGGATTTTAAATCAATTATGGTCCTCCTTTCTGTCAGCTGCTGGTATCTACACACCTCACTTATTCACCTTGTAAGCTGGTGTTTTCCTGCGTGCAAAACAGAACTTTACACATTACAAATGAAGAACATTAAAGAACTAAATGAAAACAATAAGAAAGTAAATAGACAGCCAGTGGTAGAGAAAAAATCAATAGCAAAGACATTCGCTTACATATCTACTTAAATATCCTACATAAGAAATTTCAAAGAAATCTGATAGAAACCATCGGGCCAGCAGTACTGCTCTGCTGAGCAGGAGCAGAGGCCACAGATGGCACGGAAGTGATTTCCAAAACAGAAAATTTGTTCAAAGGGGATGGTAAATGTAACAAACCCAGCAGGTATTTGCTGCACTGATTCCATGCACACTGGGACTTGGGAAATGCCTTCTCACTCACTTTGCTCTCTGAAGTGTTCATGTCCCACAGACACCCAATCCACCAGTGCCAGGGCAAGCAGGGATGGACCTGCGCGAGAATAACGGGCTCTGGGGGGGCTTGCCTTGAATTTTTGGGCAGATATCTTGATCTGCCTTTGTGGCAGAGCCAAGGCTGAGGGGACACCCCACCTCCTCAAAGCCCAGGCTGAGTGTGGAGGTGACAGATCTGACAGGCCTTTGGCACTGGGAGGGAGCTCACATTGCTTTCAGGTGAGACAGCAGGTAAGTCAGGAGGAGGAGGATTAAGCAGCAGAAGATAAGCATCATCATGGCTGTAAAAACCACAGGCAGTTACTTCGTATTAGTGGCACTCCTCGTTCCCAACGGGGTAATGAGGCTTTTAAAAAAAACATTTAATTAGTTTGTAAAGAAAAAACAACAAAAAACACAGAATTTCACATTCATGCAAGAGGGGTGAGAGTCTTTCAGCTGCAACCCTTCGGTGTTAAAGACTAAGATTTACCAAGGTTTGTTAGTTCTTTGATGAGCTCGAGCTTCACTTGACTGGTTCATTTCTGATCCTGGCTAAAAGCCACAGGTTGAAAGAAATTTTCGAGGAGGTTTCAGACTATTAAAAAGCTAAAAGGAAAGTGTAACATGAAACATCAACTTTTGCTAAAGTGTAGCTGAAGAGGCACAAACCCACCAAAACCATCTCATTTCTCTACAGCTCTAGATTCAACGCAATGACCGACAAAATGATAATTTCTTTGTCCTCAGTGATACTGGAAAACACTGGCAGGCTACAAAAAACATAAAATAAAATTCTGTTATCTCGGCGCTACACAACAAACCAAATCCTAACTCGCATGGAGCCAACGAGGCTCTTCTCGATTTCACGGGAACGCGATTTAAACAGAAACTTTTCCCTGAGAAAAACACTCCCCCCCCCGCTCCTCTTCCTCTCCAAAAACAAACGGTACCAAAATAAGAACGCGCGTCTGCTCGCTTCTCCTCGGCAAGAGACGGGGAGAACATATGACAAGCGACAGATTTTGGACGTGTTCCTCCAAGCTCTGGGAGGAGGCACGCGAGCGCTCGGCACCGCGCGGAGAGCGACCCACGGGCCCCTTCCGAGGGATTCGCTCCCGCCCCAGCTCGCAGACGTCTTGATGTGCCTCGTGGTCATAAACACTAATGAGCCACATCATAACCCGGCTCCACAGCTTCGACTCCTGTTTATACTAACGGGATTGAAAACGAATAAAGTCTCCTTGCTCTTTTTATTTATTTATTTATTTATTTTTATTTTAAGGGAAGGGCTGCTTTGTTCTTTAGCACTCACAGTGTTACGTGACCTCCTGGCGTAAAATATTGGCTGGGTGAGGTGGTCTAGGATATACAGCCCGATGTATTAACAGCAGTGTCTGTATTTTGAACCAAAATATTGGAACAAAACCTTTTTAGCTGAGGAGCTCATCATTATCCTCTTGATTTCACCAGGGTATAATCCATTCGGAAGTGTATCGTGCTGTTGCATGCTAATATATAGGAAGTTTCTCCTTTGATTGCAGACTGTTCCTGCTTGCAATTAAAAATCTTTTCCTTCCTTGTTCAGCATAAAATGCCATGGTCCAGCTATGAAAGTATTGGTGCTGTATGACTGAAAACCTCATTTTCTCCTCCTTCTAACTCTGCCTTCTTAACACTCTGTCCAGGATTTCCTTGTCTTTGCCTTAATACTCATTTTCATCTTTCGATGAAATGTTTTCATGCATTTCTTTGCTGCTTTTTACACCAGAAACCCACCACTTCTTCTGTTGTACTCACAAAACCTGACTTTCCATCTCCACGTCTTTAAAACAAAAACCTTATTTAAAGCTAATCATCATAAAATAAACTATGATTTAATTTCTGAGTTAAGACATGAAAAAAAGCTTTTTTGTTATAGCTTTACTTCTATTAGAGAGCAATCACATTTGAAGGAATACACTGACTAGGAATAAATCCTACCAGTTTTAGCCCTAATGCTATGAAAATTTGCTCTCTAAGCATCTGCATCCTTTGCTGTCCTCCTGCTGCTGTTCCAGACCTTCTCTGCTGCCTGTACCTTGCCAAGTTGTTTTCTGCAACTCCATAATAAAGGTCAGATGTTGCCTCAGTCCAAAGAAGCACAAAAATAAATGATCTGAATGTGAAGTAATAAAGAATGTGTTTTACATTTGTAAAAGGCTGGGTCACAGAGCTTTTACAAGCCACAATCAGCTGTTCCATATTCCTGAAACAGAGTAGTCAGGATTTTAAAATCCGATTACAGCTTTGCCATTGGAAAAAAAAGAAAAGTTAAAATAAACCCAACAAAAACAATTCTGTCAAATGATAAATTTCTGTCTGCTTTCCATATTCAATGTCACTCAAGGTTGCAAATATATTTTGCCTTTTGAATAGTGAGAAAAATGACAGAAAATTTCTGACACGTAACAAGTCTGCCACATTAGGTCTGACAAAAGTTCAATGTTATCAAGCCTATCAATCCATCTGTAATGACATGCTGTAGGCACTTCAAAAAAAAAATAAATGTGATGTTTGCTACTGCAATGTTTCACGTTTATTTATAGAGCCAATGTTGCAAGACACAAACATTATCCATGGGACACCCTGGATGGGAGCCTTCAATCTTGCCATGGGAAAAATAATTGAAAACACCTTGCATCTAGATTAACTTGATATTAACTTTATATATGATCTGTCTAGCATACATGTGGCAGAAAAAATAATCCACTATATATTTAAAATCCAGTAGTATGTTAAAATATGGATTGTTGACATGTGTCCATGTCCCACACTCCCTGAACTTGTGGTATTATAGAACAGAACTACGTAAAAAGGTGTCTTTTCTCCAAAAATCTTATCAAATGCTTGATGTGGAAGGGAATGTGCCTTTTTTTCAAGAAGCAGACCACCTTTGCCCAATTAACCCTGCCTAGGAGCTACATGCTAAATGGAGAAGGACAATTCCAATCCCTTCACTTCTCTGTTCTTGTTTAATGCCATTCCATCTGAAAACATCCCACATCCTCAGCTCCAGGGAAAACCCCACCAAATTTTTATGAAAATGTAGGTAATTTCAGATTTCCTACAAATAAATGAAAACAGACACTGCACAAAGTGGTTTTCACTGGTCATTTTAGCTTGAAATCTAACAGCAGTGACCTGCTCTATCACTAGCTCTCAAATGTAGAAAGCAGATGAAGAAAAACCAGTGTGAAAAGCAGAAATACGTGTTGGCATTGGGGCAGAAGTCTCCTCTCCACACCTCTCCACTGAGCTGTTGGTGAGGGCTGCAGCTCTTCAGGGTCTCCACCTGGAGCTCAATTCAGCATCTTTAAAATCCAGTGAGGGATTAAACCTGCCCTGAGCACAGGACTGGCCAGAGCTGGGGAAGGAGAAAGCACCTGCACCGAGCAGGAGCTCAGTTCTGCAGCAGGAAAACCAAACAGTGAAATACCATCTGATTTTGGAAACAGTTTGTATGTTTAGATCAGGGGAACACAGCAGTTAACTCACTGCCTATAGGTTAAGGTATTTTTATTTTCCCCATGCAATGAGTTTTTGAAATTTTCATTAATATAAAGACTAATTTTTAAGATAAAAAAAGGAATCCCGTAACTGCCACCCAGTATTTAAAACCTGTTTTCCAAGGTTTCTGTATTTATCAGCTGTATACGAGCAACAACTCTATTTATTTAAGGCAGCCACATGCAAAGCTGCCATTTGGGTGCCCAGCTCTGGGGCTAACCCGGGCTCTGACCCGTGAGCCGCTGACTCCAGCACGTGTCAGAGCTCCCTGGACTTGTAATAAATCACTGAGGTGGAATAAAATCTGCAAAATCATTCCCATTGTTACTGCAATCCCGCCTGAACAAAGCCCACCAGCACGGAGCGAGGAGGTGATTTTGATTAGTTTAAAAGCGTTAGGGTAACACACCCTGCTTCAGTCAGGGGGTCACAGGAACCACAACTTATTTATTATTTAGAGGGAACACAACATTCCATTAGTAACAGTTGGGACCTTCTCCTGAAGACTATGATGAAGATGGGCTGATTTCAGGAATCTTAAATATCCTTAAGAAAGCAGTTTGATTCCTCTCTCTAACAGGCACCGGCTGCTTACATTGACTTTTACAGCAATTTAGAGATGTAAATTCCAAACTCAGAAAACAAATGCTGTTGGGTAAAAAAAAAGCCAAACCAAACCCTCATAATGGTTAGGATCAAAGTCTAAATATAGTTTATCATGTGCACCTGAAATGCTCCTCCATGTGTACTTCAATATATCTGAGTGCCTGGCACACAAAGGTGTTGAACTGCAACTATCTCACAACTTGCTTTTATAAGGAGGTATTACAAGCAAGTGTCCACAAATCACAATGCACGTTTGGCAGTTTCTCATATATTGATCTAAATAATTTGATTCAATTTTTTTAAAATGCTCAAGATCCAAAAAATAAGTACCTCCTTAAGTTTTACACACGGGGGTTTTTGGGTTTTTTTAATTACAGCTTGGATGGCCTGCAACCAAAACCATATGTCTACAAAATCCTGAAACCTGAGAAAGTTGATTTGAACTTTAAAGGCCACACATTGCTACAATGCAACATAGCTCACACGAGCACACATGCACACACATCATATCAACATTACACATAAATATAATGTAATGAGCAAATACACTGGACAGGCTGCCAGGCACAACACTCACGCCCCAAAGACTGCGTTTGCCTTTTTCTTGGTTTCCTGCAAAAAGCTTTGCAGCACGTGTCTTTGAGGAGTAATTGTCTCTAAAACATAAATTACATACATCACTTCCAGCACTAACCATACATTACCCGCCTGAATAGCAAACAAAGCTGCTCGTTCTGATAGCCAGCGCAGCCCTGCCCGGGTATTGATTAAGCACTCTCGATGCTTTATTAGGTTTTCTTCCCCCACAAAGTCAATACCAGGATGAATATTTCTTCTTGGGCTGTTATGAAGTATCGTAAATCTGAGTCATTATTAACAAGCGCCTGATTAGTGGAGAAAACTTATTGGAGAGTTTGGCACAGGCTCCTGGAACGTCACCTCCCAGCAAACACCCATCACTGCCACTGTCTCTGCTGGCAGCTGTGGTCCTTGTGCTTCCACAAGTTATCACCTACTTTTTCCATTTTTTTTTTTTTTTTAATTAAAGAAATTACTGCTGCACTCATTCCTCTTTATCCCCATGTCACATTCCTATATGCGGAGAACATCCGTCACGTAACGAGAATGTGCACGGCCCCTGTTCCCCAGGGACATGGGGCTCTGCCGTGGTTTGCTTTCTTTTCTTACTGGGGCACTAAAAAATTTCATTTAATTCAACTTAGATGCAAAACCAAAAGCAAACAAAGCTCCTTGTTAAACATACTTAGCTAGCATTCATTTCTCCTTATTAAAATCATCATCTGAAGAAGTAAAACAAACACATTCATCAATCATTTGCACTTGCTCGCATTAAGAACAACTCCTTTGAAGCCAGAATAAAATCCTGTAGGGGGAAAATACAGGCTCAAAGTTTAAATAAGTGAAACCACAAGCTCTTAAAGCCCAAGATGCTGGCACACACTGCTGCGTTAGACCAGACCTGTATCTCATCTTGTGCCACTACAGAGAACACTCAGTGCCTGCTGCAGGTACAGAGATGGCCCCTTCCACCCCAAGCTCTCCTCCGCCACAGGCCAGACTCAGCTCTGAAACTGGCATTTAAAAGTCCTTTTAAAATCTCTGTCCCTGCTTATGGCACTCCTCCATAACCATATACACGCCTGTTCACTTTTTTTTATTCCTTGTGTCCTGCATATCAATGACATTCTGCAACAACGACCTCCAAAACCAAACTGTTATGTGAAAAAACATCAGCTTTGATTTCTTTTAATCCCTCTTTAAAATTCTCTATCAAGCAGGAACTGTTTCCTACAAGTGAAATGCAGGACCTACATCATGCCCAAAGTTTTCCTCCATTTGCTAACCAGAACAACTGAACCGAGAGGTGGACCTGGGAGAAGGTCTACCACAGCACAATGAAATCCTGCAATGGTGCTCGTTTTTAAACTATGTTTTCCCAGATAAGGTATGAATAATGCAACCAAACACTCCAGAACATCTGAATAAAGCAACACCAGCCTAGCGGATGCTAATTGGCAGCAATTGGTGCTGATTGTGGAGTGCGGCTGGAGCTGTGATTACAAACAGAGCTGATGCAGCCAGCCCAAACCTCAAGTACTGCTGCTGCAATTAAAGATATTTTATCAAATTAGACAAGTGTTTGCCTTTCCCTGCTATGATGGTTATGAGCAAAACATAAAAGAAAGCCTGGCTGGCTGCACGGCACCTTCACCACATCAGAGCTCTGACGAGATGGGTTTTGTTCCGCTTTGACTTTTTATGCCACAAAATGGAACCCTTTTAGAAAGAATTCAGGGCTCTGCAGTGACATCCTTAAAAGCCCTTGCTTTTGTCTAGAAGTGCTTTTGCCCTAAAAATGCAGTCTCCTTGCAGTGTACCTGACTTCCAGCACCGACAAGTGCTGGTTATGCACACACAAACACGGAAAAGCTTTGAACTTTCCAAGTCTGATTTCACAGTGTAAACCTTTAGTATTTTTGCAGGCAGGTAAACATTCTTCAAACATCGTTTCCAAGGCAGTGACTATCAGTGAGGCATCACGACTCTTAGCAACTGGATTGGTGTTTCGAGTGCACAAGCCCCGCAGTTGACTCCAGCCAAGCCTAGCCCTGGTGCCCAAAGGAGAGTTCACAAAATGCACCTTGAACTCCAGACATCCTTGCATCCTGCTGCCTCCTGCTTTCCCGGGAGAGGAAGTCAGTAAACCACTTGGTCATGAACTAAGGCTGGCTCTTTGCTAATATTTTCTATTATCCCCAACTCTCCTCTCTTGCTTCTGGATCTCAAGAAAATTTACATGAACTTCTGCCTTTTCTCCAGCTTCCTGTAAACATCTATAAATCAGGCCAGCAGAACTGAATTGAGAAAGGATATAGAAAAAAACCCAGTGTGCTGGGTCATTTCTAAAAGCTTAGCATTTACATTAATTTTTACAGATCTCCATGAGAACAAAAAAAAAAAAAATAAAGGCTATGCAGATTTATGGAGGTTCTCAGGCCAAAACAGCTGGAGAGTGACAGCCAGGGTCATATAAAAGTGTAAATAACCTGAAGATACCCATGGGTTAGCCAGTGCCAACATCTTCAGGACCAAACACAGGCTCAGAGACCACAGCACTGGCATCAAAAAGGAACAGCAAGGAAGCAAAGGCAGCACTTTGTGTACTCTGCTCAACCTGTACTTTTAAGGGATTTACGATGTCAGGTGTTATGAAGAGCGCTGCAATGATCCAACACAGCAATAACAAGACCAGACATAAAGACAGACGTGTTTGTTGGTGATGCCTTTGAGGCTCCCCAGGATGAAAGGTGAATGAACAATTTCAAACAGAAATAAATGCTTGCTCCAGGAAAAACCTGTAAGGATGGGTCAGATTCTACCAATTTAGTGGTGGCATTACCACGTGCAATGTGGGGTGTTTAGAAGCTCTGCTATAATATTACTCGAAAATCTGTGTACAGCAGCAATCTGAGTTTGTGCCAGCAGGAGTGTGAGAGGATGAGCTCGAGCCAGCAGGATGCAGGAACAGGGAACCGAGCGCTGCAAGAACGGCTTATCTGGAAATCAGCTTCCAAGCATTCAGGGAAAGGACACAAATCACAGCTTTAGCTTCTAGCTGCAGAAAAGACAACAAAGGAAAGTCCTGTTGTAAGTGTAGAATAAAGTAAGTGGTTTTTCCAGCTTTGTGTCTGCCTTTATTCTGTCCTCAGAAGAACTCATCAATCTGAGAGAGCGAACATCGCCTTTTGTCTACACCTGTGGAATAAAAGTCTCAAATCCAGGAGTGTCCTTGTGTCCACTACAACACTGTGGGAAAGGGACACCTGAAGCACTCCCCAGCCAATTCTGGTACTTCAATCCACGCCAGGGCAGCTCTCCCCTGGCCCAAAGCAGTCCCTGGTGCCACGGGTGCAGTCCCTGATGCAGCAGTGGCCAGCACTGCAGGTGCCGAGGGCCGGTGCTGCCACGGGGGAACCCCCAGACCAGAACATGTCAGACCCAGCTCCTGCCCACAGTCCCCATGACAGGACCAAAGCCCCAAGCCCAGAAGTTGCTGCTTAACCTGCAAACAGGCTGAGTGTTAGAACAGTACGGTCTGAGCAAGCTGACAAATTAGGCAGCTTAAATTCCAGGGCATTCCTATTGTAATAAGCCAGTTCCTTACAAACTGTGCTTTTTCACAATATAATTAACCCCAGCACTAAGCATGTGAGCAAATGAGTTCATTTTTCACATGAATAATGAAAACCTTTCTTTCTTTTTTCTCTTTTCTTTTCCCAAACCATTACGAACAGAAATGAATGTAAAAGATTTCTCAGCAGAGAAAGGATGATGTGTGCTGGCTTCTAGTTTAGAATAGGAATTCATTATGGAGATTTAAATGGAAGCTCCTATTTTCTTTTCTTATTTTTCTTAATAGTTGTCCTTGCCAGTCTAATCCAAAACTTTGCTCATCATCGGATCTAGTCTGGAATTAGATTAAACAGCCTCTGCTATGGCCCAAAATGGGTTAAATAATTCTTCCTTCCCATATCCTCCTGAATCTTCTCTCCCATCTTTTGTTTTCCATTTCTAGAAGATCTTTCTAGCAGTTCTGTGGGCAGAATTACTCACTGCCCTGACAAAAATCCTGTGCTAACTTTAAATGTAAACTCACTCCACTTCCTACTACAGAAAATAACATTTCTGTGATCATTCCCTGCGTGGCTGAAACACAACCACCCAGCCAGGTCACTCATTTACAAGAGACACAAATGGGAACTGGTTATTCAGTTTACACAGAAGTGTAAGGCACAGTCACTGCGCCTTCCAGTAACTGATCTTGTGTGTCAAGGGCAAAGCAACCCATGGGAAGAAGAAAAAGAAAGATTAAATCTTCATCAGTTTAATTTGTAAAGAAACCCAAGGGAAGTCATTATTCCCAGAGACTCCGTTGCCTGATTTGTCTTATGAATTCTTCCAGCTTCTCTGACACCAGTGGGTGCTCGTTAACTATTGCTTACTGTCATTGCTGCTTACTGTCCCTGCTGAAAGGGAGTCCTTTGAAAAGGCAGAGGTAGAATTTAGTGCTGAACAGGAGCTAAATACTGCAGAGAGGTCTGAATCCTGCTCATCAGAAACCGCAGCCAGGTGAGCATCCTTTAACTGAAAGGGAATTCCCACTAAGGAATTCAACCAAGGCACTTAAACTTGAATATGGAGTTACATCGAGCTTGAAAAAAGAGGGATGTACAAACCATTAACTTTCATGCAGATTTCACCAGTGACAAGCTCGAAGCACAGAACTGAAGAAACAGGATTTTCTCTTTCCAGTTAAATTGACAATGAGTAGCAGAGCGCAGCTGTGATTTCTCAGGGCCTTTCCCAGCAGAGCAGCACAGAACCCTCCTTTAAAACAAATAAATCAGGCCCAGCGTGGTGGGGTAAGGCAGACACTCTGCAGAGGGAACAATTTGGCAGCCAGTTCCCTCAGCCTGACACCAGCATTTGAACCCGGGACCTTCCCTGCTCCTGCTCACACATGTGCTCACCACGTGTAGCTGCTGCCCGAGCAGGGGGAGCAGGCTCGGCTTCACAGCCCGGGAATTCTGCTTATAAAAATATGGGATGCCAAAGTTTTTCCAACGGACCAGTGTCAAAGGTGATCACAGGCAGAAATTAGACGGCTGAAATTGTTAATCCTGCATGGCTGAAATTAATTCATACCAGAGCAGGAAGAGTCGGTTTCATGTAACCCAAACTTTACATTCTGGTTCCCAACAGAAACTGAATTTGCCTTTCAAATCTCTCTGGATGTCAGGCATCTGGTCTTGATGGAGAGCCATACCCTATTTTTTCAGGGGGTATAACCAAAGAGAAATTTGCATTTGTGTTTTCAGCGAGACATCAGCGTCTCGTCAGTTTAAATAATTTAAAACTTCAAAGTTACTACATGATTTGCTCTTTTTATACAGGATCATTTTACACCTTAAAACACATGTTCCTCTACCTCTCTCCCTGCAAACAGCTGACTTATATTTTCATGTTCCTCACTATTAACAAAGCGTGTACCATAGTAAAATATTACATCTCACCACACTCCTATAAGATTGTTTAGTTTTAGGATAACAAACTTTTTGGAGCAACAGTAAGGTCAAAGTATTAAATTTAAATCTCTTAAACAAGACACACATTAGAAATAAACTCAAAGTTTTAAAGATCTATTGAAAATGTTCCAAAAATTAAAAACAGGCAGCAAAGGGCAAACACTACTAGGGGGAGAAAAATTCAAACAGGGCCAGAAGGTTGTGTAAAAATAAATACGTATCCGGCACATATGACGTAGGCAAAGACAAGGATATTCCACAGACACATGTATTGTTTGGAGTCTGAGTCCTGTTTTCAGAAGAGTGAGGAAGTAAATCAATAAATATGTTTACCTTGATCTTTAGCTCACTCTTACAGACCACTCAGAGCATCTCATTTAACCAAAGCTCTTCAAACCCAGCGCTGCCGGCTCTTCAGCTGGCGGAAAAACAGTTTTGCAACGCACGTCAGAGGAATCCAAGGCTGAACAGCCTGGCCTGAACGCATCCCAGCCTGGCCTGAGCACTGATTAAAACCAAGATCTTTCCAGCTATATGAATAAAACCCCCACTAAACCCGAGCAACAAGGCAGGACGGCCGCAGGTCGATGCCAGTTCACAGCTCGGGTTTCCGCACGCGGAATTTCACCCTTCAGTTCCAATCAAAAAATGAATTCCTCACATTCAACCCAGGCTAATTACTTTTTTGCATGGAAGAGACAGCCAAATTCACTGTGACGCACAAAGGGAAAGTGTGATCTACGAGCAAAGCACATCCACCACAGCGTTATGGATGGTTCTGGAAATGCAGCCAGAAACAGACGTCGCTCCCAACATCGCCGCTGTTGCCAACAGTTACCACCTAATGCTGTCTGAGAGACTGCAGTGATTTCGTGTTCCAAGGCAAAGGCAAAGCCTCTGGTATCTCAGATCCCACGCAGCCGTTACTGCTGGCAACGGGCAGTTTTAACACCTGGAGGATATTCCTGGAGCAGGCAGCGAGCGCCTTCCCACGTGGGATGCAGCCCCTGCGTGTGCGTCCCTGGGTTACTCAAAAATCAACAAACCACCCCAAAACCCTGAGAGCTGGCTGGAAGTTTTCTGCTGAAGGAATGGATGCAGCAAGGCCATAAACTGTTCTTCAATTACAGGACACTTTAGTTATTAATTTCACTTTTTCTGCCCACACTGCACCGCCTCTTTGGCCTGCCTAGGAGTTTAAAATGATTGATTTTACTAGATACTTATACCTCCTAATTTTATTAAATACTAGTATCTCTTCTCCAGGACACCTGCATTATGACCATTAACAAACAGTGAAAAGTGCTGAGAATGTGTGAATATTTCTCCACATGTATTTTTTTAAACACAGGAAAGGTGTGAACTGTGGCCAGCACAGGTAATGCTAAAACCTGGTTATTACATCACTAAAGCAAAAAACCAGAGGTTCAAAGATGGGAGAGGAGGAAATGAATAGTTTAACTTATCAGGTAAACTTCTACAGAACATAAAGCTAAGAAGGATTTGTTAGTATTAGACACCCAAAATCACTAATGGAAATTTTTAAGATTCTTGAGCATCCAGCCATGCCATACACCTCTGAAATGAACATTTTAAAACACAGGTTCTTCTCCTTTACATCTTTCTCTTTTTAGGGATTACTTTCTGAAATTACTTTTGTGCATTATCAAAGGAACCAAGAGACAGCTTTTCCAGGAAAAAAAATCAGTTGGTTTGGGAGAAGACCAACAAATCTCCTTAGGCCAAGATTTAGGCTGTGTTCTTAACTGCTCCCCTAAGCCTGCGACCCAGAGAGGCAACATTCCCCTGTAAAACAGACCTCAAGCTTAACTTACAATAATCTGCTTCATCTTCAGGTGAAAGCTCTTCACAAAGTGCAAAATACTTTTAAACATTTTTTTTTTTTCCTTATTTCTTCCTGTCCCCTCACCTCAACAGTCCCACGCTTCCAATTAAATTAAAAACTGGACCAGTGTACTTTTGTGGGGTTTTCCCCTACAATGCTAAAGTATAATTATAAAATTGGGGGGAATAAAATTACAAATTCCACCAAGGTCATTAATGTACAAAATGCAAATTGTCTCCCATTTGTCAAAGACCCTGGGGAAGTCTAGAGATAATTGAAATGATAGATGAACAGAGGAGACTAACTGCTAATGGTCTGTATATCAATGAATCAATGTCACATTTATGAAGGGCTTTGGGAAATTATTCTAAATACTTCATCTACAACAGCTGAAGTTTAGCCTACTTTTTCTTTTTAATGCTGAAAAATTAATGAAAAAGTTCAGTTTCTAGTTTCACAAGTGTAAACCTGGGGTAATTTAAGGTGGATGGCAAGAAATTGAAGCACTACTTATGTTTGTGCCAGATATGACCAAAATTCTCAGTTACCAGGGATTATGGTATAAATAAAAGCAATATCTGTTTCAGAGATAATCAAATATAGGACCAGCCCTGGCCTTCAAAGCATTTAAACTCAGCTATTCACCTTTGCAACTCATTTTCTTCAGAATGTGAATAAACTAAAAAAATCAAGGAGTACACACATCACTGATTTCTGTGCTTTCCTATTTTCCTCATATTTTCAACCACAAACTGAACTGCTCAGAGCAGGGGCTGTTTTCAGATGTATTTATGGGGCACTGACCAAACAGGAACAGGGAACGGAGAGAAGAAAATCCAAAATATTTCCTTTTCAAACAAAAAGTGCAGGTAACTTTGGAACAGTTGCACAGAAAATCATATTTCCACTTCAAAAGAGGGCAAGCTACAACCACGAAGCCCCTCTGCAGAGCCTTCTCCCAGTTGTGTACTGGCCAGGCTACATTAGTAAGGGACAGTGAGGAGGAGACATAAATAAAAAGAAAACTTCAACATTAAGGCATCATTTTGGTTGAATCTATAAAAAGTTGGGGGAAGTGGGTCAGTTTAGAGGGTTTCTTCTAGTATTATGCTTATTATTATTACATTTATTACTCTTTTTTCCTGCTTTTCTTCCCGCACACTAGGAAAGCTTGGATGAAGGGAAACCAGAAGGACAACTGCAGGCTTCTTTCGTGAAAAAAAAAATAAAAAATAAAAAAAAAAAATCTTTCTCTAGCGAAAAGAAATAAACCATCAGACACCATTTAAGAGGCAGTCTGCACTGCAACAGGTACCATCACTACAAAACCACGTGAATTAAATCCTTTTCCATCTTGATTTCACTGTACAAAATCACACAAAGGGGCTGGAGAGAAGAGGTGAGTTTTCTTGTCTGTGGGAATGAGAGAGATCTGTTTCATCTGGAAATAGCACCACGATCACCTGGCTCATGAAAACCTGAACTAATCCAGAAAGACACCTGATTTCACCAGAATTCGAACGAAATGGTCTTGTCTGAAACACAGAAGTGTTCTCCTGTTACAGGACTTGGCACATGAAACAAGAAGGGAACAAGGCTCTCAGGAAAACATCACTGAGAGGAAACTTTGCTGCTGTCTGAGAAAAGGTAACAAGTACACATTGCAGGTAAAATGATCACAGCTACATTTTCTGTTCATTACAACCACAAATATTCATAAGAAGAAGCAAGAAGTCCCATCGAGCTGCTGAGAAAACAAGGAGGAATGCCCACGTGTTGGAGCCAACCTTCTCAATTACAAAATATCACTAAGGAGGATGGAGATCTGGAGCAGCTCCTAAACCCAGCAGTGTAACAGCTCTCCTTAGCTAAATGAACATGTATGTGTCTCCTTTTATCTCCTGTTAGGTATTTAGCAACTGGAGGGGAGCAGGAGTGTTCCCTCTCCCCTTCCCTCCCCCAGCCTCCCCTGTCCTCCCCAAATCCTTCCCCCGAGAAAGAGGCACAGAGAGGAGAAAGAAAAAGGTCCCCACCAAAGAGCAAAAGCTACACCACAGACATAAAGCTGAGCTTTACAGAAACCCTTTACTTGCCTGGGAAGGTGGATATTAAGGGCTTTCTCTGAGCATTGCAGTTTTGCTGCTTCCCATCTGCGCTGGGCTCCCGCCTGGGGTTTTGTGGAGATGCTAAAGGAGCAAAGCCGTGGCCTTTATGGATTTTCAGAGGAGTGCTGGCTCTCCATCACTGTGGACTCCGGTGCCATGCAACCCAAAAAGGGCTGTCAGTAATTTCACCTCACAGGTGTGCCAGGGGGTGAAGTGCAGCCCCTCTCTGTTGCTGTCGCAGCTTCCTAAGTAGCCAATTAACAGAACATTCAATTCCTCCATTTGCTGAAGCACATTTGTTCTGCTAGATTTTAATTTTTTGAATGAGTGAAATATGAGCTAAGACAATTTACGTGAGCTAATGATACAGTACAAGTTAACTGATGGGTTATTCTGCACCAGGAGCTGGCTTTTTGCAGGGAACAATTTGCACGCAGCCTTTCAGGGCCATAATTACCTGCAATACCAGAGTCTCAGCACACTCTTCCCTTTTTATTTTTTGCTCTTTCACAGATGTGTCACTCTCACAGTACTAAGTGAAAACAGATTACCTGCCACTGATTACCCAACACATCCACACAGGAAGGTGGGGGAAGCGTCTCTCCAGTGACAAGTTTTGATTTGTGGATTAAATTCCCCTCTTAATTGAGCCATGCTTTTTCTGCTAACAAATTCTTGTGGAAACCCCAAGATGAATTTACCTCTTTGCAGAGTAACTTTTCCTCACGTCACATCCTCCCCTTTCTCTCTCCTTATTTCATTAAGATTTTGAGCTATACATGCAAACCCTTCATCTCAGACACTCATTATGGAAATACTGCAAACCTTGAAGATGTCACAGTGGTTTTTTTTACAGCTTTTCTTTTTGTAGGCGACATTCATATTGCAGAATAATTTAGACAGTAATTTAATCACAGGGTTTAGAGGTCCAGCAAATGTTACATTTACATAATGTCAGTCTTTCAGCAGATAATTTGGTCCTTTGCATGTGTTAAAAGACGACATCGCTTGTTAAGTTCATGTTAGTACGTTTAACCCAGCAGATGAATGGCTGGTTCCTTAATCTGCCATATATTTCTAATTTTCCCAAGGATGATTAGAAAATTTTATTTAGAGTAAATTCGTGAGCACCGTCATTTCACTGGAGTGACAAATCAAAAAGATTATTAAATCTCAGGGCCCAGAAATCCCCATAAAATGGTCATAAAGTCCTTGCAACACAGTAAATGCCCATTTTTTCCTTATTTAAGTACTTCACTAGTCAAGGTATTGCTTCTGCCTCCTTTGAGTACGTGACTGAAGTTATTGAAACGTGCCTCATTAGTTTCATAATGTTCTCCTAAGGACATATGGGTATTTTGTAGTTTGGAAATGTACTGTTCTTTGTCTTGTCAAATGCTGCTGAAGAGAATGAGATAGGATATAAGAAATGTGATTTGGTTTTGGTGTGCCAATGCTACTATCCTGGACATCCAAAAGATAAAATAAAAGGTGGTAAATCATCATTACTCCAAGAGAAATAGCATGTCTGTACAAGTGATTTTCCAAAAGTAATACTGTGTATTTAAACTTAGAAGAATAATAACCTAGGCAAACATCTCAGGAGCCTTAACACTGAATATTTACATTTAATACATTTTCTGCCTTTTTATTTTGAAGTTACACATTATATCCTCACTACTTAACATATAAATGGAAATATCCCTTTTAATTAAACTTGTACAATGTCAGGATTTACAGCAGAAAAAAAACTGTTGCTTCATCTGGCCAGCCCATGCCACTGTAGGATATTCCCTTATTTTCCACTGCCTCACTTGTCTGGCTTTAAATCTACTGTCCCCAACCACAGACCAAATCAATGAGCCAAAAACTACACCAAGAGCTGGGAGCACATTTTGATCATTTAGTTGTAACTTGGAACAATTTCTGCACCCTTTAAAATAGAAATGTGTTTACCTAGAGGACAAACTCATGCAGCCTCCTGTCAATGAAACAGGTAACAGACATCCACAGTGAGGGTCTGAGAGCAGCTGGAGAGCAAGGCAGCAGAACAGTGTGAGGGGAGACACTCATTATTCTCCTTAATTCCCTCAACTGACGATTGTCACCAGCCTGACTTCTACAGCACAGAGAACCCCTCTTTCTCCTGGCTTAAGGTCTTAAAAGGATCACATTTCATTTCTAAAAGAAAAACTAATTTCTCCCCATCATACACTTAATGACAAACCAGTTTTCAATCTGTATCCCTTATCAATTATTTTTACTTATTAAAGGAGCTGAATGGGGTTTTCCTTTCATTATTTGTTTTTAAAAGTAAATCCAAACAGTATTTCCCTTATGGCGAGTTTGAGTAGTCCAGGAAGATAAGGAAACCCAAATTCTTCCAGATGTAAGACAACTGTGTATCCTCTTAGCAATGAAAAAATGGAATTGGTTAATTTGCATCAATACGTAGATGATAAAGCTTTAAAACAATCAGAATTAAATCAGATAAAGATTTAATTACCACTAAGGTTAAAAAAAGGATTATTTGCTACCGCCACTTAAACAGAGCGAGTTCCGAATTTAGAGTTGACACAACTGACATAGGCAACTCAGCATGCACTGATAATTTTGTCATCAAAGTGATAAAATTCTAAGATCAAAGTACTTTCTTTGATTATTCTTTAACACAGTTTGTAGTATGGCACCAGGACGGGATGATCCATCACCAAATGTATTTCCTTGCTCGGCTGCTGAGTTCTCAAGCTGGTTTAAGGAAATACCTGACCAACACGAGGCTGGATCTCCTCGAGTCAGAAGGTCCCACCAGCCAAGCCCTTTGTCAGTTAGACTGGCACAGATACAACTTGTGGATCTACACCAGGAATACATTGGAGAATATGCCAAAAATCAATGTGAATATTGATGTACAATGAGATCTTTAATGGCAAAATCCTTAAAGTTCTTTACATCAACCAAATAATTAAATTAAAAGAACTAAATGTTTTCCTAATTAAGCAGCATGAAATGCCAAATACTGATCTATTTTCATCTCCAACATGTTTCTATCATTTCTCTCCTTGCAATCCCTGATGTTCCCCCATTGAAAAAAAAAAAATCTCATTAAAAAAAAAAGCGCTGTCTTACAAATCCAAACTAAGCCTGCAGGTCTCATACAAGAAAGCAGAGAAAAGTTATAGAAGTCACTCCAAAATGTTCTCATTAGCACTTCTTTAGGTAAGAATGAGAATGAAAAAATGAGCTCTGTGAGGGCTGAATGTCACAGCTATTTGCTGAGGCTGTTATAATCATATCAGTGGCTTATTGAATTTCATAACCATGGTTCTAACATCCTTCACTGACAACTATCAGAGAGCTTAACTCAAAACAAAACTCCAAGCCAGAATGAAGGCATAGACACAATATGCTTACACACTGAAGAAAATAAAATCCCAAAAGGTCAGATTTATTTTATGGTCAAACAGGGACACAGATAAAGCTCCAACTCCTATCTTCCCCCTAGTGAAGCCATAAAAGAGTAGGATGTGAAGCTCACATATTGTGGATGTATTCCCTGTTGTGTATCAACACAGCACAACACAACTTGAGAGAGAACATTTCGCTGGTTTTATCCCGCATGTGAACTTCATTCAGTGCCAGGAATGAGGCACTAATTCCATTTCTGGTACTGAACTGCTACACAACTCACTGGGAGTCAACCCTAGCACCACCAGGACCAAACCTGGATGGGCAACAACAACCCACCGGTACCAGGCACAGGGAGAGCTTCCCTGAGAACCCACAATTATGAGTAACTCGAAGCTGGCACGAAGCAAACCTCGCATGATCCTCACTGACACAGCTCATCTTCCCCTGACTGCACCAGTGAGTCACGCAGTGCAAAGGGAAGCAGTGCCTTTACGATATATAGGTTTTCCTTACACGCAGGTTACACATTTAATTCGCTCTTTACTGAAGCCTCCAAACTTGGCAGCGGAGGGAGACAGCACGATTGCCAAAACAATCGGGGAGAATTAGGATGAGACAGTGCAGTAATGACAAAAGCCTTGGGAGAGATCCCACAGATGTTCCCTGATGCTGAGCAGAAACTCAGCATCAGGAAACCCAACTAGTAAACAATAAACTGACTAATACAAGTTCCCAACCAAGGCAAAAGTAGAATATTCTGTGACTCAATGTGTAAAACATCTCACCTGCCTGCGCCGTCCTGCACGAGGGGCTGGTGCCATGGCAAAGTCAGGGAGATGTCAGTCTCCAACGGGCAAGGAGACAAACAAGATCTGTGACTTAATTAGGCCACAACTTTATTAACCTACTTCTTCAGGGAGCTCCCAGCGATCGCTCACATGGTGTAGAACCATGATTCATTTTTTAATCATTGCTGTCTGGTAAAAAGCTGTGTCAGTGTTTCCCTCCCTCCTCCTCCTCTCTTCACAGCCAAACTCCTCTGAGTAACACCGAAGGATCCAGGTGTGTGTGGCTGCCTCCACTGTTATCACCCCCATGCTGTACCCCGTGTTTTTTAAGGACAGCTTCAGTCCCCCAGGGAAGTGCTTGCACAGGCAACACGAAGGTATCACAGCGATTCAGCTCCTCCTTGGTACCAGCTGAGTGTGGAGACAATTAACAGTTCCCTCCACAGCATTTCCCACGGGGAAGGGAGATATTAATACCTTAAAAAGAAACCCTCACAAAGAACACAATGTATTCAGAAGGCAATTGCACATTCAGATCACTCCTGCTGCCTTCTGGCCTTGTCACCACCTGAAAGGCAGGTCTGATAAATCCCAGAAAGTCCTCCATACACAGTCCCCGTGTCAAATCCCAAATGAATCTTGTTTACATGCAGAACAAATGCTTCACAGGGCTCTTCCTGGGGGGAATTAGCCCATCTGGTCTTGTGCTGGCCGACCAGGAATGGTTTTACCTTTGAGGTCCAGCCGCAGATTTCCAGGGGAATTGCCTGTCCATTTGAATAGCCAGTGAAGAGTAGAACCAAACACGAGCTCTCATCTTCATAATTTTTTACAGCAAGGCTACAGCCCCAGGCACGCTCAGATGGAGACATGACAATGGACTTTCATGGCACTTGCAACTTTTGGGCCAAGTCCTCTGCAGGCAGAGCTCCAAAGACTCCAGAGTTACACCACGAGAGAATGTGTCAATTGTCTGGCCAAGAGCATAAAAAACCTCCTTGTTATTGTTGTTAGAAACCAAATGACAAGCAATTCATTACTGCACTGCAATTCAGTGCAATTTATTGGTTGATTTGCTGTGGGAGATTTTAGCTACATACTAATACACATACTATAAAAAGAATGCAAATTCAGTAATGCAAGTCTAAATGAATGAGACATAACATTTTCTCACAGTTTGCAAGAAATTAACCTTTAACGTCTTTTTTATGCTTTGGGAACAGCACTTGGCCAAAAGCTCTTACAGTAATAAAGCAGTGACCCATAGCAAAGAATAAATGTCAGAGTGAAATGATAACAGCAAGCCTATTTGCCAGAAAGTGGTAATTTATAAGATTTTAATTTGAGATCATCATGGGGGGTCAGCCTTATCAAATAATTCAAAATGTAGGTCACAATTATAGCCCTCGAAGTGTGGTTCTGCCCTGAAACGTGACTGCAAAAATGGCATGTTTATTATTTCTAAATGATTTTTTTTTATCAGAAGCACAGAGTTTACAAGCAAAATGCTAATGGGGCTTGCACTGCTTTTTTGCTTTTTCTATTTTTTACATTTGTGTAGCTCACTGATTTCAGTGCTTATTTCTGATTTACATTTCCCCTAAAAAGGAAAATCAAATCCCTCAGTTCTTCACCTTCCTGCTTGAAAGTTCCACAGAGCCAAATTACATCCTTGTTGTTCCCTGTGTCACCAAAAGCTTTCAGCAAATTTACACATTTCTCGGCTAACTAGAGTGGAAAGCCCTCCCAATTCTCCAAGTAATAAGGGGAAAAAAAAAAAAAAATCCAATCCACCTCTCACTTCAGGCAGATTCCTTGGGTGGTGTCAGTCAGTGTGGCTCCCTCAAAATCGATGGAGCTCTCCATCAAAATCAATGGAGTTCACTCATGCACAGCTTTCTCTGCAGCACTGTCCTTGGGTTTGCTGGCTCCTCAAGTCTAACGGCAGAAGGAGAAAAGGCACTGAACAGGTTTTTAAATCACCCTGCCCAAATCAGTAACTGTGAAATGCTAACACCTGTCTGGAGCAGAGCACCGGGCCTGGCTGGAATCCAGCCTTTGTTTCAAAGCGAGCCAGACGTAGGAGATGGTCCAGGAAGAAGGAAAGAACCATCAACCACATTTCCTACCTTTTCTCGTAACATTTTCCACCCCTGTGATCTCCCAGTTCCAGGTGGATCCTCGATGCAACGAAGTGTAATTGTTCATTACTCCCAGCCCTTTCTCAGAGATGCACTAGGGGCATTTCTCAGCCCATTTCCAGAGAAACTGAATTCATTCTAACAAAGCAACAGAATGAATTGAGAACGAGTGAGTGAGGCCTGGCTAAAGACGAGTGTGTTTGCTCCACCAGTGCCTGGATGGAGACAGGGATGTTTTTTACGTGCAGGGGGGGCCTTGCTGTCAATAGCACACACAGGAGTCAATATTGCTGCTGCTAAGCAAGTTCTGTTCATTCTGTTGTGCCTTTAGAACTTGTGCCCATGCTTCTTTCTCCTTTAAACTACAATGAAAGCTAGGAAGGTTGAAAAAGCCCTTATTCCTCTCTTTGGCAGAACAAACTGTAAACGTGGGGAACAAAACCCATCAAGAACAAGCTTTGAGCAATTTAGAGTTTGATTAAATAGGATTTGACACAACGCAAGTGAGAAGATGACATGAAACATCTCCATAGTCTTCATTCAAAATAGGACCATATTCTAGTTTTATCACATCTCCAATTATATTTAGTAATTTTGTTCCATAATTAAATTTCTGCAGTAATTCTGTCTTTTGACATCCTTCTTCTGTCACAGCTTTCTGTAAACCAGCATATGCATTCATAAAACTCAATACTGACATGCCAGTGCATGATCAAAAGTCTGCATTTGCCTGTCATGGGCTAAAAAACAAACCCAACCACAAGAACCGAGATTTCAGGGGATTGCTGGACTCAGAATTTCAACAAGCAAACTCTGCCATTATTCCAAAATACTTTAAAATCCACCTCACCTCCTCCAAGGTATATTCCCAAGAGAGGGAATAACCGGACAGTTACACAGACTGAAGAGCTGGTGGCCTTTTCTGGGGGTGACAACTGAACCCAGGGAAGCATACCATTAAATATAATACCTTTCATTATAAAACAAGGTAGGAGAAATGCAACAAATTATTTCTTACAGACAATTTGTTGCTTAATGGCCTGAAGCAACTCCAAGGGCTGTTAAAGCTGATAAGACAGTCCTTAACCACAGCAACAATCTATACACTGGGATTAATGCCATCATAAAGTTTAAGCAATGGTTTATAACTCCAAATATTGGCAGAAGCAACCAATTTTCTGTCTCTTGGAAAGCAGAGTCTCTTACATGAAGTAAATCATAATTCAAAAGCAAGCAGGGGGAGAAAAGAAAAACCCCTGCCCTCCAAATGAATAGGTTTCACTTATTATGGTATGTGTGTTCAAAAATATGTAATTATGAGTCAGGAAACAGGACATGAAGTAATGAACTGAGAGAACCTTTCTGCTCCTTTCTCCCAGGCTCTTCAGGCAGCATTTTAAGGCTGATGCACAAGGCTTAGCAGACACAGAAGAATAAGCTGCTTTCAGGAGGCAAATGCCTGGCAGCGCGTGCTTGGTCACAAACGCACACAAAATGACTGGAGATCTTCCAGAAGCAGCTGATAATTTGTCTGATAGCGTGCCAACAAAAATAGCCTGAAAACCACGTCCTTGCTAATGGTACCTAGCTCTTCAGAGCTTCAATGGACAGTCCAAAGCCCTTGAAAAGAAAGGATGAAAACCTGAAGGGTGACAGGGAGAGTCAAAACAAACCCAAACTCAGTCCTAAGAAATGCTGTGCCCTGCTCAGAGCTTTTAGGGAACTCCATTGGGGTTCCAAATCCCACCATAGCAAGTTATCTGGTTACATTTCCAACATTCAACTTCTGATCCACACTGGGAAAAAACTCAGTAATCATTTCTCTCCTTGAGTCATCCACTGCATTTGAGTTTCCAGATGGGTCTAGAGCAGATGTAAGCTCCAGGCTGGATTCCTATCACAACAGCTTGCCTTTTGTCACAAAGGATCAAAAGCAGGTTAATTGATATTAGAGGTATCTTTTAAGAGCTCCCATCAATTAAGAACTCTGAAATGAAAGCACAATTTGTTTCAGTGGGCACATCTGAGTATTTTGAATCTTTGCTTGCACTGGAGAACAGCGTAAAGGGACCTGGCAGCGTGGCACAGTTTGATTTATCCCTGCTGCCTCCTTGGACAGTGCCTGCACTGGGGTCTGTCCAGGACTGGGGCTTCTCTGTACTGCTGGGATAAAAAAGAAAAACGACAAAACACCAAATAACCGAATCAAAAAAACAAAACGGCATTTTTTTTTCCTCTTTGCTACTGTAAGTTAAAAAAACCCAAAACAATGAACCCCACATTTTAAGTTTTAAGCTTTCAGAAAACACAGCGGTATTTTGGCACTTCAACACCTTGTGTATTATCTTGCCACTTTCTTATCTCTAAGTGGCTACATTACTCTTGCAAACTAGCAAAGGGTGTGGAAATATTTATTATCATCTATATTTTCTGTGGAGATCATCAAAGGACAGTGAAAAGTATCTGTGTGCAGAGAGGGGGAAAGAGAAACGCAATTACTCCTGCTTGATCTGTTTATTCCACAAGTTGGACACAAGTCATTGCCGTGACATTTTCATTTTCCTGGATCCACGACTGGGTTCTAATCTCATTTGTGCTGGTGTAAGCACGGGAGGATCAGCAAGCTTTCCCCCCATTTACGTTTTGAGAAGTAACAGCAGGAATCAGGCCCCTACCCCTTGATCATTAATTCTGGTTCACCTCTTGCATGTAACAGTAGCTGTCAAAAAGATTTTGGAAAACTGTCAATCTCTGGCAAGAGATAAAATCTTGATTAATAAAAATAATTTAAAGCTGAGTTTGTTCATTGGAAAGAGAGGTCATTGGCACTATGGTGTCAAGAAGCCAATATTTTACAAACACATGGTATTCTTAGGGGAAATCAAAGCAAAGTCTGTACAGAGCCTCCTGCCAAGTGAGCTAACAACTCCATTTAACAAAACAAAATCATCCTGATGCTTAGAAGAACTCTTTCCTTAACAAATAAAAATCAAAGCAAAATGCAGACCAAAGTGAAATTACTTCCATGATCAAATCAGAAGCTCAGGGCCAAGCTGTGCCGTTGGGGGAAGGGGAGAGGGATGGAGCTTTGCTTTTAACAAGCAAGAAGACTAATGGAAATGATCAGCAGTGAAAATTCAGTTATCTGGGCTTCTGTTCCGCTGGCCCCTTATTTACCGTGAAGCCGCCGAACGGATTTGAGTTTCCAGCTCTGCTACACTGAGAAAGTCCAGAGATGGACTCCAGAGGAGCTGGGATCATCTCAGCCTGGCCGCCCTTTGATCTGCACCCATGGCCAGGCGTGCACCTCCTCCCACCCCGGCTGTTCGGGTGACGCTCCCCCAGCTTGCCCAGCTCCCCCCTGAGAGCAGCAATGACCAGGTCACTTCACCTGCACAGGCAGAGCTGCAAACCATCACTGGGCTTGGGCACTGCCAGTCCTGACCCCTTTGAGAAACCAAACCACCCCACAGAGGGCACTCCTGTACTGGGCTGGTTGTGTTTTCAGGGGTAAAAATCTCCTTTCCACCTCTGAGCAGTCGTGCTTTTATACCAGGGCAATGCACTGATAAAGTGGGGAATTATCCCAGCAGTTAGCAGATATATGGAAGTACAACACTTTCTAGTGTTTAGCTGGTGATAAATTTCCAGGGTACACAGAGATTTTTTGCTCCAAATTTTAATTTGGATGAACTACCCCCAGATGCAACGCAGATCAGCGAGGGGCACCTCCAGCTAAGCTCAGAGAGCAGCTCCAGCACTCAGAATTCTCAGATCAAAACCTAAAATGCCTTTGCATCAGGTTTTCCTTATTGCAGTTACAAGAGGCTACGCCTAAGAAGGGAAAAATAAAAGTCAGGCTTCATCCTGTGCCTCTCTGAACGGCGCTCCTGCGGGTAGCAGTGTGTGTCTATGTTGCAGATAACTAACTAGCTACATGACAATATGCATTGGAGATGAAACCAAAGCAAATGCCAGCATGATATATTGTGTCAGTAACATCAAAGGAGAAGGGGAGGGGAAGTGAGTGTGAAAATCAAACAGAGTACTTGGGAAAGAAAGCTAATTTTGAGTTTGATGTGCACGAGTGACACTCATTAAAAATTGACGAGTGCATGTGAGAGGATGCCACCTGGGATTATGCAACTGCTAATTAACATTTAACACCATTTTCTAACCTTATAAAATATTCTTAGCCTGCTGAAGGCTTCTTCATAACAAGCACAATGAAAAAAAAAAAAAGAAAATCCAGCACCTAGCAACAGCAAATGGAATGGGAAAACTTTATGAACTTTCTAAAGCGACACAGAAAGCACAAAGGGCTTAAAGGGAGAGTGAAAAGGCAGCACCATCCACTGACAGGTGAAACACCTGTGTCTGTGCCCTGCTCCCTCTGCCCTGCACCAGAGGGACAAAGGAGCAAGGGGATGTGGCACTGGTGATGGGCATTGCTGGGTGAATGTGAGTCCTGCTGCACTGATGCTCCTGCCCACAGGATTCACTGGATTTCCACAGAATCATCACTTTTTAGGTTGGGAAAGACCTCTCAGTTCATCAAGTCCAACCTTTAACCCAGCACTGCCAAGCCCACCACCAAACCATGTCCCTGTGTGCCGGGTCTATACGTCTTTTAAACACCTTCAGCACGTATTAATATTAAATTAATATAAAATCCACCACATTTTAGATATTTTCCAGCACAGCACCCAATATCATCCTAAATGACACCCTCCTACTTTCTGTAAGCCACAACTGAGAGTATTACGTGAGGTCTCCCACCCTTGGAATTTAGCATGAGCCTTGCAGTAGCTGCTAATTTTCCCCCAAAAAATCCATCTCTTGGATTCATGCCACTAGCCAGCAGGGAAATCCTGGGTTTTAGTCTTTTTCATAATAATGGTCAGGGGAAATATGGACTCCAAAGCACGAGCATCTGTTCTAGCTGCAAGTTCACACGGATTTGGGGTCCCAAAATAGCAATTTTTTAGAAGCTGAGTAGGAAGTTCTCTAGAGAAAAAGGGAGAATAACTAAAAAGAACAGGAGAAAGTAAGGCAGAAATTAAGAAAAAGTGAAGGGGAAGCAGATAAGGTGACAACAAGACCTGAGCCTGGTGGAACAGAGCATTGGAGTGAGGGAGGAGAAAGGGGCAGATTTGCTGATTCAGCACAAAGTCCAAGGAACCTGAGAACATTCACTCCAGAGCATTTTGAAAAACCTAAGCCCAAAGCAACAAAATTAATAGATTACATTTGGGTCTGGCTATTTCTGCCGTGTGTTTACATTGTGTTGTTTCGTAGTTTAAACAAAGAAGGGAGATCAGAGGGACAAACCCAAACAGTCCTTGCCTTTCCAGAGCCCACCGTGGGGCATCCCAGCAGATCTCCCTGCTGGAATGACAATATGGATCTTTGCAGTAAAGAGACACTTTTATAAACCCAGGAGGCTTCCAGAATTTTACACACATATCCCAGAAATAAAGTGCTTTTTAAAAGATAAACACCTAACGCTGTCTGTGTACACTGGAACTTTATGATAAAAGATGGCCCCGTGATATGGCTCCAACTGCACAATACTGCCATATTTAGGTAGATTTTAATTAATCCATTGGTATTCATACAGCATGCCCAGGAGGATTCTTGTGTCTTTCTTCACGTGCTTCCAGATGAACTTGCTAATTGAATGGTTAAGTGCTTTCCACAGAGGCAAGACAAGAGACTCTCCTTTTCCCTGGGAAAAGGGAATGGGATTAATTCTTACAAATAACTCTCCAGCACAGTCAAAATCTTTTAAAAGGGAGTAACACCTCTGTCACTTTTAGAGTGCCCCAGATTAACCACGTTCCCTAGATCCCATAGATACCAGCGGCTATTGATGTAATGTCATTTATCCACACCCAAAAGATGTGAGGTGTTGCCTTGCTACAACGAACAACTGCTCTGGTCCTTCCACCCCGGGCAAGGGAAAACAAGAACAGCACACATTCAGGGAGGGCTGAGCACACAGAAAACAAAAAAGGAGAAGTGTAAAAGGAGGAAAAAGGGCTCAATAGATAAGCAAAGAAATGTTGCAGCTACAACAGAACACAACAGGAAAGCCCAAGACAATCAGAGGACAAGCCCCATCAGAGGCTGTCTCAGCAGACACGGTGCTGAAGCAAAGCAGGGAACTGGAAGAAAATTGATTTTTAAGTAGAAAAAGAGTCGTTTTCCCTTGCTGAATTTGAAGCAGTGGACTTCCAGATGTTCAGCTTGGGACTGTCCAAGCCTCCGCTGCAGCTCCTGCCCTGTGGCTGTTACGGGGCAGTGCCAGGTTTGGGAACAGCTCGGGAGCTCCTGGAGCTGCACCCAGAGCAGGACACTGCAATCCACAATGAAACCTCTGTGAACTGTGCAGCGGGTGTGTGCTCTAAGCTGAAAATGAAGAGGATGTCAACAGATAAAAGAAGAATGAAACCTCTGCAAATAAGAACATTTTCCCCTCTCATGAGCCCTCTTCATGACTAACATCCATTTACACTTCTGAGCATGCCTGACCTCCTGTTTTGATTTACGAATCCCAGATATTACACTGGCTTTCTCCTTACAAACTCTAAAATCTGCACTGAGAAAAAGGAGACAATGAAGTTTAGATTATTTTTTTAAGGACTATCTGTCATCATTACCATTGTTTCAAAAATTTTTTAAGTATGGCCTTTTCTGAAATGGTCTCTGTTTAAAATGTGAAACTGTATTTTCACATAAAGAGATACTTATTTTGCAGAAAACCCAGAAAGATAAAGCTCACTGATTGCCATGAACTGTCATCTTCACAGGAAAGAAAGAAAAAAAAAAGATCAAACACTTTAAAATCTGTCCAAAGCTTCTAACCCTTAAGCTAATAAAAGAAAAACAGTAAATCAGCTTTAAATATATACTACCCAAAATTTTATATTTCTAGAAAAGCATGTCTCTGAAAACTATTACACCTCAAAGTATGAGGTAAGAAAAAAGTCAATACTCTGTGTTACATGCCAGAAGGAAACAGAGCAATTAAGAAAAAAAAAAAAAAGAGGCTGGAAAAGCCTATTCAGAGGATTGGGGAGCAGGTTATTTTGATTGCCAGTAAGCAAATGAGGAAGGATGTGGATAAATGGCATGCAGGGATGTGATTTTATTTATTTATTTTTTAAAACTCTCACTAGAGTCTTCCAACTTTTGAACTTTCTGTTTCTATAGTGAAGTATCAATTTAAGGCTTCTTTATTTTCTAAGTGTTCGAGCTTGGAAAGCCACTGGCAGTGAATTTTGGAGCATATTTAGAGCAGCTGGCTTGTTTTGTTTGAGACTATTGTCAACAATTGATCATATAAGAGATGCTTGATTCTGTCCATCCTTCCTTGATTTGTATTTTTCTGTCTGAACCCAGAGGCAAAACCAAAACCCAAAGACATGGAGTGGATTTTCTCTAGCAAAGTGCTGATTCCTTGGTCCACCACGTTTGTCACCTGTTTCAAGGGACACAAAATCCAGGATCTATTGGAATAATCAGCGCAGAGAGCTAAACCTGCACAGGCAAACATGATCAGATCCACAACCAGTAGAAATGTTACCATGGATAAGAACCACATTCACTGGGAAAAATAACCCTTTTCAGTAGCAGGCATCACAGACTCTTCCTGCTTCCTGCCAGCTTTTCCTTTGGTTTATTTGCAGTTGATAACACCACAACAGTTTGTTGGAAACTTCCATTCTAATTTGGCAAATAGAAATGTGAGTAAATCTTTGGCCGTGCTGAATGAAAACTCAAATGGTTTGTCCAACAAATTTAAAAAATGAAGTTTGGGTACTGGAAGGTTAAAACAACCAGTCATTACTACAGGATATTTTTGATGAGTTTCTTGTATAAAACCAAAATTTTCAAAAGGAAAACTAATTGAATTTTCTATTCTTCAAGAAGAAAATTTAGAGAAAAGTAGGTACAGCATAAAAAAATGTGATCTCCTTCCACGTCCTAAAATTACAGTAATATAAATACATCACATTTTGATTTTAGTAAGTAGTAGGTTATGTAAAATTGAGAAGGAAACAAAGAAGCTACAGCCAATGACACCAAGGTGCTTTCCACAAAAAAAAATGTGCCATCTATGAAGCATGAGGATAGGATAAATTTCATTTTGTTTCCAGTCACTGTGCCTTAAAACCTCCCTCAGATTTACGACTCGTATGACAAAAAGGACGGTGAGGTTTCAAACCCTCCCTGCTGTCTCTCTCCACCAACGAAAGCAAAGCCTGATATCTCCCAATGCAGAAGGCTCTTACCACCCTGCATTCCACGCTTCCTCGTCCCAGACTTTGTTGGAAGCAGGGGAAGAGCAGAATTGCTGTCGTGCGTTTCGTGTGAGCATCGAAACCCGGCGGAGACGAGCGCCCACAGCCCCTGAAACCAAGTATGGGTCGCCTTAGAGTTTGCTTACGAGGTCTTACCCACCCTTGATTTCTGGGGCCACGGGGCTGTTTGGGCAGTGCCTGCACCCCCGTGGAACCCAGCGTGGGGTGAGGACGATGAGGGCGACGTCTGTCTGCACCGAGGCCTCCCAGACCCGGTGTAAAACAAAAGGGTTTTGGCCAAGGAACACATCTGCCTGATCTTATGGCTGATATTTCCTGCACAGCATTCCTCTGACATCATCTGTGCCGTCTCCGTTGCACTTTACTGGGACCAATAAACATTCCACACTTACTTTGCAATGTATTTTTCTCCCTGCAAGACAACCTCCTTGCTATTAGCATGTAAACTGCACACTTGCCAGTCAGGCTAACCTCATCAATCTTGTCCAAGGCAGAAGAGCCTGTACCCTCTTACAAGATTTCTGGGACTGCACTTGTAAGTTATTCATCCATTTATTTGAAAGGAAAAGAAAAAAAAAAAAAATCTTACAAGATTTCATCTCTAGACTTCAAAAATAGGACATATTAATGGAAAGAAAAAGGATCACTCGAGTTATTTTTACACTCAAATTTGAATTTTTTCCCTCCCAGGAATCCATTTTTTGTGTTTCCCAGAAGAATATAGTACAATTCCATCCCTGCTTTGAATTAGGCAAGCAGAATGAAGGAATTAAGATTTTTAAAACAACTATCAAAACCATGCCTTGGATTTCTGTGTTTGTGCTCTTGCTCAGTAATGACTCGCCACTCACCCCCTGAGGAGCAGAATAAATTAAGCATGTACCACATTAACAAGCTTCTTATTCTGGGGCTGACTCCAACATCCCTGCACGCCCCTGCACGGTGTGTAGATGAGCTCCTCCAGGCCCTGGAGAACAGGGCTTTAACCCCACACTGCTGCCCTGTCCTGCAGGAAAGGCAGTCCCTGCTGGGAGGGGCTCACGGGGGGAACCAGGTGAGGAAAGAGGGTCCTCGATGTGGCCTTGATGATCACAGCCCCACCTGGGTCAGCATCCTGGCTGGCTCAGGACTGGGAAATCAGCACATCAGGAGGGAAAGGAAGAATTATAATTTCATATAATAGCCTGTGTTGGAAGAGACCTTAAAGCCCATCCAGTGCCTCCCCCTGCCATGGGCAGGGACACCTTCCACTGTCCCAGGTTGCTCCAAGCCCCATCCAACCCAGCCTTGGACACTGCCAGGGATCCAGGGGCAGCCACAGCTGCTCTGGGCACCCTCACAGCAAAACTTTGTTCCCTATATCCCCTCTAACCCTGCCCTCCTTCACTGTGAAGCCATTCCCCCTTGTCCTGTCATTCTAGGCCCTTGTAAAGAGTCTGTCTTCATATTTCCTGTAGCCCCTTCAGGTCCTGGAAGGCCAAAATTAGATCACCCCAAAGTTTCTCTTTTCCAGGCTGAACAACCCCAGTTCTCAGCCTTTCCTTGTAGGAGGGGTGCTCCATCCTTCTAAACTCTGTTTGTATTCTTTTGAGATTTGCCAAGACAAAACTTGCATCTGGGCCACAGAATCCAAGTGTTGCAGATGGGGAACAGAATTTGTCTAACTCTTCAGAACTCATTTGTACTTTTTTAGGGCTCCACATACTGTAAAACTGAGTTCCCTTATTTTATGTTGCTTGAAAAAGTAGTTTTTCACTTTCTCTAAAGGAAAGACACATGGGCAACTTCATTTTGCAGTAAGAAGAGAAAGGCAGAGAAAGATTATGAGCCTTGCTCAAGACTGTTCAGGAAAACCACCAAAATAATAAAAAGACCTTTTTAAATTTCACCCCTGATATTTCAGAACCAAGTCCTGAATTCCTCTGGAGGATTTGTGAAGGAAGAATTTCAATATGTTCCCTCTGCCTGAATTAACATGAGACTTCATTAGACAGAAGTGAACCCGAAACCTGAAAGATTAGACCTGTAAGTGCAAAAACATCGGGCATTTCAGAAGCTCCTTTCTTCAGCAGAGCTTCCTCCTTGCAAAGCTTTTCCAGATGATGCTTCACAAACGGGGCATTGCTCAGGCTGTGAACAAAAGCTTTCACCAGCAGGAGCAGGGGGGAAAAGCAGCCACATTATTTCATTCTGAAGAGTGGTGTTGTACAGCAATTACTTTGCATAAAATCTCCCATAATGAATTAAGAACCCCGAGTTAGTGCAGCAGCCAGGCTGACGGAGCAGGCAATCCATCACAGAAATGATTCATAAATTAAACCATCCCCAACTAAGACCTTCACATATCACCGTGTAATAGCTCCTAAGGAGTCATTATGGGCATTCTGTCAATAACGCATAAACTTCACGACCCTTTTAACTCCCACCTCCCCTCAGATCCAAACAGTAATGGCCCATCACTCCTTCCCCCGGCCCTGATTCCTGCCTGCTGTTTTCTCACCCCACGGAAGTCAATGAAAGTGCTGCCATTGATCTTCAGCAACACCAACTCGCCTTCCCCTCACCTCAACTCTAACTAACAAAGAAATTCAAACTTAGCAGTGCTGCCAGGGCTGGAGGTGCATGCAGAGGACAGGGAAAAACCAAGGAAATTAAGGATTAAACACCCACTTTTCTCATACTGCCAAAGCTCCGTGCAAACCATCGTTGGTGTGATACCCAACATGCCGAGAGATGGGCTCATTCAGCCAGTTTAACTGTTACCAATTCCATTGATCCCCCTCAATTTTCTGCTTTCACATCATGCTTTCACATGCACTTTCACTGATAAGAATTGAAAAAGCCACCAGAAAACGTCCCATTCAACATGGCCTATGAGACTCGGTGGGTTTTTTTTTGAAATATCCCACCACAGCTCCACATTCTCCAGACTGAAACGATGAGCTATCAGCTAAACATCAGCACTGCCAAGGGCAGCCCTGCTGGAAGGCACCTCCTGGAGCATCAGGGCCCTCAGAAGCACCTCAGCAGTGACTGCCAAGGAAAGGTGCTTTTCGAGCGAAGTGTTTCATTTCAAGAAGTAAGCAAAAGTATCATTTCAAATCTGAAATATACTGGCTAGGGAATAAAATAAGAGAATGCGAGTCTGACATTTTGCAGCCCTTGTCTGAAGCCAGCTATTTGTAGAGTTCTTTCAGCAGAAGAAATACTATGGCCAAATTCAGAAATAAGTGTATCAATACTAAACCATAGCATAGCAGGTTACACTTCTATTAGTTTAAGGACTCTTTAGCAGAAGGAAACTCTTCTTTCTTTTAAACACCTACGTAAGTTAAGCAACACGTTTTGTTACATACAAGAAACCATCCTGTAATTTGGTATGAAACAACAGCAACACTCCAAATACCACAGGGATTTTGCTTAGAAGGAAGATTTGTGAAAAGAAAAAAAGAAAAAAAAAAATCCCTTTTTAGCACAATGTACATATAAGAGAATTTATACCACCCATAAAATCTCTCAGATTAGAGATGTATTTGAAATGAATGAAAACTAAAATTCTGGGGTTAGATGAGGATGCCCTGTCCTGTGCAGCATGGAGTTAGTCTGTGCAACCTGCAGCTGCACACACCTAGAAAAGCAGAGTACAACACAGCCTGGCTCATTACTGCAGCTCCTGCAAGTCATTGCTATTCTTCTTACACCTTGCAGGGTTCACTCGCAGATCAGTCACATCAATTACTGCTCTGTGCTACGAGGCTCTGATATTACCTCAAGGAAAGTTCTGCACATCCAAATTCAAAGGCTGCCAAGGTGCAGTCGTGACTTAAACATCATCATTCAGTTTTAGCAACAAGGAAACCTATCATTGTGAAAATGGGTAATCAGCCAAATAATCTTGCGTTCACTTCATTCACAGCTCTGCAGCTTGCAGTTCTAACAACAGAGTGAAAGTGTTGGGGTCTTTTAGCAGTAAATATGCTTCATAGTTTACTGGAATTTTCCAGGTAACAAAAAGAAAACAATGAGAGGGAGATGATGAACACAAACTGCAAGGAACCACGCATCCTGGGTTTCTTTCCAGTATTACTCTTTGGGATGGTTCAGATACTTCTCTTTCAGGGATTTTATGCATGGTAGGCAGTAAAAGTAACCAGAAATATTTTCATTGCACCAGCCTTCTGGACCCACCAGGATAAATCACCTCTTAGAATAGTAGCACCAAATACTTCATGTCAGTTCAAACCTCTGGATGCCTAAACCCATCCTTTACTTCACTAGTAATTACTTTTTTAGAAAAAAAGAAATATTACGTGCTTGACAGCTTAAGCCAGCACTGAGACATTAATCCTTCCCTCTCAGACTGAGCATTGCTCCCAAAAGCAAAGCCCTGACTTGAGGAAACACAGACAGGTGAGACATCCCCACACTGGGGAAGGCCACAGAAACTCCCACTCACCCTGTCTCTGTCTAAGAGTTGTTAGATTTGGTACAGTAATTTTTTTTTCCTAAAAAATAATTCAGGTGGAATTTTTTTTTTCATTTTTTTACTGTGGTGTTTCCATCCCTGAACACCAGGAGCCTCGAACTCTCCCACAGCTCCCAACTGTGTTTGTGCCGAGGCTGACCCTGATGCTCGCCCTCTTTGGCACAAACACAAACATATTTTTCTCAGGGTATCCAGTAACCTTAAAACCATCATTTCCACTAGTCAGGATTCTGAGAATTCCGAATTTTTCAGCTCCTTGCGTTCCCATTAAAAAGAAACCAGGATTTCTGTTGCTTTGCAGGTGCCAAGCAGAAGCTGCCACTGAACCACGGGAGGCCCGGGCGGGACAGTCACAGTGACACAGTGCCAGCACTGGGTGCAACGGGGACACGTCCTCAAGTGCCGCGAACAACAGTCAGTGAACCCTGACAAATGCAGCCAGGAGGATTCACAGGAGCTGAGCCTCTTCCCCAGGTCAGGCAGGAATGTGAAGGGCAAGGACACGGCACTGGCTGACGCTATCCCACAGGGTATTTACAGCAGCACCACGGTTCAGGGGAAGCTGAGCACTCCCTGAGACCCTGATTTTACGTCTGACACAGCTGCACAGACACTGCAGGCTCTTACCCGCTGCTCTGAGAGCACCAAGGTGGTGTCAGAGCACACATATAACTTTTTTAGGATAGTAGGTGGTGGGAGAAGCAGCCAAGATGCTTGTGCTGCAGGGGCAGAAGTCTTGAAGGGGGAGTTTTTGTTGTTGTTCTCCGTGGGTTATTTAATATACAAATGTATGGACATGGAATGTGATTTGTATTTTATACCCCCCCCAGCTCTCTAATCCTGGCTGCTCTGTCCCTGTCACTCAGCAGTCACCGTTCAGGTTTAATGGTGGCACTGGCATCCCATGGCGAGGTTGAACATGAAAACTATCCCTGTGCACTGGTTTGCATGAGGAAAATCAGGTTCACACAGTCAAGAGATATATAATTTCAAGTGTATTTGGTGAAAAATGACATCCACAACTCAGCTGCAAACTTAGATCTAAGGGGTTGTTCTGGATCTGAAACCCAAGACAACCAAACTGCAGTGGGACACAACCACCTGACACACACCCCCTACGTGGGCTCCTTGGAAGAAAGAAATAACTCACCCAGAATAAGAATTCTCCTTTCACTGAGTTTTTTATGTACCCACATGCACAACAAACCTTACTTGATCTCTCTGTAGCATTTGCACTGCTTCTTATTCAGATGAGAACACAAATACAATCCACTGGCTTCACGTCTTTGCTTCTTGCAGATTGACTTTTTTATACCCTTACCTGGCCTAGTTCCATTTATTAGGAACATATAAAAAATGATTGCCTTCTATAACTCTTCTTCAACAATGCCTCCAGCCTGAAGGCTTCATGAAGTTATAAGCAAAGATTTATATGTAATAAATTATTGAAAATGAAAAATACCTGTCTCCAACAAAAGTAATATATTTCAGGTAACAATGACTTTTCTAGTGAAGGGGAAGATAAAAGTGTATTTAGCAGGTATTCTGAAACCATAAACTAGAATACAATATTTGCATGTTCAAATATATTACAGAAAAATACGTTAACTCAAATCTGACATTAAGAAATTACTTTCTGTTGTAAATTGGAATTCCAAATGAAACAATAAGCTGCACTAGACTTAGACAACTACACAGTCCACTTGACAAAGAGAATCCACCTATAGAATTAATAAAAAACCAAAAGAAAACCCACAAAAAACCCCTAAAAATGCATAGTACTGTTAAAAACACAAAGAAATACTAGAATGAGATTTCCTGCCTTTGCAGCACATACTTTCTCCCAAATATCCACTCACAAATTTCCCACAGGAGTCCTACATCCACACCCCATCACTCAGTGCATAAAATGGTTCACAGCTTTTGTACAGAGAACCTGCTAAGTAGATTAAAGCTTATTCTTCATGTGTGACTTCATGATTTACTGTGTTTGGCCAAGATTCTTCCTTGACTGAACTTGACCTAATCCATACATGATTTTAAAGGGATTTTATGTATACAAACACATGAATACATAGTAAAGATAAAGTATTTAGATCCATTATACCAGAAAACAACTCTGAGATTCAAACTCCAGAGAGGGATCTAAAAAGTACTATCACATGTGCTTTTTGTGTTTTTATTTCAAATGAGAATAAAACCATTTTTACTGTTGACTTTGACTCCACAGTTCAAGGTCAGATTCCACTGGTTTTAAATAGTTTGAACTATTTCTATATCTAAAGTCACAGAACCTACAGTGTCCATAAAACAGAATTTATACCCCCATTACGCAAATAACAGATCGAGCATGGAAGCCAAAATGGGAATGGCACATTCCCAACAACAGGAATGAAATAATATTGAAATAATACAATATAAAACCTCATAGGAAGTTTCTTCTAAACTGCAGTCTTAAAAATTTGTGCTATGTTTTTACTATAAAATGTTTCAGTCTATTATAATGACAGAAAAACTTTCTAGAACGTTGTTTTTATTCTCAGTACTCAGAAGGAAAATGATGGTGTAAGACAAAGGTTCTAAGATGGCTACAGGAGGATAATTCCAGTCTTAGAAACAAGCAGTTAACAATCTTATTACTGCTAAAGAGGAGGTTACCACTCCTGTACCTGCCACAAGATTCCCTAACACAGGGTGAGAATGAACTGCAAGTTCTGAATCCCAGCCGGTTCCAGGGACATGAAACTCGTGTGAAAGTCGATATTTGCCCTCCTCTCACTGCGAAGTTCTCAGAGAACCACAAAGAACCATTTTAGGAATTCAGTGTAAGGAACTAACCACCGCTTTGCGAACACCAACAGGCACCTACCAGCAACTTAAACACGGGCAGAGGCCGACGGAATCCCACAGCTCCGGGGCTGAACAGCAGCCACGAGCCACGTCCGTGCACCTGGAGCTCACTTCAGCCATCTGGGCTCCATCCTTTGATCCCTTTAACCAGGGAGATGGAAGTTTGGCATTGGGCGGGACATCGGCCAGGTCTGGGGGAAACGGGAAGCACTCTCCCAGCTGGGAGCAGGCTCAGTAAGCTGCTGCAGACTGGAGCAGGGAACTGGGTGGTGGCCAGGCAAGGGCACTCCAAGAGTGGTCACTTGATTACAGAACGGGAAAGGGAAGAGAATGAAATGAAAAACACAACAGCAGTCTGAAAACAAGGATTTACATGACACAGCTGGCCCACAGCAGCAGCAAATTGGAGCTGGTTACCCAGACTGATCCAGCTGCCCCAAATTCCCCCAAAATGGGCACTTCCAGTTGGCCACCATGGTACTGAAAAGGCCCCTTGCACCCTACCTCAGCACAGTTCTAGGAATACATAAAAAGAACCAGTTTTTAGTTCTAGACTTCGTTTCCCTTTCTAGCCTTGTGTGCTGCTGTGCTGACCAGGCTCTGCGCAGAATTCAGATTTGCAGTTTGCATTTGAAAAAGAAAGATGAAAACACAAAACCTGCCACATTTTTCCCTACAATGGCACATTTTTGCAGCAAAGGAATACACTTCCCTCCTACCACTACTCTCCAGGAGATGTCCAGGAGATTGTCCCATTCCCGGGAGACCTTTAGGTTTATCTTGATCAGTTTATTGGCTTCCTCGCACTGGTTTTCAACAGCACAGCAACTTCATTTTGAATCTAAAAGCCTTATCCATTTTTTTTCATGCTGAATATGTTACTGGCCTTGAAAGATCCTGCTATCAGAGCCTTCCCAGGAAGGATGGGTGGATTTGCTTAGCCCTGAGAAAAGCTCCATTTCCAGGAGCTAGTCAGCAAACACAACCGATTTTAGTTTCTTCCATCAGCAGGTTGGACCATAAATACCTGCAGGAAGTAGATCTGCAAGTCAGATGGAGTCATCACTACCTACTTATTCTGAGGAGAGTGCCTGGCTTTAATACCTTCATAATCACAATTTACCATTTAGAAGCTGCCCCAAGCTATTGCCAATTTATAGTGGACACCCACGATGAGCAATAATGGCTTGTACTGTGATAAAATAGATTTATTGTCAATATAAATATACTTACTGAAGCAGCTTTTCTTAAATCTTTATTTATAAGGCACACCAGATAGCCCAGTAAGGGAAAGGAAGTATTTCTATATGCCAGACTTTTCACTTCATTTCCTAGAAAGATTACAGAACATCACGGACAAGGATCACACCAAAGGTTACGTATTCTAATTTCAGAGAAAATAAAACACTGTGAAGAAAAGTAACTCTACAGAAATCCATGCAAATATTAGTCTACATACCCAGGTTTTACTCTAAAATGAACCTCAGACTTCAAAAGGAATGGAGTTGAGTCGATGGACCCTCTGGAGATATTTATCTGATAAAAGACTTTCAAATTATCTTCCCACCCCCTTAAGATATTATCTTCATAATGTACTAAAAAAAAATCCTGGCCTTTAGTATTCACCTAGCAGTCCTGGGTGGTGCTGAAATTAATAAATAATAGAGCCACTAGCAACACCCTATTGATTTTCTGCCGGATTTGTCTGTCTCCTCAGAATTTTAAGAACTGTTTAAACAGATATATCCATTATGTGTTAGAAGGAATTTCAAAACTCCCCAGTAGGGCTGTAGTTGATGACATATTGACAGTATCTCAGCCTGAAATAATTTTGGACATTCCGCTTGTGTTGTCTGCAGATGCCAAGCCAAAAACACCCAGCTGAAGGGCAAAGTGAAGGTCAAATGCCTGAAGCACTCAGAGAAAGCAGCTATACTTGAACACTACTGCTTCAACCCTTGGACATCAGCTTGTGAAGACAGAAGCAATTCCTGTTATCAACTGTACAAATAAAATTATTAAAGCATCAGACTGTTTTTCCAGCCAAAAGAGTGCCCTAAGGACTGAGATTTTAACTCTGCTGTGAAAGAACTGAGGAGTTCTTATCTTCATTTGCTAATATAAACAGAATACCTTCACTAATTCCCCAAAGCAGCTCCCAGCTCCTTTGCAAAGCTTTCCTCAAGTTCCCTCCCCGTGCTCCGCTTCTACTGCGGCCCAATTTAAGAGAGCATTTAATGCATTAAAACTTGAAGGCTTCAGATTTTCCATTTGAAATGTAGGGCACTAGAACACTGTCACCTTGCTAATAAAATGGGATGATGTGGTTTCACAGCCATTTACCAATCCCTTGGAAAGTTTTTTACATTTTAATGTGCTAGTTAAATAGAAGAGCGTGTAAGAGTTTTGGTTCAACGTGGACAGGGGACTAAAACAAGAACGTGTTAATCAGCTGTGTAAATGCTCCTTTTTGCACTGATCCTATTCGTTGCTCCTTTGCTTGAGCAGGAATGTTCTCCTCATTACGGTCCTGATTAAGAAGTTTGATGTGCTGACCTTGAATATCAAATTAAGCTCCACGCTGCAAGCAAAGCATCCTATCTTCTCTAGTGGCTTATAAATTCATTAGACACTTTAGACGGAGTTTTAAAATTTGCTGACGCTAAATTCACTCAATATGGAACAGAACTGTTAAGATTTATGAGGCAAGACTGCGGCTAAGTGAAACATGCAATCTCCAGGTGATTTCCACCAGGAATCCCTTCCATCTAGGCCCTTGCCTTGTTTTTTAAACAATGCCCTATTAAATTTCAGACTCTTAATTATCTTCTCATTTTCCAGCCAAGTGATCAATAGCAGAGGACAGACAGCAGTCTGACAGCTGCTGGGACGAGCCCGAGCCAGGAAGGCGACAGCCCTGAAGTCGGCGTTTGCTCGGTGCCGGTGGCTCGAGACACTTGTGTCGCACACCCCCCACAAGTTCAGAGGGAATAACTTTACTGTAGAAGCCCTCTTGCTGCTATGGAGTGAAAATAATTTATCTCAGATGCCATGTTTCTGAAGCAGCTGGATCAGAATTTTAAATCTTTTTGCCATCTATATCCCCAAGGGCACAAGAAGTGAATCAAGGCTCTTTTTTACTTTCATGGATTCTAGGCTTTGACAGGAGTTCACAAAGGAAAAAAAAAAATAACTTCTGAACATCAGGCAAGCCCTGTGTGCCTGGTCTTTGCTTAACAGGTTTTGTTTCCATTTTGGCAGAATATGTTTTGTTTGCATTTAAAAAGGGGCATTTGATATCAAATACAAGTGCATAACTAGAAAGCAGCTCCGCCAACAACACCAGCCTTGTCTAACACACAGGATAAGACTCGCAAAAGAAAGTTAATTCAGTCATTTGTGAAGACACTTAAAGGGAATGTCAGGATGTAAAGCCTGCTCACAACAGGAAGGAGAGATGGTGAGAGGGAGACATAGGGTAAAATCAATCATTGGAGTAATATTCTCACAAGACTAATTTATCCGATATAAGGAAGGGTTTGTGTCGCAAACCTTCACGCTGACAAGATTTAACTAAGCAGACACACTGCAGAGAAAGGGTCAAGATGAGGACACAGAGGCACCTAAAATACCCAGCAGCCTTCCCTAAATACTCAGCTGAAATTATTCTCTCTCATCTTCCACATGGTGTGCGACACAACAGTCTCAAGCCGTATGGCACCAAGGATGCTGATGTGCTCTTCTGCTGCTGTCCTGGCCAGGAACCCAGAACAGCAGCAGCTGCCACAGGGATGTCTCTTCTTTCACATTGATCATTTTGTAAATACTGCGGATCGGCGCAGCTGTACAACTCACAGCTCCAGGGTGGAGGCAGTGTGGCTCACATCAAGGCTTTCTTGGAAGTCTGGTGTCAGTCTGCAAGTTAGTTTGGGTAAGAGGATCCAAAATCCAAGTGGCAGACAGGATGCTTAACCAACTGATGCAGCCCAAAGCACAAAAATACTTTTTTTTGGTGTAGAGTTACACTAATAACCAATTCTGCCTCAAATAAATGTATCAAAATGGAATACAAATACATGTAAAAATCTGCTATGCTGATAGAAACCACATACAAATAATTGGGATGGAAACGTTTATCTGGAGAGTGACTCAAAGCGGCCTGAAGAAAGAGTGGCATCAACAGAACTTGATATCAGAGCTCAGCTGACTTCTCTGCTCTCAGGGCTGTTGGAGGGGAAGCAGATATATCTGATATCAACATGAACTGCAGGAGCTGCAATTCCAACCAGGATGGCAAGGTGGAAACAGGGGTCACACCTTGACCTTGTAAGCAAAGAAAATAGAGAGCGTAATCAGAGTCCCCACAAAACGAACACGCAAACACGGAAGGACAGCAAAAGGGTTTTAGCCCACATTCCAGCTGGCCTTTCTGAGATTTATTACAGAAATGAAGGTTTATAAGAAGTGTCACACAGTTAATGACATCAGAGAGGAGCGTGACCTTCACCAACCCAAGTAAAAATGAACTTACATAAAACAGCCAGTTAAAAGATGAGGTGAGAAATGAGATGAGACCAGCAGCCATTTCTGCTTCCTCTTGGACCAGAAAGAGAAAAAGAGGGGAAAGAACTGAACTCAAGCCTGAATGGGGGGGAAAAATGTGACCGAAGGTCTTCTACCACAGCTAATCTTTCCTTTCCATAGACAAAGACGATTGGATTTAAGATACAACAAAGTGATACAGTACCAAGGAGTGCTTCATTAACGCCACAAATCTGCTTTCTGAAAACCAGAACTGATGTACTGTGGTTTAGTTACACGTAAACAGACAGCAAAACACACCATGAAAAGTTGTACCTCGTGTCCATGAATGTTGTGCAAAGGAATCAAGAGTTTTGCCTGCATTTTTTCTTTAAATGTTTTGCATTTCACCTACAGCAGCATGTCCTTTAAATGAAATGTCATAGCAACCAAAAATACCATCTTCAAACATAATTTCATCCTGGTTCTCCATCACTTTTTCTTCTTTCCTGTTTAACGCTGTGGTTGCTCACATTTGATATTCCTGTTAATTATCACCACAGCATTTTGTGTGTTTTTGCCATGAAAGGTTGGATCATATCGTTCTTGAGGTCTCCTTCCAACCTGATATCCTGTGATTCACCTCTCCTGTTTCTGCCCTTCCCAGATTTATATATTAGACTTTATTTCCTGAAAAAAAAAAGCAGAGACTTGACAAGTCTAAGATTTATAAATATTTTTTTGCTCTGAACTGTGTGTTTTAACTAAACACATACGAAAATGCAAAATTTGCATCTCAATAGTGAAAGCTCAGTCTACAGTTCAAATGAGTGCTGCCTGCACATGGGTCATAAAATAAAAGCATTAACAGTGGTTTAGCCCCTCAGCTCTTCAATTCTTTGGAGTTACATCTGGTACTAAGCCAGGAACCCCAAACCCAACAGAAGAAACTGAAGAAAACCTTAGAAAAACTAGAAATCTGTGTCCACTGCCAGATGGTTTACCAGCAACAGCAATGAAAAAAATATTTAATGACAGTAGGATCTGAAAGAAAGACACAAATACCAGAACATAAGGTTTTTAAAGCAATTGCTTAACAAGTTTATAGAGGGATTAATAAGACACATCTGGTCCCTCTAGCTGGAAATCCTGTCAGTGGCCCAAGAGTTTCTTCCAGTCCTAGGTCTATGTTCTTTCATGAGAATCTCTTAATTTACAATCAGTGCTCTCCCATGAGGTAAGGAAACACAAATCTTTCCATTTTAGCAGGAAATGGGGAGTCTGAGAGCCCTCTCTGGGCTCCCCGGGGAAGGAGAATTCAGCTGCCCCAGTGAGCACGAGCCTCGGCACCATCACACCTCCCCTCATTTCTGTGTTTCCCGTGCTGCTCAAAGTCTCCTTGTTGAAACACATCCTTTATCGTTTTACCTGCAGTGGAGTCTCAAATTCCACACCTTCCCTGGCTGCTGCCAGACACCTGCACACTGCGTCCATTCAGAGCTCCCCATGCTCTCCCCAGGTGTCAGAAACCCCAATAACAGTTTGTGCTTTCAAGTCCTCCCAGGCCCTACAACCTCATTTCTATTACTATTTACTTTAGCAAATACCAGCTGCTTGTTTTTCCCTTCTCCCACTTAGCACATTTCCAACCTCCTCCAGCCTCCAGGAGGGATGCTGAGTTCCTCTGTAATGTGATCCCATGAATACTGCTGTCACCACACCAACCATTTCCCCCTAAGTGGTTTTATCTTCTCTCCCATGAAATAATTACCAATTCTACCTTTTCTGAGATCAGTGAATCTCAGCCAGCCCTCGTTAGTGTAACTCCCTTATCACAGCACACAATATGACTATCAAAATTACTTCCTGGATCCTTCCTACTCTTATTAACAAGTTAGAAACAGCTTCTGGATGGAAGAGTTTTAAATACTGGTATGTCATTTGCATTTTACTGCACAAATCTCAGAACAACTTAACATGACCTTCAGTACGTCAGGCTCTGTGCTCAAATTCAGTTGCTCCTCTTCCACCCCAAAGGAAGACAATGTGTTAAAGGAACCAGCAGAGTGGCTTAAACTAAACTTTAATTCGAAGTTCTTTCTAAGGCAATCAATCAGGCACTAAAAACCTCAGAAAAATTAGCTGCAAAATTATCTTAGTCCTCCAGCTGCTACAGATTCATAACCACCTTCCTGTTTTGCAGCCTGATTCCAGCGGTGAGCTCCACATCCAGGAAATTCATCTTCTGCCAGGGAGGAATGTTAAAGCAAACCAGCCCCAGTCCTGGTGCCGAGGGACAGACACCCCACAGCTCCCACCTCCAGTGCCCTGCAGCTGTGACAGGGCACAAAGAGAGGGCATTTCTCAGATTCGGCCCAATTTCACTGCCAGGTAAACCAGAATTTGCTGGAAAGGTTAAATCCACCCTTCAGTCGAGTACAGGTGCACAGGCTATTTTTATATTTTTTTAATTGAACAGGTTCTGCAAGGCAATGCCCATATTTCCATGATCTCCTGACTGCCCGTGTCAGAGATCCTGTGCAGGTTAATGAGAACCAGGAGTTCAACATTCCTGCATAGCACAGCCCCAGCCCTCTTCAATAGATTTGTCCAGCACAGCCAGAGCAGACCCCTACAAGCCACCAAAATTTCAGCTGGCAAGTTCAGTTTTGACCAGAAATAAACCTGTGTCCACCCCTGGTTTGTTTTAATCCACGGACTAGATTTCAAGGCGCCTAGGCACACTTTAAATACAACAAATATGATACTGGCTTTTTTTCTCCTGAAGGAAAGAAAAGTCTGATAAGGAGGAAAAAAAATCAATTTTTGTCATGAGGCAACTTTAAGTTAATTTAACAAGATTTCAGGATGACTGCACATGGATTCTCAGACTGTCAACTACATGAGTTACAATCCCTTTACAGTCTCGTGCTGCACCTCGGGATCTGCTCATTGTTTTAGTCTCCCTAAAATTAGTTTGGAAGCCTTGCTTGCACGTGGCTTCTTTCCTCTGTCATAATTTTACCTGAAAAATGATCCCATAAATGCTTCTAAGTATGATCAGTGTTTCTGATAAAATTAGAAGGTGCTTTGTGGTATGGTGGTTATGGTTTTAATTTGCTTTTATGACCTAAACTTCCCTTTCCTAGCAATTAATTAATTCAGCAACAGGATTTTATAGTTCTCCTGGAGGAAGGAGGATTCCTGGAAGCTTCTCTGCAGAAGACAAGAGATGTCTACGTGCATCCTTTGTGCTGCTTCAGTGCATCTCCAGCTCAGGCCTGTGTTTTATTCAGAATGATGAGCAACGCAAACCTCAGTCACCATTTCTGCCTTTCTCTTTTTTAGACTCATGTACGATGCCTTTAGGAGCTGAGGTGCCACAAAGAAAATGAACTTGAAAGAATATGGTCCCATCTATGCGATAAAAAGAGTTTCTGTTTGAGGATATTAATTTCTTCTTACATTAGTGACTAAAGGATGGAAGGAAAAATCTGCCAGCAGTCAGCAACAGAGAGCTGGGAGAAGAGTCTAATTTGAATCCTCAAGGGAAATTTAGCCAGACAAATTAAACAACCCAATCTTAGCTGGTTAACACAGCATTAAAGGGCAACGAGAACCAAGTTTTGGGTTTAGAGGTGCCCAAAGTCTATCACCTACCAACATCCTTCCATGTTCAAGGTTTGGCCTTTGCTCAGTACAGAAAGACACAATCTTTGCTCACACTACCTTAAAAAGCAATTTCTGCCTCATCCTGGGCTTAAAGAAAGACTTGAAGATCTGGCAACAACCGGACATGTAACAGGACAAGGGGAAAGCCACTAACATGCAGCAGAAATACCAAAACATACTCTGCTTAGCAAAGGTTTTTTCCAGTCATCTTTAACTTCCTACTCCACAGCCCTGAGAACTTCCAAGCACTTGAGAGTCCCTCAGAAGAGAGATTTCAGGACCACTGGAACTGTACTTTATCAGGATGATAAAGAGCTGTCAACAGCCCCCTCACATACTACTGAAAGGCTAAAGTTTCTTTGGAATTTGCTCTCGGATTGGTGGAAGAGGTGGAATTCGCTTTGGAGGTTTGCGGCCCTTCCCTAGGAAATGTTACTTAATTTACTTCAGAACATGCAAACAGGTCCGAAACCTAAGAGAAAGCATGCACAAAAATGAGTAGTTTTAATTTTGGGACAGCAAAATCTAAGCCAGGTTTTAAAGTTTAACTCCTGAAATAATTCAGATTTAAAATCTCTACTGTCTTGTTCAGAGGTTTCCATCTAAGTAACTCCATAGCAAGGTACGAGCTGTTTTACACATTGATACAGTTTTAGAGCCTATTTACCACAAAATCCTCCATTTCCAGGGGGCAGCTGCAAGAGGTGCTCTTCCCAAACTTTTACCACTTTTTCTGTCCTGCAGCCCAGGCTCAGTGCACTGGTATAACACCATCAAGTGCCTGAGGAGATCGTCAGGAGCCACTGCAGAGCTGGACCTGGGAACCAGAGGCTGGGCAGAAGGATTAGCCACAGCCTACTAAGCTAATTGAGCATGTTTCACTTTATCCTGGCACTTAAGAGCCAGAGATTCTGAGTGTGCTAGTGAATAAAAGAACATCTGCCTGGTAACATCCATTTCGTGTGAGTTACAAGTTTGAGAGAGCAATTACACAGCATTTTTTGTTTCTCATCCAAATCAGATGTTTAAACCATTTTGTGATTGCACAGTTATCTTGTTTTATGAGGCAACCCAAACATCATTTAACAAGATTTGAATGCCACTGTGTATTTTCAATTTATTAACAAAAGTACAGAAGCCAAGCCCCCAAACACAACAGGGAGAAGCAATGGGAAAAGGATAACAAGGCAGTGGTGAAAACAGCCTTGCTGGGTAAACACCATTGCCCACCTTAACAGGAGCAGAGATGCTCCCAGCTCTCCTGCTTTGTTACTGCAGGATTATTAGGCAGGCAGGAGCTGCTGAGGAAGCAGAGGCAGCTCATTCCTACCAGCTTTCCCATAACTCTCACCTGGGGAGGACACAGCGAGGGGCAGAAGTGTCCCCACAGCATGACACAAATCCAAACACCAAGAGAAGCTGCTGCACTTAAAACTCTCCTGGATTTTTGGTCCGGGTTGGGATTTTAGTCTGCACATCTGGTCAAGCTACGCAGCAAATTATAAATACGTAAGGTTGGAATCAGTGATTTTTGGATGTCTTTTCCAACCTTAATGATTCTGTGAATCTGTGAATCCTTTCTCACCGAAAGTCAGAAGATTAGAGAGACAAACACATCATCCCTCTGTTTGTGTACTCAGAGACTTCCCACGACCTGTTCCAGCACAGAGCTAGGGAAGGATTGCAGCAGGACCGGGTTCCCTGAGTTACTTGGGGAACTGCAGCACAGCCCAGAGTTTTCTCATTCGGACTTTATCCAAATGTAAAATTGGGAAGGAGAATAAGCCAGATGCTGCCTTGGAGAGGAGAGAGGCTGAGTAGACAAACATAATTCTGTTACTCAGGAATTAATTCTCACCAAAACATATTTCTGCCACATTGAAATTGTAATATTCATCTTCCAAATCCACAAAACTCATTCCAAGATTATTCAGTACAAATTACACCCTTAAAAAAAAAAAAGAGCTTTGATTTATCACGTCTCATTTATATAACCTCCGTTTACAGTCAAAAGCTAATTTAGTGTTTTCTAACAGAAGATTTCCAATGTTACCGTACTGAATTAAGCAGCAACACTGAAAAGTCCAGGCCAACTCTCAATCCTGAGCAGGGCCTACAACCAAGACTTTAAAAGCCCACATGCACCTCCCAGTTTTCACTCCAGGAGCACAAACATGCTCCACGCAGGAATGACCAGTCATGACCTTCACTTGCAGAACGACAGAGACTCCAAACTTCACTTTTTAAGGTGAATCTCATCACATCCCTCTAGGCTTTAGCAAGCTATTTTAAGGCTAGGCTTTTTCTTAAGAGGTCATGGAATACATCATCCCTGCTGTACAGCTTGCACTCTCAGCATCCAACTGCTCAGTGCAGCTTTTAGTCTTCCGCCCCTGCTTGGACCTGTCCTTCCTTCTCACGATTCCCAAGTCACAGCAAAACAAAACTCTGCAAAACTCCACCAAACCAGACTCTCTCGCAGTGAAAGAGCAGGAGAAGCCAGGAGCAGGGACTAGCAGGCCAGGCTGAACAGTGCACTGCAAAAGCCTTGGCAGTGCAGAGGGATCACCACAAAATCTGGCTACGTTCTGCCTAATTGCTTGACAGCACAAGGTGGGAGCCAAGCAGGGCTGCAGCCTGAAAACTGTGGCAGAAATTGAGGACTGCAGACATAAGGCATTTAGAGAACAACGAAAACCACAAACCTCATAGGTAATTATAACCAAAAATAGGAGCTTACTAATTTTTCTACCATTAATACTGTTAGTAAAGAGCCACTACTGTATTCAGTCTTACTGAGGGAAAAAAATGTTTATGGAAGCAAAATAATGTAATCATTCCTCTACATTTAGGAGATCTGAGGTCCAAGGAACGCAGAAAACAGTGAAATATGTACTGCTCTTATTTTTGTTTCACCGCTGAGTAATTTTCATGAGCAGAGTACTCAGACATCATCTCCCTTCCATAATGTTTAAAAGATGTACGGCACAGAAAATAACCCAGCATCAGTACAGGCAGAGACCAGAGGACCGAAAGGTCTCCCAGAACTCTAACTTTTTAACACTCTGATTTTCTGGACTTTCAGTAGAGCTTATATAAGTCTATATAATTTGCAAACACATTTCCTCCTGAGTCATCTTTTATTTACCTTTTTTCTCCTCGCCGACTCACAGAACCAGCTTTGTGACTAAACAATTTTGGTAAGCCTTGCAATCAACAGGATTAAACAGTGTGTGCTGGGTGAACTACAGACAGAATTCATTTGTCAGATCTCCAGTGCCCTGACTTTAATCAGGGGTAATAAAGCCAGCAGTATTGCTAATCCAATCAGCAAGACCAATGAAAAAATAAATTTGTTACTGCAGTTCAAAAACTGCCCTTTCACTGTGCAAGGCAAAAGTGGAATGAAAATCTCTCCCTTTTCCTCTCTCACTCCAAAGGTCCCTAATGAACAGAAGAGGGAGGAGGCAGAGGAGTTGCATATCAAAGCCCAGTTGTCCCTTGAAATCCAACTTCAATTATTAATACATGTGATGTGCTGAGCAAAGACAACACGTTTGAGGTCTTGCAAGCTTACACTGCAGAATGTAGTGGCTGCAAAGCTGCATCACTCAAAGCCAAGGAGACTGCCTTTTCAAGAAATTTCTCCCATTGAATTGTTGACCTGAATATACTATTTTTCTACTGTGTGCTGGAAAAAAAAAGTATTTCGACACTTAAGATATTTCTTCTCCCAGGAAATTGTCCTCTGTGAACAGCTGCTTCTTTAATTCCGTTTGCAGAGGGACGAGGTGCAGCTCAGAGCACTGGAAACCACAGAAGAGCCGCAAGGACTGAGCAGGTCACGATGATTAATGAGCACTTGCTGACTCTGCTGGCTCGGCCTGATGCCAGGAGCTTCTCCAGCTCACCTTCAGCAGATCCCTGTGGCAGCACTGCTTTGAAGCAAAGCAAAACCTGAGGAGTGGGTATATTGCAACTCTACCTCCCCTACACTGCTCTAGGAATTCTTATGGAATCATAGAACGGCTGGGGTTGGGAGGAATCTTAAGGATCCTCTCATACCAACCCCCTGCCATGGGCAGGGACACCTTCCACTAGATCAGGCTGGCAGTTGTCACTATTTTAGGATGGGATATGATGACTATTTCAGTTACTCACGATACGTTTGTTCCAATCATTTATTACACGCAAATCCATGGGTTGAGGACAGCAGCGTTTCCCCCCTGGTGGGACCAGACCCACAGCTTTTACAAGATTCTGTGCTTTTCACACTGAAAGATCCCTTGCCTTCTTAATGGCAAGATACCAGCTTCAGAGACAGACCTCAAAGAGGGCAAGCACTACAATAATAAACCTTTCATACGTCATAACTTTCTGCCAGATATTTTCAGAGAGAGCCACAGCAGTGAGAGCACCACAGACCTCACCTCCCTTATGTCCTGTGCTCCTCATCCTGAGCTGCCTACGCCTGTTACCTTTTAAAATCTAAACCAAAACATTACTGTGGCTTTTGTATGACCAGAAAGAAAATCCAGTTAATGTCAGTCCCTGTCGAAGGGGGGACTTCCCTCAGAGCTGCTCCTGTTTTTACAGCCACAACAGCCCTAACTTTCTTTGGCTGATTTACTTCAGTGGAAAACAACCCCTTATAAATGACATAATTCTGGCCGAATTGGAGATGCTGCAATATAGTTGTAGAGACATTTGTCACTGTATTATTGTGCTTGGTTTTCTTCCCCATCAGGCCTCATATCTCCAAGCTTTTCAAGAGATCAAGTGGATGTCTGTCTTTTAGCATCACCTTCACCTGTTTGTGAGGGTTCCACAGATACAGGAACTCCCTTGGTCTCTCCATCAATTTTTAAAAGGATAGACTCTAAGAATGTGGCTGAGAATGGACAATTCTTAAAATAACTATTTAAATCTCAGTAAAGCTTGCCTCCAAAGAACAAGTAATTAATTGCTTTTTAAAGTAATTTTTAAAAAAATACATGCCAAAAGTAACATGGGTGAGAAGCAAATCCCCATCTCACTACATTAAATGCTCTGTGACTGTGGTAAGATCCACCCTCTGGACCAGATTTTGAAGAGGTCCAGCAATTGTTATAAATCAGTAATGAGTGCATAGAAATGGTGGGATGAGTTGGCATTAATGACAGGATGGCAATGCCTTTTGGAGGTTTTTTTTATTAGCAGCTCCATTCTCACCTATATCATTGTTACTTTAGCCGGAGAGGTTGTTGCAGACAACAAAGCAGCTGTTGTAAAATAACCACTGCTAATACTTTAATTATAGCCACATCATCATTAACTTGTGCTCTCTCAATCTGCTGCCTCCACCTGTTATTGTTAAGTTTATATTTATCTTCTTATTATTATATCTGGGAAATAAATTATCTTCCTGTCATGTAGCTTTACACTGCTTAGCAAGACAGGAGCCTGAGCACGATCAGGACCTTCATACACTACCAAAAGAGGAGAATAATATTTTTTAAGTTCTCTTTCAGTTTTCTCTAAAGCTACTGGCATGTGATGTAATGACTGAGGAACTCCAGCCTGCAGGTTAATGCACTTCCACAAGGAGAGAAGCAAAGAAGTTCATAAACACTTCATAAAGCCCACAGGCGCTGATGAAAAGCAGAATATACATCAAATATAAAACGTTGTTCAGGACGCCAACCTCTTAGCAGGTAGGCACTGCCTATTTGAACAGATATTTTTTGCACTGATGATGGTTTAATGAAGCAACTTTTGCTAGGTGTTCAAAGAAAAAATCACTGTCTCTTCATTCTGCCTTATTATCAGAGCCTGTTGATCACTGAAGTGGAAGCTCTTTTGGTCCTCTGAGTCACAGCAGGAAGCCAACACACAGCCATGAGCTGATTGAAAGTCTGAGATACAGACTTTGGATCAGCTCCTCAACAAAGGTATAGTTTTAGAAACAGTGACAGACTGTCTAGAGCTGGGAAAAAAATTGTCACACATGACAACCCCAGCACAAGTCCCTGACACCTCACCTGTGAGCTCACTCATAAAACCAGGGAAAAATCGAGAAAACTTTCTGAAACTCCCTCTAGACAACAAAATTACTTCAAATTTTCCCCAGACAACAAAAAGACTTCAATTAATCTCTGTTCTGATAGACTGTTTCTGGGCATATTTGTAAATAGCCTAGGGAACTATAATTAAGCAGTTAACTTGATGAACAGCTGCACTTTTTTGAAAGCAGTCATTAAAAGTAAGGACAGAGTTACCTGCCTCATTGTTTAACAAGATCTATTAGAATAAAAACATGAAATAGTAACCCTGGAGGAAAAATAATTCTTCATAAAATATTAGATGGTTGCATTTGGTTTCCCCACAGAGTTTCTTTCTAGGCTCCATATTTCTTTGGAAAGAAGGCAGCATCTCATTACTGCTCCTGTTCTTTTCAAAGAACAATGCTTGTGATTTAGCTGAAGAGAAGACATTCCAAAGAAGTGGGTGACCTCTACATTCTCCTTGGATATAAAAATTCAGAAAAGACAGGTATGGGTCACAGCTTCCCAGAATTCTCAATGAAAACAGTATTACCTAAAGTATTAAGATGTCACACAGTCACAATAGAGGTCTGTTATTCATAAAACATTTCATCTTGAGTGTTTTTCTAAGGCTAACTTATAATTACTCACAATTTTCTTCATTTAAAAAAACTATACCTGCATTAGCACAAAACTTTCTCATGCTGTTCCACAAAAAAGCCCCAACGATCTAGGATGCTTCAGTTTTGGAAAAAAGTTGGCTGGAATAGACAAAGAAATATTTTAGTTTCTTTGTAGCCAATAGTTCTATCAAGCTGCTATAGAATAGATTAAAGAAAAGTATCTGAAGGTATAGCTCATCCTTATTAAGCTTCATGAAAAATTCTATTTATTTCTAATTTATTCTATGGTATTTATTTTTTCTATGACCTTGATTAGGGGTTAATGGGAAGACTCTACTGATTTTCACTCGCGATGGTGCCAGAATGTTCCCACAGGGGACATCAAAACCCAGTGCAAGAGAAGCACCATGACTGTTATTTTAAAATATCAGCTCGCCTTATTTAACAGAGTCAACCTTAGTGGCATCCAAAGTCTGTTCTCTGTTCAAACACAAAAAGAAATTAATTCAGTAAAAGAAAAATCATCAGTCAAGAGGTCAGCTTTTCATTCCAGGGACAATCAGAGCCTGATCTATTCCCAAAGTAGCAATGGAAAGACTTAAGAGTATTTGGCTCACGCTGAGGACAGAAGGAGTAAAGAAGCCCTGACCTGGATGTACATTGCAGGTTTGTTTCAATTTATGGTGTCATTAATCTGAAGGAGGAGGAACTGCATTTCAGCTTTTAGCTTTGGACAGGTTTGGTTTAAGGTCTCATTTATCCCCCACTGCACTTGACTCCAACCAAAGCACTGAACACTTGATTACCACTGCCACAGCACCAGGAAACGAAAAACTACTTTTCTAGAACTGAGAAAAATAGTTTGCTGAGAGGGGGAGTGGAGTCTCCCTCACTGGAGATATTCCAGAGCCATCTGGACACAATCCTGCGCCGTGTGCTCTGGGACAACCCTGTGTGAGCAGGGAGGTGGGACCAGTGACCCACTGTGGCCCCTTCCGACCTGACCCATCCTAGGACTTAACTTTGAAGGCTGTGAACAACATTTTACAACCCAAAAGTCTCATTTTCAAAGCTGCCAAGCTCACATACCCCAAATGACTTCCCAGATGATTTAGGTGCCAGCATTTCTGAAAAGCCAAGCTCCAGGAGCTACCTGTCCTTCAGGAAGGGGAGCAAGTTACCATCAAAATAGACACCCCTTGCTGGCAAGGGTTAAACCCTGCACAAACCAGCAGATAGGAGTACAAAAATAACTTAAGACAGGGAAATTTGGCTTAATTATTGTTCTTTTCACCAAGCCATACATCCACGAACATTGAACAGCAACGGGCCTCAGTTTCTCCCATTTATGACCCAGTTTATGCAATGGAGCTGCCACGTGCCTGCAGACGAGGTGGTCAGGGTCTGTCATTTAAAAGCCACGACTGCACTGATGCCTGCAACTCAGCCCTGAGAGACAAGAGGCAGACAAAAACAATTTGGCACCCGGCCCTGCAATTCCGGTGCCTCTGCGGCAGTTTGGATTAACTGAGGAGCTGCAGCAGATGAAGCTGCATTCTGCACCTCCCTCATGCCGCAGCTTTTGTGGGAACTGCAAAAAATATCCTCGAAGCTCTAACCTTGTGTGAGCATGAAAGGTTAAACAGGCAAAAATCAGGCCACATAATGAGAGACTGAACGAAGGGAAAAGAAACCCTTCCTGGCCGAAGTATTCTCTGCTTCTGGAGCAGATAACCAGTCAAAGATCACACAATCTGCCCCCAGAAGATAAAGTTTCTGGTGCCTGTTCAATGCAAAGGCTTCTGCTTGTTCAGCACAGTATTTTCTCTTGTATTTGTTTCCCTTAGACCTTGGTGATCTTTCCTGCATTCAATTGCTCGGCTCCATTTCTCATCATGCTGTGTGCTACAAAAGCAACTATTCAGGACTTGGAGGTGCTGAAACTCCTTATCTTGAATTTTAAGGACAGATTACACTAACCTCACTCACAGTGAGCTGTATTTTGTACAAAGTGTATGTACCACCAAAGTCCCTGAGAACACCAGTGCTACAGAATATGGCACAACAGGAACAGAGATACCACAAAGGATGGAAATGTTTCCTTGGCACCTCATGCTGACTGATAAATGTACCAATGCAGTACAAAATTTAATACATACTCGAAGTCTCTGACATTTATTATCAAAAAAAAATTTGCATAATAAAATCCATACTTGCACCAGAAGAATAGGGCAAGCAGCATTTATAAAAATCTGCTCGAATTAACTGTTCTTGCAATGTTTCTCTCTGTCTGGATTGAAAGATCTTGTAATATTCTGACCAAACCCAAAGGGGAGGGTAGACCTTTCTTGCTTTGGAACAGATTCAGATGCCAAACCACAGGGATTGCTTTGGCTCTAGAAAGCCAAGTCTTCTGAATTTCCGTTCCTGGCAAGAAACACAAAAAGTAAATCAGGAGGAAAAAGGAAATACGATGTCATTTCCAAGAAAACAAAATTGCAGGACCTCATCTGTTAAATATCAGAAAAGTGGCGATGAGCAGAGTAAGCATTTGTGGGCACAGAGACACTTCCCAGACCTTTCTGCCACAGATGGGGCCGGGCTGGAGAGTGCCAGCCCCGCCAAGGTCAGGCTGGCAGCAGTGCTGGATGGCGGGGCCACAGCCCAGGAACGAGCTGCCAAGCAAAACTCACACCCCGACCTACAAACTGTGCCCATCAGCGGTCTGCAGGTGAAAAACAGAAGCACGGACATTTTGCAGTGAAGCTCACTCGTTCAGGCTTTGTTCAAGTCTGTCTACAAATTGTTTCCTCGTCGCTCTGCACTGAATCACAGGCAGAGCAGTTTATTATGCTTACGATGAATTTTAAAGTCTGGGCAGGTGCAGTGCACCTCACCTACCCCAGAAATCCCATCAGCTCCCTCACAGATGTTCCTCTGAATGCCAGCAGCAACCAGGGCCCTTATCAGCCCCACACTGTGAACAAAGCAAAGGCTTCAGCTGAGCAGAGCGAGCCAGGAGAGACCCAGGATTCCTGGCACCCACAACAGTGACAGAAAAGCTCTGGAGGCCACCTTTTAACTAAAACCATCTGTGAAGGTATATACACTTTGTTACAGCATTTTCTCCCCTCCACTGTTTTTTTGGCTTCCAACTTCACAAATTATCTTAACCAAAATTAGTGCATGTGTGTGGGGGCCAACCAAGAGGTTGCTTTTTTCCCCTCATTACTGAATCTCATGAAGGTACCATGAGCTACCAGAGCTTAGATCTGCTCCAGAGATGAACCTTTTTTATGAAATCCTTGAGGAGGTTAACGTTAGTATTCCCTAAAATCATTTTTTAAAAAGTTATTTTCTTCAAACCTTGAGCTGGGATTAGCTTGATAATTTATGCTTTTCAGTATACTCTGAGTAGGATTGTACACAACTTCACAATAACAAATTTTCTATTTTCCCTGAAGTATCATTTGTTTAATACCATATTCTCATGGCTTTAGACATGCCATTAATATCAATCACTTTTTATTTCTTTGTATGAAGTAAGTAATGAGCAGTCAAATTAGAGACCAAAGAGAAGTATAAAAAGACACCACCTGGCTTCATCTTAATCAGCCTGTATGAAACCAGCAAAAATATGGTATCATTTAGAGGTCTCAGCTGTAAGAACCTGTACAAAAGCAAACAAGGTGCCTACATGGCACAGCAAATTGCCATTTCCAGCACTTCCCACACGCTTTGTGTTATGTTAGCTCAGGTACCAGGAGCATTGTGGCTAAGTTAGCTAAAAATAAACAGCAACCGAGTCTAGGGGAAATTCCAACTTAACAGAGCTGAGAGCACACAGCAGTGAGAAACTGTCCCCATCCTGAATTAGTTCAAAACAAACCAGAAAGGAGTGGTAGGAGGTGAAAAACAACACAGCAAAGCAAAAAAACTCACCAACACAGACCACACAAAGCAATCCTACAGCCACGCCAGGCCTCCTGGTTCCCCTGGCTTGCCCCGGATACCTGCCACACCACACGGTGGAACTCTGCAGGATTACCAACGAGTTATAAAAATTACCGTGCCTGAGGCTGACGTATTTCTGCACCTTGCAGGAGGGGCTTTGAGCAGGCAACCTTCTGCTGAGCAGCACAAGAGAGCGAAACGCTCCTCATGGCTCCCGAGCCCCGCCGAAGCCATTCCGCAGATGTCGCTTTCAGGTGAAAAACTGCTCCCTCAAACGCCTGCTCTCTCCCCCTTTCCAAAACACGAGAGGTTTTGGCTCGCAGGATTAGCAAGGGCTCTTCCAACTGCTTGGATCCATCGGCCAGGAAAGCCCTGCTGGAGCTGCCCCTCTCTGCCGCCTCACCGGCGGTGCCTGGGAGCTTTCCAGGGGACACAGCCCTTTCCCGAGGGGTCTGCCCACAGGACAGGGGCTCGTTCTGCTCCCACGGCGAATATTATCCATTATCTGTCATCAAAGGACAACAATAGCTGGTGCTGTGTAAACACAGAGCTACTTTCCTGAACAGAGAATGTATATCCACTGGCTCTTAGTGGATAAAGGTAAATAGATTTACTGAATATAGATGCCTAAAGTAACCAAGCATTAATACAGTGAAATAAGGACAAAACAATACTGACAAATGGCCTATACAGCTTTTACCTATCATAAACAAGAATCGAAGGCCTTTGATATACCACAAACACTCTTATAGACTTGAATCCATTTTAAACGGATTTTGTTTAGAGTCACTTTCAACTCCTACTGCTTTCTTACAAGCCTCAGGACTTCATTTTTAAACAAGGAACCCTTTGTATTCTGTCACACATCCACAGTAGTAAAAGCCAGATGTGAACTGCAGAGTCTCATTAAAAGCATCATTGCAAAGAGGTGATGGAAGCTTAGAGGACTTATGACCAAGCAGGGAGGTCTGAGATTCCAGTAATGGTACAAGAATACATTTTCAGAGAATAAAGCTGTTTAATGTGAAACAGCCTTTGAACTTGCAAATACGTGTAGTGCTGAGAGCACCACTGTTTGTAACACGGTAGCAAGAAATAAAGATCACCAGCATTTGTTAGGTTTATTTTACTCTACAAATGCTGAACATAATGATGGTTCCCAGTCAAATAAATCCTGTACTCCCGATACTGGTTCCGAAGTTAAATGGCTTTTACCCAGATTACAGCTAATACCTCACCAGGCTGAAAATAACCCCAATTTACACAAATTGCCTTATTGGAAGCCTGGAGTGGGAACAAAGCAGCTCCCTGCTTGGAAGGGTTTCCAGCAGGGACAGCACGACTGAGGCACATTTGGTGGTCCAGTAACTTGGAAGGCAGCACCCCTGCTCCCATTCTGGGACAGATGGAAGGATCCAGAACTGACGTTTCACATGGTTCTGTTTCTCTTCTCACAACGATCATGCTTACAAGAAATATAAAATAAAATGTGGAACCAGCAGAGTCAGAGCTTTAAATATCCCTGGGATTTTTCTGTGACCATTCTGAATGCTGCTGATGGGGCTCTCTTGGTGGTAATTAGGAGGAGGCACTCACTCTTAAGGATGATGTGAGCACTTTCTTGATTCAAATGCTTAAAATAAACTAAAGACAACACTTGGGACAAAAACATACGCAGGTTAAATTAACATTGTAAATTTAGTATTCAACCAGTTAAGTCTTCAAACTTTGTGCCCTGTAACAGCCATTTCAGTAAAATAGTCTGCTCCTCTATGGTGAAAACTCCAAGTATCCCTGTTTTCCTAGATAGTAATTTATTTCAAATAAAGCCACATCTTTTCCCTTTCCCTCTCTCTGAGGCATAAAGACACTGCACCAGAGAAAAACCCGGCAGATTTATCAGTTCAAACTTATCTCGTCTTTTTGGAACGATGCAAGTGAATTTAATCCAGAAAAACTGTATCATTAATATGAGCTTACAGGCATTTCCTTGAGCTTTTAAGTTTGTAGAACAGTGTGAGTTATCATATCAAAACCTTAAGCACCAGACAGGGCAAATGGGAGCTGCAACATCTATGATTAAACATTAAGTTAAGGTGAGAAAAAAGTTTCATTTTCACATATGTAACTTCATTTTTCTTCAAAAAATAAGTGCTAACTTTACCAGCCTTCTCAGCACCACTGTGCGACTCTCCTTGTATTAGTTCTACTAACCATGATTATAGAGGATGAAGTCCAAGTCCCCTCTTTGTGACTAACAGAAAAAAAAGGTATCAGTGATGAAATATTTCCATCCGGTAAACAAAGTGCCAGGGAAATATCAGAACCACTGTCAGCGCTGGCGGCAGCAGCAAGGCAGAGATTTCCATTCAACCTTTGCCTTTGCTCCAGCTATCTGAAGTACTTAACATTTTCTTCTACTTCAGAGGAGGCTGCTTGAAAGGAAAAATAATTCAGCGTCGTCTACTCAGAGAAAGAACAAAACTGCATCTTATTATAGCAAAGAATTTTTTTTTTTCATTAAAATTACTAATTCCTAAGGTTCATATATAAAAACTATCCTGCAAGTACCACTATCGGGAGTGACACAGACAAAAAAAAATTACATTTATTTAACTAGCGATTCAAATCTAAGGATGACAGGACATACATAAATTTTAAGACGAAAATCCCTGCGCTTTTTTTGAGGAGTTATCTAGATCACCTTTTTTAAACAAAAAAGCAGTTTACTGGCAGCTGTGTATCAGACATGGCATCGTTATTGTTGTTTGTTATCTACAGCTTGCACAGGCAAAGTATATTAATAAACATCCCCCTTGTCTCCAGCACGCTACAGCTTCCAGTTTGCAAGTGTTTGCATAATGTTGTGATAGCTGGATTGAAAACCCTGCCCAGGGAAGAGATTCCTGACCCAAATGGCTGGACAAATTCCTCCTCTGAGACTTCCCCCACTCCACAGGCTAATTCTGAAGCACCTGATAAAACAGAGGCGCATCCTTGGGTATGCAGAGCGAGGGAATGCTGCTGACAGAGACAAATTTCCTACCGATAGCACATGAAAGGGAAAGCTCCTGGTGCAGGGGGGATGATCACAGGGCAGAATAACAAAACACTGAGCTACTCATTCCACCTGAGCCACAGAAAAGGTGCATTTGTTTCTGAATAAACGCTGCGTTAGACACGCAATCAAAGCTTGTAATTAGCTACTAATTATAGCAGCGGGGATCTAGTCGTGGCTTAGGCACTCCTCAACAACCCGGACCACCATTTCAAACAAAAGTTCTTGTAGAAAAAATATTTCTGGAAAAAAAATAGAGAATTGGCACTTTCCAGTGTCAAGCAACAGCAATTAAAAGCAATTATAACCAGAGGATTTGCTTGCCTGCATAATCATATTCACTCCAATCTGTCTGCTGGCTGTACGAGGGGAGGGTCAGGCAGGAGACAAACACAGAGCTGCTGCACAGGTCAACTCAATTTATTTGGAAGTCTCAGTGGACTTCCAAAATAAAGAACCCTTATGGAGGGGGAATGTGTCAGCCACACGGGTCTGAAGCTGAACATGTTTTAGCTTCAGAAAAGAAGATACAGAAAGCGTCCACGACGAAGCGCAAAAGATTAATAGTTCTGGTCACCGTCAGGCATTTGATTAATTTTCTCAACCTGACAAGGAGAGAAAAAAATGGAGATCAAAATAATTGTTAGCAACTAAATCATAAAATATTAAAAGGAGAAAAATAATGTGAGGACAGACCCTGCTGCAGGTAACAAAAGGGAGAACGCACTTGACAGTGAGGAAAACTAAGACTCATCCAGTCCCCGAGGTAACTTTTCCACTTAAATGAAAAGCTTGAGAATTGGTTTATCAACTCCATCTGTATTTTCCTAGTTCTCCAATGGTTTTGCTCAAAACGGCAGCTAGTTTACTGCTTGCTCTTACTTAGACATAAAATTCTAAATCTGCTTTTCCACAGAAACTCAAATTCCAGGTATTCCAATTACTTCCGTGTGTGCACTTTCGAATAGACGAGCTAATTAACAAATTGTTTTGATGTTTTAATGAGGACTCCAACTCCTCTGAGGGTTTGACTGCAGTGGGGAGAACAGGGCTGCCATGTTTTCTGCCTAGGTATTATTTGGAGAGAACAAAAGCTACTGCTACATCTTCTTTTACCTACCAGGCACCCCCTTGCCATCCTGGGAGGTGACGTCCTAATCTGCACATCACCTTTCTCTTTCTTTGAGCCCAAGTGTTGCAATTTCTCTTGCTCATGTCCATACAGACTTGGGAAACCCCCAGGCTGGGTAAGTGGCATTTGCAGCCAGATCTCAGCACTCTTTCTTGCGCTGCTCCTGCAACTCTGCGACACCGAGTATTTATTTTCTTGCCTTTCCTTCCTTCCAAGGTCCCCAACAGCTCTGCCCCATCCATCAAGGTGTCAGGCTACATTACCCATATGATAAAAATAAAAGCAAACAACTCTCCTTGCATATTGTCTTACATTGTCTCTCACCTTGCAGGACCGGGGACTCAACTCTCCCTGAACAAAGCTAAATCAAAAACCTCCGTAACAACTTTGTTACTACGAAGCCCTGCCAAGATCAGGTTGTGGATAGGACAAAAACTGCAACCTAACCCAATAAATACCTTAAATTCTCATTGGTTTTCTGCCTGTCTACTGTCTTTTACATTTAAGGTGTAATTCTGAGCAGTGATAAGCAAAATTCTTTTGTATTTTCATCAGCCTCAGGACCTCACCCATAACTGAGCTCCATGGCAATGACATTTAAGTGAAATACCATTAAAAAAAATAAAATACTTCTTATCCCTACAAGTTAAACAAGAAATAAATCACATCTTTCAATAGAGATTGATGACTCATGCATTTTTGTCACTTTTTTCCCCAAATCACAAGGAACATCCTTCTCTTTCTCCTTCTGGCCCCATCCAGCCTTTGTGTTTTGGCAGTTCTTTGCATGTTTATACACAAGTATTGTAATTTCTAGTGAACCAGCTCAAGCCTTTTCAATATCACAGCGATGAACAGTGCACTTACTTATGCTAAAATGGTTTTATTACCAATATTCTCTATTCTTGTAATGTTTTTAACTGTGGAGTACACAGAGTGTGCTGGGCAGGCACTGTGCATTAAATCCTACTGCCAGAAAAAGAAAGAATTTCTCGTTGGAAGCATCTGGTAAAAGCACACTAGAGGCCTTGAAATCATGACCGGTGCTCTTAGTATTTGCAAAAAAATGAGTACAAATACACACTAATTTGATTTCCCTGACCCTGTTTGCCCAATAGGAACCATCTGCTTCTGTTCATTGACTCCTATCCACCCTGATCCAAATCATCCCTTCTTTATCTGCAATGTCTTTGCATTAACCCAAAGCAGAGGATGAAATAAAGAATGTTAAAATGAGCTTTAACAATCTATAAAATTCTTCCATTACGCAGTTTATGGCGAGTGATTATCGCTACACTTTGGATTCCCATAATGAGTTACTTTCTTAATAACCTCCTGAGGGCATCACAGAACAGAGTCAATGGCTGAAAATTACAGGGCAAACAAGAGACAGCTCCAAGTCGGTGTTTTATATTCAACAGAGACGCAACTGGACTGAGCTGGGCTCTGCATCCTGAGCTGATTCCAGTAACGAGCCTGAATGAACTAAGAAGAATTAGCAAAGTTCCTCTACTTCACTCAGCAACACCTGTGTATTTTTGTCCTCTGAAAATAGAGATTTGAGACATTCAAACAACAGCAGACAGAGCTGGTGTGGAACACCAGATTTTCACGAAGAGGAGGAGCTGTGAAAATCCCACGTTCTGGCCAGCACACCATTACTCATCCCGGACAGCCAGAATGGAAACCAGGACCACGTGAATCATCCAGGCTGCTCTCTAGGAACACACTGGGCTGCTCTGCACAGGCCATAATAATAACATTTGTTATTCCACAATGGACTTTTAGATTAACTGTCTTATCTGGTTTTACGACGCTGCGCTCGGCGCATTTCAACGCCGCGGCGCTACGGAAGGTAAATCACTTCCCCAGCCCTCCACCAAGAAAGCCACAGTAGATCTTCCAGGAAATAAATATTGATCAAGCCTCTGTCATAATTACAGGCTCTTCAGAACATTCCATTTGCACCGAGGAAGTTTTGCCATTACTGGGGAGGCCTACACACCTCCAATGAGATCTACTATCTCAAAAATTAAATTGGAAGAATAACTTTAACTGGAAGTCAGGTTGGGATGAGCACTGGCCAATATTTATTAGAGCCCTAAATCAGGTCCTTCTGTAAATGATAACCAGTGAACAGATGTAGCATTATTAAGTCAAACCACAAACAAGGAGATGCTGCAATATGCATAAATTCTTTGAGCACTTAGCTTAATGATATTCTTCTGGGGAGCTTACAGGTGGCAATGCAACAAATAAAACACAGAAAACAGTTTTCTGCACGCTGGCTTTTTTTTTTTCCCTCCCAAGGATGGCAGTCACAGAGGTACAACCTTTGAAAAAACGTAATATATTTATATTATGCACAAGGTTAGTGGAGTTTCTAAAGCTCTTTCTGTGACTACACGTTCTTATTCTCGTTAGCTATGTAACAGTTGTCAAACACCTCATTACAAGATAAGCTCAGTTTTATTTCAGAAACCAAGGAACAGACAAATTAACTGACAGCCCCAAGAACAAATTGGTTGTAAGAAATGGGTTTAGAAGCTGCTTTTTGTAATCCCATGAAATACATATCTCAAAAAAGCATCATTAATGAATTTTCTCAGAAGCAATCTTTGAAAAATCCTAAGAGGTGAGCAATACAAAAATCTAAAAATAAAAATAAGTGGGCATAAACCTGCAAGATCTTCAGTTATTTTTGAATCTCCAGATACAAGAGAAGCGGAAAAATAACATAGGAAGGGAAAAACATTACAAGAACAGTTCAACTGATAAATGTTTTCATCTCTTAAAGGAGTTAATAATTTACAGAATGTTAGAAATAATTACTTGTATAAAGCAAGCTGCCCACTGGACAAATTTTAGAGCCATCAGGGATTTTTTAATTCAGTGTATCGGCTCAATTCTGATTCAAAAAGAAATACATTTTACTCTGAAAATAAATTGTAGACACGATGCTCTCTTTGAAATCCAGCACGAGCCCCCATTCTGCTGCAAGAAACGCTTTGGGGGAGAAGCTGTGTTTCAAATTTATTAATGATTCCTCAAGTTGTTATAGAAACGCAACTGCAGCAAGGCAATGTCTAGAGACACGAGCCCCTTTCATGTTCACTGTCAGAGGAGCTGGTTGCTGAGGTTACCTAACAATGGAGGAACTTGTACATCCAATTCCCTCTCTACAAAGGCCCCACAAACCCAGGGCTTGCCACACAACAATGCTGGCTAAAGCAACCACTGGGCTTATTTACAGTGTGCACATTTAGAAAACACTGCTCTCGGGTTTCTTCAAATACCTGGTGGCCATCGTAGCCAGAATCAGCTCTTCAAAGAAGCTATCAAAGGGCTTTTGCTGGGGAAGCAGAACAGGGTATTTCTAAAACAGGCTTCAACTCTACCAACTGCCTCAAAACCTCCAGCGCGTGCTAAATTCATTTTTAATTTCAGTAAGACAATTGAGCGCTCAGTGAGACATTTAGGGTGAGACATTAAATGCTTACGTGCACTCTAACACCTTCAGTCAGGACTGCAGCTCCACTCAGTAACAACTCCAGGGACGAACAGGCAGCCTAGGTGCATTTTACAGACATTTAGCATGTTCTATTTGCTGCCAGCCACAAAAACTGTTTCTGAAGGGCTATTTCTCCTCTTCAAAAGGCACAAGAATTAGTGAGGAAAGCTGAACATTCAGGACTATGAAAACAGTGAAGGCTCTGGAGGGGAAGCCAAAGGAGGAGCAGCTGAGGTCCCTTGGCTTGTTCAGCTGGAGAAGAGACTGAGGGGAGACCTCACAGGAACCTACAACTGCCTCAGGAGGAGAAGGGAAAGGCACTGAGCCCTCCTCTCTGGGGACCCGAGACTGGACCCAAGGGAACATCTGCAGCTGTGTCAGGGAGGGTTAGGCTGGATATCAGAAAAGGTTCTTCCCCCAGAGGGTGCTGGGCACTGCCCAGGCTCCCCAGGGAATGGGCACAGCCCCGAGGCTGCCAGAGCTCCAGGAGTGTTTGGACAGCGCTGCCAGGGATGCACAGGGTGCGATTGTGTCTGTGCAGGGCCAGGAGTTGGACTGGATGATCCTTGTGGGTCCCATAAGTGTTCATTCAAAAGAAATAAAAGTTTCTTGTTGTTACTACAAATTGCAGCTAAGAGCATTTGAACACGATGCAAGTGAGCAAGGGATGAAACATCGAACAGAGAGGAGAAGGCAAAACAAAAAAGTAAAGGGAAACATTTGTTTTTGTAATTAAAAACAGATTTCAAAAGGAAATCTCAGTTTCATTACTGTCAATGAGTGCTCTTCTATCAATTTTAAGGGAGCCATGACTTCATCCCCAGACAATTATTAAGTGCAACCAACTACTACATCTTTTTTTTTTTCCCCCCCTTTAAACAAGGAGGAAAATAGTAAAATGAAAAACCTTTGAGTCTGGCAAATCCCAGAACAGCAGCTGAATATAAATGAGGAGATAAATGATGAAAAGTGTGTTAAAGAAATTCTTCAATGCGTTGGAATAAAACAAAAGTTTGCGTTCTCACTCCATGCCCCCAAAATGGTTTTTGTGTAACTGGAATTAGAAAATCATGGCTGGGTATGGGGAGGTGTCTCATGGGTGACTGAACAGCCCGTGTGGATTTGATAAGAAATTCCTGCAGTGTCTGTGAGGTGAACACACTCGTGTGTGTTACACACAACCACATTTGCTAGAAACAGACAATATCTCAATAAACAGTGTCAAACAAAGAACTTCATTCAGAATTTACCATTTTTTAAGTTCTTGCAACAAGATCTCTAGCCAGTATTCTTTGGGGGGAAAAAAAAATAGCTGCAACTGCACTCTGTGTTTTTTTCTTTTGGCCTCTCGGCAATTTAAGTCGCGACAACACGAGTTCTGCACGAGATGGTCTCAGAGATGGGATTTGTGCCAGCCCTTAACGAGACTACAAAGTGTTTCTGCACCTTCCTGGCCTTTCTGTCAGGCAGGCACAGGCTGTAGGGCCACGCTGCCACGGTCACTTTGCATCCAGCACCCTGTCAGACACACCCAGAAACACCTCCTTGCTGGCAGAGCTTGCACCGGGTCCCAGCCCAACAGACACAAACCAGTACTGGGTCCCAGTATAAAGGCACTGGCCTTGTCTGCAATGCATTTATCCCAAGGGCTGAATTCTGTACAGAATGAAAGAGGCAACTGAATTTTTAAAATTAAGAAAAATACGCTCAGTAGAAGGTGCTCTTGGTAGATTTGGTTTCACAAAGAAAATGAGTCTTGTCTTTGTCAGCCTCCTCTCTACAGACTTTCTGCTCACCATGTGTCCAGTCCTCAACCCAACCCTCCTGCTACAAGTCATGGTGCCTAAAAACCCCAGTTCCAACACTAAGGAATGCAGTTCTCTATTCAGAGCTCTAAAAGATTATTTTTAAAAGGCTATTTTTCACAGAAGTGGCATAAAGAACACTCAGTAATTCCAAGTACATGAGTTGTGTATCATTCCTGTGTATGTATCATTTATATGATTAAAACAGTAATGGCACATATGGCTAGAATTGGCAGGCTTCACTTAATGAAAACACTGAAAAATTAAATGCCTTATTTTCGTTATGCTGTTCAGAGGGTGTTGTTGCCTCTTCTCCTGGCCAAGCACAGTCAGAAATCTGGATTCACCCACAAATCATCTCTTGCAAACACCTGAACCACAGACTAGGAAGGAAATTCATCCCAAGCCCTTCCCACCTGTTCTCCAGTTCTCTAATGAAAAGATCTTGGGCTTGAAGAACAGCCTTCTATTTTCTTTAATGGTTATAGTTCAATAAAGCTGACATAATCCAGAATGGCTTGAAATGAATAAATCTGCTGGATAAGATCCACAGATCTTTCAGTCTGATCCAATAAGAAAAAAATTGGTTTCACTCATATAAAAAAATTCATTACAAACCTGTCTTGAGAAGGATTCCTTAGCAGAGTATTCCAGAGCCTGGACAGCATGCCTGTAACAACTGCAGTCCCATCCACACAGATGACTGATGATCTGAGAGTCCAGTGTGCCTTACTGAACTTGATTTAAACTCATCACAGCTACAGGATTGCTCTGGAGACCTCATGGAACTTCTCTGGCTCCATGTCCAAATGCTTATCGATAGGTTTTAACCAGGCTGAGGCTTTCAGTGCCTTTTGCTGCTTCGTGCTGCAGACAGGCAGGGATTTGGGGAATGCAGGTGTGCCAGAGCACCAGAGTTTAAAATGCACCTGCTCAACCAGAAAGCTGAGCCAGGGGGAGGTATCACATCCACAGGAGACTCTGAGGTGTAAATTAACTGGGGGCCTGTCCTTGTTCCACAACACACAGGCTACTACTTGACATAGCATCAGCACAGGAGGACTAAAAGCTCCTTCTCTTAAGAGAATTTCTGCCACAAAACCTTTTGCAGACTGCTTCTCAAACTCTCCACTTTCATTTACATAAAGACACTTCAGACTGGGGCCAGTAAAGCTGCTCCCGATTTACAGTGGTGGAAATGGAGGAAAAGTTAGCAGCAGAGTTCACAGAAAGTTAATTGGCTGAACTTACAGGCAGAGAGACTTTCTGCATTATAGAAAATATAGAATTAAGAACAAAATGATCCTCTGAACTTTTGAGCACAACTTAGTCCATAAGACAACAGAAGGGGAGACAACAGCAAATGTTCAGCTCCAGCACTGGCTGAGCCAATTCCCAGTGTTCATCCCCAAAGCTAAATGCAAAACTGACTGCCAGAGGAAAAAGAATAATGTATATTTTATAGATCCTCCCCCGCTGCATTCTCCCTCCATCCTTCCAACGTTTTGTCCTCATTTACAGCCACCATTGCCAGGTCCTGCAGCTTCCCGTGCCTGAGAGCGAGCCCGAGGAAGAGAGAAGGGTGTGCAGGGCTCGAGGAAAGCCACCAACGTGACAAGGAGCTCCAGATGTCACAGCAGTCTTGCTCTGTGCATTCTGGTGCAGCATTCACAGCAAAGTGGCAGCAGCGGGGCAGAAGGAGGCAGAACCTTTAAGCACTGACTTCTCCTGTCCCTCCTTCTTGTTTTATGTTTTAGGACAGCCTCAAACCCACGCCCGCCCTGCTGCCATTTCCACTGTTAGGCCCTTGGAAACTGGGTAAAATCCCACTCTCAAATTTTCACACACCACATTGAGGGTAAGTGTTTGAAATTCCCACTAAAGTGAAACAGATGTTGGAATGCAGCAGTGGAACTCGGAGTTGCATCACGGCACAGGGAGTATTTTTAAGAATTATTTAAAAGTGTTTGGAAGACACGATATTTCTAGAATTAGGCCAACTTATAATAAGATGAACATTTTTAACATTAATATAGAACAGAGCTGAAGGCTCAGCTCTCATTTCTATCGACTGTAACACATTTCTCCTGAAAAGGGGTGATGAGAGAAGATGTGTTTTCTTTCAGTGCCAGACATGCACATGGACCTGACACTGAAGAAAGTGTTTCACAGTATTCCTCTGGGGCTGCAGCTATGATCCAGAAACCAATCCTTTAAGAGCATTTAGTCACAACACTGGTACTTTGCAAATAAATCATATCAAAGTGGCCGCAGCATTAGATTAGACACTGAATAATTTTGCTTAGGACTGTACTTACTAGGGCTGGGAAGAGCCTACTCCACTCTTACTACAATTTCTATGACTTTTAATAGGACTGGAGTTTAGAGGGAAGGTGGCTTTTTCTATCTTTATTTTTTTTTTCTTTTTAAAAAGCGATGCTGTAATTCAAATCCTGGTAACCTTGGAAACAGCCTCTCTCCTCAAATATGTCTGTGTCAATTAAAGTAATTGGGACACTCCAGCTAATGGTGCTGAGATTTCAATATCCAGGCTAGAGCCGAAGCATTAGTCCTAAAGGACTCTCAGCTGAGACACAGATCCTCTGGAAAAAGCATGCCTTGGAAAGGTTCTGCTCTTTCTGTGAGCATTTGTAAGGAGGACAGCTGGGAAGAAGCTACCCTTAAAGAATGTCTTTGTGTGTATTCACAGTGCCCAGACTATTCAGTGACAGTGAACTTGGACTTGGAGGTTATTTGTATGTGTATGTCAACAAACTGCCTAAGCAAAGCAGAAAAGCAGCATTATTACCTTTAAGATTGACTAAAAAGCTCTACAGATTTACAGAATTCACTTTTTCCCTTACCCTTTGATAATGTGTGTACGTAGACATGTGCACACACACCCCTCACAATTACATATTCATTAAGAGACAATCTCTATCCACGCCAGATTTATGAACAAACAATCCTGACTTTACTAAAGTGCCTTGGGCTATCCTAAAAACTGGAATAAACCAGGATTCCCACCTTGTAACACTGGTGGCTGGGAAAAAGAAAATCAAGAAACTGCTTGGAATTTCTCATAGCATCTAAAAGCAGCTCATTCCTTCTTTATTGAAACCAGAAAGACTTATTTTAAAAAAGGAATATCCTCTAATGTATTTTGAAAACCACAGACATCAATCAATCACTCAGTTCAATGACAAGCATCACCACCTTTCTGCAGGTATACTTCAGTAAAACCCTTTTTTTGAGAGCATATGAATTTTGAGGCTCACCCCCCACACCCCCAAAAGAAGGCATTAAAATAAATATTTTTCTACAGAGGACGCTCACTATGAAAATATTGCCATGCAGCACTGATAACTAAAAGCAACTTTTAAAGTTTTCTAAAGATAAATACCTTTTCAAGATATTTTAAAGATATTCAGTTTTGTAATTAAATTATTGTATAGCAGAAAGTGATTTTTAGTAAATGTTTTTTGTTATTATGCAAATGGTAGAGTGACTAAGCCACATCTAAAATCTGTCCCTTCCATCCCTATCAACAGCAGAGAAACAGAAAGAATTACATAGCCTTTGGGAAAAATAATCTAAATAATGATGGTTTGGAATGATTATGACTGGGTACTTTAGCTGTCACACATAATACAGGCAAAGGGAATAAAAGAAGAAAGTCCAAGCTCCGAGCAGTGTTTTCCCATATGAAAGATTTACTGTAGTTCTTTTTCTAAAGCTTAGATGATCCAGGCCTTCCAGGCTGGAAGGCCAGAACTGGCCAGCAAATGGGGTGTTCAGACCTAGGCTGAGGTGCCTAAGTGATCCTCTGATATTAATAATGGAAAAGAAGGGGAAAAAAAAGCAGGCAGAAGAGTGCAGTAGCTGAGTCAGGACCCACACACACATCACTGCCAGCAAAGGCATAAAAGACCAGAAAAGTCACAGCCCAGAGCTGTTGTTTCAGTCCCTCTGAGATGTGAAGTTATTTATATAAGAAATCTGTAATACAATATGGAACAACTCCATCGACAAGATGTGAAGTGGGACAGGTCCAAGTCTGCAGCAGAGCAGCTGCCAAACTGGACTTGGACAGCTCAGCCCTGGAAGGCCATTTTTCAGTTTAAAGACTACAATAAGCAAAATCCTGAAATATTATGCCTGTAAAACACTCTGGAAATATGCTGTAATAGTCACTAAAACCAGCACAGATAATGCAAGTTTCAACTTGTTACTCGTTACAGCCTGAATATGGAAAACACATTCTAGTCACTGAAAACCCAGACAGGAAGGGGTTTGGTAACAATTTACTTTTATAAAGTAAAAACTTATAGTTTCACTCTTCAGATGGGTCCGACTGTCCCTCCACTGAAGGAAGCTGAGTTTGACATTCCCATCAGCAGCAGCAGAATTAGGCTATAAAGCTACAACTGCATATAAACAGCTGTCAGACAATCACACTGCAGAATAAACATAAACCCAAAATTAATTCAGAGTAATTATTTATACAGGCTTAAGTGAGATCAGCGTTGTGGATTTTTTTCATTTGGTGAAGATAAAGCTTATCTTTGTTTTATTACCTTCTTTTATGTGAGTAGATGCTGAATACTGTATCTTGCTGTAAAACATTTCATATTTCAGCCTAAATATTTATGCTGAGTTTCATTCTGAGGCAAAGTGGTTTCAACTTAGTGTTTTATTTTACTGGTTTTACATTAGAATAGAAGCAGTCACGTTCTCAGCAGAGGAGATTTTAATGCTGTACTAAACCCATCCTGCTGACCGTCTCTGAGAAGAGGCCCACTACAGTGGATTGTGCCAATCAGATCTTCCAGAAACACCAGCAGAATTAAATCTACAATAAAAGCTATTGAGACCTTCCCAAGAAAAACAAGCTTGTTTAGCTTTTAGATCATTCAATAAAAGAAGTATCTCACAGAAAACACGAGTTGGAATCCAGCTCTGATGAGACATGGAGGAGGCATATGCTCGTGCAGAGCAAAGCTGCTCAGAGAGCAGCTGGAGATCCCTGGTCTGCAACAGCCCTGAGAGCCCATCTGGAGGGGTTATGGTCCCCAAAGCCCCAGGGGTTTCCTTCAGTCCCAGAACTGGGACGTTCTTGGGATGCTGTGCTGGCACCAGCCAAGCTGCAAGGCTTGCACAGAGCCAGGGACACGTCACGCTGTGTGACTGAAGGGCTCCTCACTTCAGTGAGGACTCTGAAACAAGCCACAGTGATCACTGCAGATTTATTCAGCACCTGCCAGAGCAGGGCTCTGCTGAAGTTGGAGGTGTTCTCTACCTGAAGCAGAATAAGGGAGATATTCAGGTCCGTAACCATTTGAATTTTGTTGCTCTGCTCCAAATCAGGGTGAGATGGAGACAAAACATCTCTCTGATCTTGAAAACAAGCTCAGAACAGAAATCTTGATGCCCAGCCAGGCCTACACCACAGCACATCTTCTCTCATGCTATTTGCAAAGGCATCTGCAACCTCAGCCCTCGCTGTCTCTAATATTCAGTGTTTTGTTCACTTCAAACTAAGCGCAGGATGATGAAAACTCACAAAGCATGATGGTGCCAAAAGAAAATCTGCACCACCATTAATTGCTACACGAGTACATCAGATCTGTCACGAGCAGTGACATGCCAGGCATAACAAGCATCTCTGAAGTCAAACTCCCCGTTTCTCTCTGCCACAGAACAGAGGATGCTGATGACAGATGGGCAGAGTTAAGCAAGCCGACCGGCCAAAATCCTGTAGCTGCATTTCACTGCCAAGACCAGAACCTCAGTTTATAGCAGAAACCACTAACTTTCTGGCATCAGACAGAGAAAAAAAAAATCTATAAAAAATTAACCGTATAAATAATAAGAATTAAAAATGAAACAATCATCCATTCTTCTGGCGCCTATTCCTAAATTTCTCCTCTGGCTCCAGGACTATTCCCTCTGCCTGCATAGTCCCAGATCCACGTAATTGCAGAGCTGCCACTCCACATCACTTAACACTGCTATCCACTGAAGTCAGAACTCCTCTGCTCTCTTCTGACTATACTTTATCCTCTCCACCTGAACTAGGATGCACTTTTATCCTGCCATGTTGACTGGCACCAGGCTGGAGTCCCTGGACAGAGAGATTCAGTCACACCTCGTGGGTATGAGGTCTCCCACCACTTGCAGCAGGTGATCATTTCTCATTTACTCCACGGTGACAGCACATCTTTCACCAATAATGAAGCTTCCAAATATGCTTAGGGTGTGTGCAGTCAGGAGGGACCTGCCAGACAAAGCCATTGTATAGAAAGTGGTATTTTAACACTTTGCTCCTGCTCTCTCCCAAGTGCTGCCGGGACAGTTTGTTTCAGGTTCACCCATCTTAACCCGAACTTGCATTGGTTCACATTTAAACTTCCCAGTGTTCTGAGCTGCAAGCATCTAAGAGTCAAAAAGGTCCTCTATTTTAGTGTGGTTAATGGTGCATCAAGTCTTCTGGTGCCTCATATCCCTCTCTCAAAGTCAGCAGGGCTGAAAAGAGTCTAAGTCAGGGTAATTTCAGCCAAAGTCCCTTCAAGTATTTGCAACATTCACATTTTCCTGCCTATGAATTGTAACAGCAAGTCACAAACTACTGCCATTTATATAAACTTGCATTTTAAGCTCAAATCTGTTCTCAAGAAAATTATTTACTTAAGTATGAGAAAGAATGAGATCATTACAAGTACACTACATCAAAAACAACAAGAAACTCTTCAAAACTTTTTTTTTTACATTGGCAACTTGTGTAGACTTACTTCACTATTCATTACTATCTGGTCAAAGTGAAAACAATCAATAGTAAATTTCTACCAAAAGAAAAACTTAACAGCACAATATCATATTGTGTGCATTAAATCAATAGCCCTCCTCAGTTTTAATGTAGTTGCTGCAATACTTTAAAGAGAATTTTGAAATGAGTGTTTTTTAAATCACAGAATCTCACCTCCTTCATTGTGAACTGAATAGGCTTTTAGTGAGTGTTTCTCCATACAGATGAAATTCTCTATACGGGCTTCAAAAAGGCTTTGTAATTTATTAAGAGAAAAAGATAAATCACTCTCATTTCTAATAGGTACTTCGTAGATGGGTAAGATAAGAAAGTCTGAAAGCTGCCTGCCCCAGACACAGAGCAAGCCAAGGACAGACCCACGGAAGTGGGGTTAAAAGCTCATTTTCTCAAGGAAAGCAAAATGAGCCTGATGCAGAGTTTAAACCTGCCAAAACATCTGCCACACCAAACCTTCAGAGAGAGGGTGTGAGAGGCCAAAGCCAACACAAACAGCTCCTGCTGGGCTGGGCAAGAGCAGGGATGGGGCAAGTGTTCCTGAGAACACACACGTCTGTGGTTGTGTTGCAGGGCACAACCTAAAGCCATCACTTCCATCCCAAGGGCTGGGGATAATCTTTAAAACCTGGAGATCTAAAGCAAGGCAGCAAGTCCTTCCTGGCTTGGGAAGCAGAGCAGGTGCTTCACAATGCTCTGCAGAAGTTCTGTACCAACTTCACTCACGCTCCAGCGCAATAAAACACAAGAAACATTTCCCAGGAGATTGCAACCTGCTTGTCCGAGGGACTATCACACACAGCCACCCACCCCCGAGCCTCACAGCTCACACTGGCATCCTGCTGCATTAAACACAGAAGGAAAGCGAGAAAAAACACTGCAGCGGGTGAAATGTGAGCCTGAATTGCATTGGCAGGAAAAGGACTGGAGGAAAGTGCTGGATAAAGCAGGACCTCTCAACTGGAACGACAACACAGCAGCACGAGAGGAACCTCCAGTCACTCTGCTCTCACACAGCGAGGCCAGATTTATTTTCTTTTCCCCAGGACTGAGTACACTGTAAGACATGGACTCTGATGTGGTTTCATGCTATGTTCTCCAGCTTCAGTGCAGCAAAGCTTTGTAAGTCACCAGCTAATTTAGCCCCCAGACATCAGGGTGTCATTAGGAAGAGACCGGCACATCTCTCAAGCCAGTGTGTTATGCAGGCAAGAGATCTTCACCATCACTAGTTAAAAATCTCACAGGTTTGTTGTTAGCCCTGAACAAGGTTAATAATGACCACAGAGAAAACCTTTGAAACAGTGACAGAAATATGGGCCTCCCAACAGAGCAAAAAATGTGGCCTGTTTAAAACTCCTAAGTCAGGAAATTTGATATTGGACAGGAACAAGCCCAGTAAAATAAATCAGGCGATAGTTACTAAGTACCTGTGTCAGGATAAAGGGCAAACAAAACTCACAGCATTATACCCAGAGCACTGTACAGACAGAATGAACGGCAGTGCAGGTCAGCCAGGGGTGGTGGAGCAAGGCAACCACACTAACACACACTGTGATGAACCACACTTCAAGCATATTGAGCTTCTTAATCCCAAAGCACAGTGCTACCCAGAGAGCATATTTTAAATCTGTTTTGATATTTATACAATAGAATGTGCTGTTGCTATACACACTTTCATCTTGATACATGGATATGTCTATTAAAAATATAAGAAAGAGATACTGGCATAGAATTTGCATTTTTGAAAGCTTATGTAAAAGAACATTTATAGAGGCCATGAGAGCAATCTATCAATTAATAAGGAGAACTTGCACTACTAGAACAGTCCTGGTTCAAAAGAGCTGCTTAACCAAGACCAAGTCAGAGCACATTTAACCTCACTCAGTTCTTCTCCCATGAATTCTCCCCCACTACAACCTGTGCATCTCCCTTTTCTAAATGTTTAGGTACACCTGAAACTTCACAAATACAGGTGTCTGGATAGTTTGGGGTAGTTCAGTAGCTTTTCTTTAGACAGTCTTCCTTATTTTAAGACTCAAGTAAGCGAAAAGAACCATTTCTGGGATGCAGTAACCATTCTGTGAAGTGCTGAGCTCACAAAGCACCTGACCAGGCTTTTACAACAAGCATGCCACCTTTCTGGTTTCTAGAGGTGAGATGTCTGGTTGGTTTTTGTGGGTTGTTTATTTTTATTTGTTTTGATAAAAAAAACACCCTTACATTACAAATACTTATTTAAGCATGCACAGTAATTTTAAGAAAAGTGAGACAAGAGGCAGGTACCATCCAAACCTCAGTTTGAACTGCTCTGAATGGGTAACTGTAACTTTCTGTGATGTTTTAATGAGTTATGCTACTCTCCATACACTTGTCTAAATTGCTGGTTAGCTTTATCCTTCACCTCCAGCAAGCTGCCCATATTCCATGAGAGGAGTGATGGCATTTCAGGTGAACCTATTTGCCATCCCATTTCCATGTAGAATGAGACAAAACCAAAAGAGAACGTCTTCAGCGAAATTGAATTAGTTGCCCAACCCAAAAATCCTGAAGTATTTATTCACAGATACAGTTGTTCATCAGCTCTGAAACTCCTGGCTTTATTATGTGCTTGTCAGGATGAATGATAATGCCAAGTAGCTGGCAGGATAATGAACAACTGCCAGGATATATGGATCCTCACACAAAGCCCTCTGCAATACAAAGATGATGACGAGAGCAACACTTGGAGCTACACCTACAGTTTCTCCTTTTCCATTTTTCCCCCATGTATTGTGCAATTTTCTTCTGTCTCGAGTTTACTTGGCTGGAACAAAGGTGGAACGTGAAACAAATTGTGGCTAAATTCTCTAGAGATGTGAAGCACAACTCTGCTGCAATCAGCGTATGATTGCACAGTCATGCCACAGATGAATTCGCTCTCCACGCAAAGAACTTAGCAAGCATTGTAATATATTCACTTATTTCACAGTTATTAAGCCTGCCCTCTGATGAACATCTCTCTCTTATATTCTCTGTTAGCACATTCTCCTTCCTGTTGCTTCCCACACCACATAAAACTAAAGTAAGACTATTACAAGTAGAGATTGTGTGTGAAAATAATTCCAAATTCAGTTCCCAGATCTATTCACACGGTACCACCTTCCAGTCCATGAAAGCAGATTTTAACCACAGAACACAGAAATCGGGGAAGAGAGGATTTAACTGAAGTCTCGACTTGTTTGACTGTACAAGGATCCAGAAAGGATGCACTGCAGATTCCACCTTGGAAAACATCACTTACAGAAACAGCCCCTATTTACAGCAGTAGCACAACAAGCAAACAAGGATATTCAGTTAAACAAGCTTTACACACAATTTCAAGACTATGTTCCATAGGGTACCAAGATCCAAACTGAGAAAATATTCAGGAAGTTTAAGATCGTATTGAGTTGATTTTTTTTCACCAAACTCAAATAAGTTACATTTAGAGTTTCTACATTATCTACAACATAAATTCAGCACATGGATCTAGAGGCCACAGTAAGAGTTGCAAAGGGTCAGTGGGGAAGGAAAAAAGTCACATTGCAGGTATGTCTCAGATTGGAGCAGGTGTAGGAAGAAGAGATGGATGGACAAGTGAAAACCTAGCCACAGAAATCTCCACGGAATGGGCTATTTCCCCCCTCATGTTACATTATGTTAAATACTAACAGGATTTCCAGTTCTCACACGTGAAGGAAACGATGCAAGACATCCAGCAGATCAGCACTGCCTCCCCTAACTCCTGTCAGCTCTCTGAGCTCCCAAACACTGAGATTACAGGCAGAGAAAACAGATTCGGGTCAGCAACCCTGCACACAAAAGCCACCCTTGCAGTATGGATAATAGCAAGAAAAGCAATTGCCTGTGAATTCTTGGTGAGGCAAAAGCAATTAGATTTTATAAAAAAGGAAACAGTAAGAAATAAGTTTTCTTTAAAAGGATAGCACAGACACCAATTCCCTCACTTCAGTGCCACCACGAGAATCTCTCAAACATCTGAAAAGCAGGAGCAGCCACTTTTATTCCAGGTGGTCACGAAATAGATCTGGCCTTTTCAACTTCTGGCGTACTTAGAAGAGATTATTAGAAAGCACCTGAAGAAGGAGAAAACAATTTTGAAATGACTGTATCTAAAGTTTCAGTCACAACTTAGAGGTTTGGAAAGTAGCAAGGACAGAAAAAAATGAAGAGGGAAAAGGAAGAAGAATGATAAAGACACTCAAAAACAAAAGAAATTCAAAGAATCACAGGGCCAGTGCCTCCAGGGACCACTTCATCCACAGCTGCCTCTTCTTCCAGAGATGTGACAAAGCAGAAATTAAGTATCTGCCTAGACAAATAAAAGCTGCACTTCCTTCAAGCAGAGTAAGTCAGTGCTTTCATTATTATTGGGAAAAAAAAGGAGGTACCTAAGAACAGACCTAAGAAAAGCTCCATTTTCAAGTAGTCAAATCTGAAATTTACCCAACTTTCATAGCTTTTTATGTGACCAACAAAACCTATCTTAAACAGGACCCATTTTCAGAGAATACCAAGTCTTACTCTAGAGAAAACAGAAAAGGGTCTCCAGTATTCCAAATCATAACTCACCTCAAAATTTAAGAGAGCATGGGAAGTCATTTTAGGAAGCAACTGACCAATGATGCTGGAAAAATCTTTTAGACCAAGTTCTTGTTCCAACCTGACTTGGAGAATATTTTAATTTGCCTGTGCAGGTTCCAGCTTTTAGTTTTAGTTTTACGAGGCTCAAATTCATGTTAGAATTTTTGATTTTCCATTTTATAAAAACTGAAATATATCAACAACAAAAATAATGAAAATATAACTTCAGTAGTCACATACTTTTCCATAGCATTTCAGTTGTGGTAGACTATTAGTGACACACCACTGAATAAAATAACAAATAAGGTGAATTTTTAAGGTATTTTCAGCACATGTTTAGCCTTCTCCCATCCTTCCCTGTTCCAGGCAGGGATAGTGCTTACTTCTTAAGATTGCTACAGAAATACCTAAAAACCCAGTAAGTAATATTTCCTTCCTAACTTGTTTAGGGTAATCACACAACCAGTGCTTAGATTAGATAACTTAAGGCTTTTATTTGTAAGTAGTCTCATATTTTTGGGTGGAAGCAGAGTCAAACCCTGCACGCCTGACATATCTGAGCAAGAGCCAGCGAGACAAAAAACAAACCTCATCCTGCAACCTCCCTGGGGAAATCTTTATTCATTTTAATACTTGTTCAGTCAGCTGTCTCGGTGAATGACAAGGTTTTATCTCTAATGTGAATGGCTTCGAAGGCTACTTGCATTATCCATTCTTCAGCAGCTGCTGCTGAAACCACAGGGTTGCAAACTTATAATTAAATCCAGCTGCCACTACTGTGAGCTCAGCTCTATCGAAGTGAGCAGCAATGCCTCGTGGTTGCTGGCAAGATCCTGCCTCCCTTTCTAGACAATGTAATTAACTCTTTTGCCTCTTTTAGATGAAATAAACATCGGCACCGAAAACGCTGTTAAATGACTGTAAAATAGTATTTATGCTGAAGAATTCTGCTGCAGTCATTACACCTGAGAAAACAAATTTCTAGGTGGGTGATGGCTGAAAACAAATAGCTGTTTCCTTAAAAGCACTGAGAGGACACCCAAGGAGACACAAGGCACAGGATGGAAGGAGTTTGCTGTAGAAAAGGTGACAGGATAAACATTAACACATCAGCTCTTCAGCCTTAAAACACAGCCTCTGGCATACAGCACACACCAAGACCCAGCTTGTGAGAATTCCAGATGACGGCTGGAAAGGAACCAGGACAGGCACTACAGGCTTTCCTTTGATGCTAAAGTAATTTTTAAAGGCCACTGTTCCTGTCTTTAAATAGCTTTAGAGGTACCAGACCAGAGAAGCTGTAGATCCCCCTTCCTGGGATGGGGCTTGGAGCAACCTGGTCCAGGGGAGGGTGCCCCTGCCCATGGCAGGGGGTTGAAAAAAGATGTTCTTTAAGGTCCCTTCTAAACCTATGATACAGCCCTGAATGAACAGCTAAACCCACACGTTCCTAGAGGTATCCCCTTTTTTCCACTGACAGTCAAAATCTCTTCATATCCTTGCATCCAAGTGTTTAGGTCAGCAAAAATAATTAGCTACGCAAATCTGACTTTGTCAGTAGTCACAATCCTTGCAGTGCTGCTCAAGGCAGCTCCACTCCCTCCCTGTCACAAGAAACATTGCAATGACAACGCCTCAAGAACATCTCAGGGCAGGAGCAGCGAGCAGCAGTGACACACTGCACTAATGCCACTGAAGTAGAAAACAACAGTCAGCCAAGCTTTGTTCGTGAAGGGTGCTCCTGTTATTTGTACCTCTTTGGAAACACACATCAGTCCAAGGATTTCTGAGGATGGGAGGGAAAGTACAGCAGAAGTGCCTGACCTCTGACCTCGAGCACAGGAAGGCTGGAAAAGGGGAGAGCTCTCTGCAGACAGGACAACGAAATGCACAGCAACCATCTCCAACTTCACTCTGAAAAGCTACCAAGATAGATCAGCAAAAGTATTCTTAAAGACATAATAATCTGCTGGATATTCTGCCAAATCAGTTAAAATTCCATGTTGTCTAGATGCTTTATTAATACAGGGGCTGCATCCAGAGCTACATAAGCACTGCATAAACTGGGTGTTGGCAGAGCTTAGCCACGGTACCTTGGGCTAATTAAATGCATCTGCATTACCTGATCAAATTCATTGCAATCCAGCTCGAATCTCTGAAGCAAACCTGGAAACCCAGATAAATCTGCCCACAGTCACACAGAGGCCAGCAAGTGTCATGAAATAGAATCCAGATGTTTCTAGAGACTCGAAGTCTGCTCCTTCACCTTCTGGTAGCGTGTGTGGGGGGAAGAACGTACCTGCACAGCACCCCTGCACAACACTCAGCTTGGCTGTGACTTCCCACCACATTTCCTCACCCAACAGCAAATAAATGCCAGCAGCCAGAAAGCAGCTCTTCCCCCGTGATTTACTTTTACCTTTTGCAGCAAGCACAGAGCAAACAGCCTTTTGTGGCAAAGACAACAGGGGTGAATTCTCTCTCGAGTGGTTATTCTGAGGTTCATTTACTTCTGACATATTTGTTTGCAGCTCCAGCTCTGCTGTCTGCCTACCTGTCGCTTCCTCCTAACGGCTGTGGAGCCCAGGCAGTCCAGAGCCTTTCAGCAAGATGGGCTGATGATTATATCCTGTCACATCTAGGAGAGAGCCAGTCATGATTTTTCAATCAGTGTTTTACCATTCCTGTTTTAGAACGGCAAAGCTTTTATCCCTCACAGCTTTTTAGTGGCTGCTTTAAAGGGCTTTTTATCTGGAGAGGTTCGTGCCTTACTGGTGATGAAAGGTGTTTCTATGGACAATATTGGCGAAGAGCAGGTGGGTGTGAGGAGGGAGGCAAAGAAGAAAGAATGGAAAGTTTGGAGGAAGCCATGCTTTCAGGTTTTTTGAATCCTGCCTAGGGTCTTGCTCGCAACTGGCATTAATCTCTGAATCAACTGTTATCTATCACCAGAACAGATAACGTCATTTTATCTCAGCCATAACTTTCTTCCTTGAGAGACTACAGAGAGCTTGGACCTCCTGCAGTGATCTGTGCACCACATTTGTCCTCTGCAAATCTCTGCCCAAAAGAACATCCAACTCATGCTTCTCACGGGTTTCTAATCAGCTCCAGCCCTGTGACACCTTATATTGAGGTCCAGTGTTACCTTCCTGTTAATTTGTAGCTATGTATGTCTGTGATTTAAATGTACAAATCCCATTATGTATTAAGTGTCAGGATACCTGTCAGTTGTCGCCAAAGTGCAGAGTACAGGAGACAGATTAGAGAGAGAGGTGTGTCACCATGAGACCAAACCCTGACAGATTACTGTTTTGGTAGACCTACTTGATGGGGATGACACTGTAGATTAGAAAAAGATTTTTTTCTTAATACTAAAAATCTTTTTTTTTTTTCCCTCTTTAAATCATTTAAAAAATCTAATGTGAAATTTATAGGTTTCACTAAGGTTTAGGGGTTAAAAAAAAAAAAAAAATCAAGCAGTGCCTTTTTGTTTCTCAGATTTTCAAGGCAATTAGGTCACTGTAGTGCTGAAGGACTAACTCTCCAGAGAGGCCAGAATCAGCTAAAAAGCTACAACAGAACGCTTCACTACATCTAAATTTTCATTAAATTTGATAAACTACTTATAAACTGAAAGAAAAAGACATCAGATTTCCCCCCTTCTCCCTGTGCTTCTGGAAGGGCCCAAACTGGGTTTGTAGTGTCGTGAGGCTTCACTGCCCCACCCGAGGCAAAAAGAGGCCGTGGCAGCAGCTCCCAAGGTCACCAAGAGGAGAACTGCAGGAGAAGCATCCAAGGGAAGGCAGCAGTGACAGCAGGACACCAACTCAGCCCTGCCAACCCCGAGCTGCCAGAGGCTGATGACACCCTGAGGATTACACAGGGACACAAAGCTGCATTTGCTGTGAACTCACCTGATGGCAGCATGCTCCAGACAACACCAGGGAACCTGAAGAGATGCAGACTGAGGGGACTAATACAGTAAAAACAGCAATGTCTTCGTTGGAAATGAGATACTGAGAGAGGAAATTTGAAAAGGTCATCCTTATTTTAGACTGGCTTTAGCAAAGGCAGAGTTGCCCGGACAACTGAAGTAGGACTTTAAATCCAAAACCACCTAAAGTTATATAAGGGGTATTTTTCAAATGCATGCTGGGCAGTAGAACATTCTTAACACTGAATAAAAATCACCCGAAACAGCCTTTGAAACAGTTTTAAATGTCTGAAATCTTCAGCGTAAGAAAGAATCACTGCAAAGAGAAATATTTACTGAGCTCTCAGATTACTTCATCAAAATCAAGGGCTTCTGCATTTGCAATATGACCCATTTATATTAAGGTTTAAAACCTACACTGCCTATTCTTCCATTGAATTAAACCAATTTGTTTCGAAACTGGCTGAGTTTAGAGCAGTGGCTCCATCTGTAACACAGGATCAAGCACAGCTTGCTGGCCACAGCCAACCTGCCACGTACAAAGTGAAGACATTCAAGCAGCATCGTCAGAAACTGCCTCACGCCGCCTGTGTTTCCCGTGTGCTTCACACATGACAGGCAGAAAGGAAGTGCCACGGTCTACTCTTAACTTCTGATGAGATGAAACACGTCAACACACCTTGTTAGCTCTGCTTGCTGTTCAAAACACTCATGTTTTCAGATTTTACTCCTTGGAAGGGTTTTGGACACTCTAAGCACACAGCACTGTTATTACCTTGACAAGTGCTAAGAAAGGGCTCATTACCACAGTCCCTAATGCAGGAACAAGTGATTGCAGCACACTCCCAGCCCACAGGATGCTCTCAAGCTGTCAAGAGCTCACTGGGGCTCCTTCAGTGCTGTAGGAAGGCCCAAAAGCATCTCCACCTTCCTAGCTGCTGTCTGCCAGCGCTTCCCCAACACAGGAAGAGCGTGGTAGCCAAAAAAAAATAAATAGGCACAGGATTGATGGATCACTGCTCCTGGGAGTCAAAAAGGAGCAGAGGAAGAACAGAACAGCAGGTCCCACTAGGAGAGAGGCTGATCACAAGGTTTCTTTCTACCACAGGACGGGTACTTTCCTACCCTGAGCAGCCTCAGTCATCTCTGCTTCCCTTGCCATGACAGGCTGGCATTTTACTAATGAGACTGAGTCATTTGGAGCAGGAAAATGACTGTGCTAAAACAGAAAAAAACCAAACCTGGTATCTTTAAGATATTATATGCACTAAACTAGAGCAATCTGAGCATAAATCATCTTTTGTGCCATCCTCTTCCATTCTCCCTATGGGCTAATGGCAAATTTTCACATTAAAAAGGTTACCTTGGGTCAAACTTCAGGGGACTCACAGTCAAAATACGAAAATACCAAAACCCCTGGCACAATGAGGGCCCAGCTATCAGAACTCATCTACTCTCAAAAATGTTTAAACATTTCATAACTTCAGTGGGAAACAAAGATCCAAGAAAACTGAAGACATCTCTATGGGCAACAGATCCACGGGAGATTTCAGCTCTCCATTTACTATTTTTAAAGGACCTAAAAGGAAGGAAAATCTGTAGCACTGGTTCATGGATTTACACTGCCCTGTAAGGCTTGTGTAGGTCTTCAGCCTCAAAGAAGAAAAACTTCATCTCTACAAGAGACCAGGAGGGCAGACAGGACATTAGTCAGAGGTTTTATCAAACAACTCTTTGCAGGAAGAAACATTTCCTAGACGAAAATGGAAGAAAATTCTTTTTCACAGTGAACGAAAAGAATATTTTTATTTGCAAGGAGATATATCAGAATTCCTGCCGTTTTAATCAATGGTTTCAAAAAAAAAACCCACCTTTGTTTTAAGCAGTTTTATAGTGTAAACTCTGATCTACCTGGTCTAGGAGGTGCTGACATTTTTGTTTACCACAATCTTTATACAGTTCAATATCTTAATAGTGTGTGACCAGAGTGAAGGCAGAGATTGACAGCTAGTCAATGGACTGATGAATATCTCCCTCATAAGCATTTCACGTAGCTACCCATGCAGTGTGCATTTTGCCTGTATACACACGTTCCAGTGCTATTATCTTACACTTAATTACTTGGGTCTCAAAGCGCCTGACGAAGGAATGAGCCACCATTATCAACGTCTCATGTACAGAGAAGTCCAGGCAGAGTGGGGCAATTTCCTAAAAGTTACTGCACTAATACCCAAGGTCAGTGGTAGGTGGAAAAGAAAGCTCTTATCAGGTGAGCAGTGCACTCAGCAGACCACACTGCCTCTCAAGATGTGTGCTTAGGAAGCACTTACTGCAATCTTTAATAATCTGCATCAGGCACTGCAAAAGAACTTAAAATTCCACTTGTGTGACAGCCAACATTAGCGTAAAATTTAAATCTATTGACACTTTATCTGTTAAACACTGGAATATTTTATTCAGCATTCTTCAAATGATAAACCTAAGAGAACAAACATCATGGCACCATGAGATGACTTTCCTGACAAGTCTGCCTTGGCCATTCCTCACCTATTTTCAAACATCTTCCAATTACACTCATTGTCTCATACTCAACTGTACTTTTTCTTTCCTAATTATGGGAGCCTCTTGCAAAACATTAATCGTGCTGGGATTTTGTATCAGCCAAGAAATTATAAAGCCTGTTCAGTTCTTACTCTGTTTTTTACATTAAGTATTAAAACCCATCAGGAGGCACCTGGTAAAACCAGCAACAACTTGAGATTTGGTGACAAAACACTTAAGAGTCAAAACTAACCCCTCATTTTCCATTGAGCAATTCTGTGTACACGAGGAGTAAATAAATCCACCCTTGTTTGTAGAATTTGGAATGTTTTCACTGGCTGCATGTCCAAGTCCCAGGGCTGAATTAAACAAGCTAAATGAAATTAATTTACTTCCATGTCCAGCTCAGGTGGCTACCAGGCCTTGAACAAGATTACCAGGACAACTAGTGAATATCAATGACACCAGCACTGCAGCAGAATTTGTTCTTGGCGCTGGCTTTTACCTTCTCTCTTTTTTGTTACAGGTTTTCCCTCCCTTTCACTGGGAAAAATGGGGATCAAAACTTCCAAACAAGTTCAAAAAATGGAAAGAGATCCAGCTTGCAAGTTTACATTGTAATTGATATAAGTCTATTATTACAAGACAAATGGCAGCAGACAATGCAAGAGACAGCTCAATCTGTTACCGAGTCCCTGCAATGCCTCTATGAAGAACTCGACCATTTCACTCATAAATCTTTCTCCTAAGTTTTCATTGCTGCTTGTGTGGGTAAAATAATAAAACTGTGGAGTGACGTGTACAAGGGATGCAGTAACACATTTCTAAACACAATTACATTAAGTCTGTTGCAGGAGCCCTGACCCTTTCAGCATCTAATCAGGAATATGTTGTGTCCCAGGCTGCAAAAACTTAAAATTCCACTTGTGTGACAGCGATTCCTTTTGAAAAGTCATTAGCTGCTATCATGCCAATTGTGAGCGACCATCTCTGCTGAGATGGCTGTGAGGTGCTGGGCTGTCATCAGTCGTTCTGGAGGATCCATCACAAACTTTCTGCAGGACAAAACTTCATTTCCAGGACACTGACCTACTCCCTAACTCAATGGCAAATATAAACTCCACAAAAAGAAGGAAGATTAGAAGATTCCTGAGATGTACGTTCCCATTTGCTTCTTAGAGTAACTGAATTTAGTAATGTTTTTATACTAATTTCTTGTCTATTGTCTGTAGCTCACAGCATCAAGCAAGGAGATCATGAGAGTTGCTGCACAAGTGAAACTTTCAAATTAGCTGCCAACATTGATGGCAGAAACAGAAGAAAAGCAAAAAGGCTGGAGAAGGGGAGATATAAAATGGGATACATGAAACAATTTCGCTCAAATGAGTTCAAGTGCAGCTATGAAATGCCTGTGGTTCCTCCTCTGTCAGGAGACTGACAGGAGGCCACCATACCAGAAGTGACAGAAGCCAAGATTACAACCAAGAGCACCCAAGGGGCAGCTTTCTGCCAGCAGCTCGTGGTCTCACACCCTGTTAGAGCCTCCCTTCCCCTGACAGCCCCCGAGAGGGGCACCTGGACACTCCTGGCAGCTGAGGGACAGTCTCGAGGCACAAGGACAGGGGCTCTGCACCAACAGTCCCCTTACGCAGCCTCGCATCTCAGCACCAGCTTTGAAATGTCATTTTATAGCACGTGCTCCAAAACCAAAGCGGCTTTTCTGGCATCCATCCGTTCCACTGAATCCTCAAAGAAAAAGATGCTGGTAGAAGAGAGCCCCTTTTTCTTTTGGGTTAAGTGATGGAAGGAAACCAGTCAATTTTACAGTAAAGTCACACAGACAAGAAGGGAGGAGGGGACAGACTAAGCTTAATTATCATTTAAACCCAGAATGTATTACCACTGATTAATGCAGCCACATTAAACCCAAGCTACTTTAAGAGCAATATTCCAACATTGGCCAGGAAAACTAGAGGCTATAGCTGTTAGTCCCACAGTCCATTTCTTCTTCCTTTTGCTTGCACAAATATGATACAAACCTCAGAAGAATCTGACTGGAGGCACCTGCAACAGTTAAGAGGCCTTACACTCTAAATTACCTTGCTTTTGTTAGGCAGGTGAATGGTCCATAACATTCTTCCTGAAAGAAGGTTTTTCCCTTCAGAATTCAATTTATAAACTTACTGCTGCCAGGCTGCGATAGCAGCTGCTGTATAAACCTGAAAATGATGACTACTGGAATTCCATTCAAACCTCAGGAATCAATACAAAGCAGACAAACGACCAAAGATAAAAGTTCCACCCAGCTGCAAAGAGCAAGGACTGCAGGATACCTCTCATTGTTTTTACAGTGGCTGCAGTCACCAACCTGTGAAATAGAGACTGCACAATCTCATTTCAGCTTGAAAAATCTGACCTGTGCTATCCACACGCTGCACCCACACAATCTGCCTGTTGGGAATGCCTCAGTGCCAGAGGGATTTCCAAGAAAAAGGAGACTCAAAAGACAATTTATAATGGCAAGGACAATTTATAATTTGCTGAGATATGTTCCATTTAGTAAAAGCTTATTATAAGGCCTTCTTGGAGACTGTGATCCTGCTTACCTTGAATCAGCAGCTCTCCTGTGAGTTAATCACAAACAACCTGCCTTGGTGTCACTCTGGTTCATCTCAACTCACCCACATAAAGTTGTTTCTGTGGGCAGTAAAGAAATACCCAATCACAGCTTAGCTGAACTAATATTGTCTGCAGGCAGCCCCAGCTCCATCGTAAACAGCTCTGCATTTTATTTATTGTTATATTCCTTCTCACTTCCTTCATACTGCATGACAGACAAGCCAGGTGAGGACACGAACATATTAGAATTTAAAAGGGAAAAAACGAAACACGTAAAAATCTGCCTTCCTTTGAGCAAAACACAATATGCTTCAGTTGAAAAGGAAATTATCGTTTGCCTAATACAAAAGAAATCCTTTGTCCCAATCACAGCCTACTCTGAAGGAATGACTTTCTTCCCTCCCTTAAGAAGCCAAATGGATGCAGTTCTGTAATTCTGGAGAGCTTTACACAGTGTGTTAAATTACAAGACAACCCATTGTGGGTTTATCAAATTGCGAGCCAGCATGTGAGACAAAAAGGATTCTCATTGAGAGTGGGTGATAGAGTCTAAGTCACACAGAATTCAGTCCATAGTATGCTAGAACACAGTGAAATGAAAGATTGGTGCATATATTATTCCAGGACTACTGTGAAATATTTGGAAGTGAGCTATAAAACCTTCCTACTTTGAGATGCACTAAAAAAAAATCCCCGTGAACAAACACAGTGGTTCATTTGCTGCATTCTTCACCTACTGCCCACCTGTTTTGACTCAGAATTTACTCTCACAAAGGTAAAAGCTATGCTGAGAAATTTAGTAAGAGCACCACAGGAACATTCAATTTGTGAAGCAGATATTCCACTGGACAAAACTGCTGATATTCAGTGATATTATCCAATATAGATACTCACTCATCTGATAACAATCAAATTAGATTTTCATCTTGCTTTGTTAAAATTCAATACCAAAAAAAATTAAAAGATAAAATTCTGGAAAATCAGGGAATGGCCAAATAACCACTTAAAAGTGCAGCAAAGGCATCTTTAATTTTAAGTCAGCATTAATAAAATATTCTTGTTTTAATGATTATTGTTGCAGATGCATTTTATCCAAACACCAGATGCACTTGAGACAATTTCCACTGGACTCACCATACTGGCAGCGAGGACCCTGGAATCCTGCAGGACACTGGCACATGTGGGATCCTTCTTCAGAGCATTTCCCTCCATTGAAGCAAGTGCCAGCAGTGCAGAGCACTAGAGCACACAAACAGAACGGGACAGGGTATTTTAGCTGATTTTGTGCCAAGGATCCTCCAGAACTGCCTTTCTGACATAGTCCTGTTGTAACATGACCTTCCAAATAAGAAGAAACCCAGATTTTTATTTAAGTGGAAAGGCTGGACTGCAGCAGGACTTGGTACCATAGGTGTAACTACCATGTTGATATGAAGAAATTTAATAAAAATAAGACTTAGATATTGCAGTTGAACTTGAAGGTGCTTCAGAGGCAGACGACAGGACTCAAAGCACTGCCTGAATCCAAAATAAAACAAGAAAAACTGCCAGACAATAATGCAGCAATGGTTAAGAACCACTGATGCACTGGGAGATATACATGTGGAAGGGAATTACAATTCTTCCCTTTCTCCAACACAGAACAGTTTTATTTACAATAACTTAAATTCCACGTACTCGAGCCAAACTTGCAAAGAGTATCAAATATAAAAGAGTAATTCAAGCACTTTGGTGCCTTAAAGAATTCAAAGCAAATCTGCACTGCTCTTTCAAGAAGAAAATTTCATATTGCCACTGGTGCTCACATACCTGAAACTCCTTTATACTAGAGATTAAAATACAGATTGTAAACATATTTTTGACTTCTTACAACTGAACAGGTGCACACTAAATATGCAGATTCAGGCTGAAACTAACCGGAATACCTCTCAGGCTTGTTTTTGTTTTTTAACTACAAAGAGACAACCATAAAAGCAAGCTCTCTGAATGCAGCCCTGAAGTTGGTATGAAGATTAAAAAATAAATAAGAACAGATGCTAACTTTTATACAGAAAACACAATTAGTGACAAAACTAAACACTGAGTAGGTTGCCATCTCCTACTGATGTCTTGTTAACAGTGGCTGAAGTGCTGCCTTATTTAAATTAAATTCTATCTTTTAGGAAAACATCCAATCATGATTAGAAATTAGTGAGAAATGGGTTCTCATCAGATGGAGAACCACGGGGCAGAAGCACAACAGCAACAGCATGGAGTGAGTGGCAACAGCAGAAGTGAAAATGCCAAAACCAGTCAGACTCCACAGCGAGTGCTACAAGAAACCAGTGCCTCACAGCAGATTTCTCTGCAAAATTTGGGTAACAGCAATAAATCTGGTTGGGCTGTCAAAGCCAGGCAGGCACAAAAATGCTGCAACAACTCCAATTAGAGTTTAGACTGTGAATCTAAACTGATTGCGAATTTTAATCTGTTTGGATTAAAATTCGAACTCTTTGGTACTTTTACATGAGTGTTTTTGTATTTTTAAAGGACATTTCTTTCCCCACCACTGGAGAAAATCCCAGTCACAAATAACAAGAAACAAAATCCTTGTATCTAGAAGCGGGCATCGGCAGGAAGGCAAGGCCTGAGGCTGTCACCTCTTGGTTTGTCACAGTTTTGCCCCCAACTCACAGTGCAGACAGCCGGGTTCGTTGTCACGCTGGGCCCAGCCGGGGCAGCACTTGTAGACAGTCTGGTGCTCCATCCTGTACACCTGCTTGTAAACCGTGTAGTACCCAGACCTGTGGGGAAAGGAAGTTTAAGGGAGCAATCACAACTCCTATTCCACTCACTCCCATCCCATCAGCAGCACACTGTACTCATGTATCATATTTACGAGACATTTTTCCAGCCTCTCTCAGAGGTTCTCGTTAAAAACGAAGCAAATACAGCAAAATGCATCCTGATAACATCCAATAGCTCTTATATGCTATGTCCACATATTATTATGAAGAATTTGTATTCAGGCTAGTCAAAGGTGAGTATTTTTTTTTTTTTTCCTCCAATCAATTTTGGGTTTAGCTGCTGGGGGAGTCAGATCTCCCATCAGTTCTAAGCATGTGACAGAAATAGAAAGAAGTTCAATTTTTCAAAGTCAATGACTTGACAGCTGGGCTTCACCTGAACAAGAACGAGACAGGAACATTTTCTGATAATGTAAAATTCTGAATCTAAAGCCAGCCACGAAGCTCATGAGCAACCCAGAACACATTAAAAAGTCACATTTTCTACTCAATAATAACAGATTTCAAGTCAAATCTCAGGAGGACACTATGGCCATAAGCACACATTTCAGATGAAACAGTTTACAACTTCTCTCACTAAAAAGTTAACAGAACTTGCACGAAGATTAGCAACAAAACCCATTTATAACAACAGCTAATGTATTACCTTCTCTCATAGCTCACACACCACCTCCTCTTCGTGCAGCCTTGTTTCCACATCTTGACCATCCGACTGAAGGACTGAATACAGGGCTCCTGGTGCCCCACCAGTGCCAGCTCAAACACTGGGCACACATTTGGCCTGGGGGGGGGAAAGAAAAAGATAATTTTCGTTTCTAACTCAAAATTTAGACACCTAGAGAAATATACATAAAACTATGCTGTGTGTAACTGTTTGAAACAGAATTTTTACTGGTGTTTGAACACACTGCAGCTCCAAGACTTAGAAGGCAGCATGTGAACAAGGCACTGAAATTCAGGCTCCACACAAGTCAATGAAAGATTTACCACAGATTCGAGGGCAGGTAAGATTTATCTAAACTATTGCTGGGGAAATTGTATATTCTGCAAGAGCCCCCCTTGCTATCAGTCCCCTCAGGGAAACACATGGAATTCGTAAGAGGAAGTATCCTCGCTCTCTGCTGATTATTCCTAAAATAACAAGACCAAAATAAAAGCGCTGCTTTGGAGGATGATATGTAATCTTCATCCTGCTACCTAGCCAGAGTTACAAAAATAGCAGGATTGCGGGAGGTATGGAGGGTCAAAAAAAAGGTTACATGCTGACGGTTTTGCAGAGATTTTGTCTGCCTTATCCCAGTTTCTTTGCCCTGGTATAAATCAGGAAATTCTGCGTGACAGAGCACAACAGCATCAAACATGCAGGGTCTAACTAAAATCATAAAACATGAGGGGTTTTGTCATCTTTTAAGGCAGGAACCTGTTGTGACACGAATGAAATGAATTCACTGATTTTTCTGGGGTGGTTTATAGATCGTTAGGGCAATAATTTAATCACCAATTCCCCAAGACAGCCTGGTGAGGCTTTGCAAACACAAGCCTCAATAACTCCAACACAGTGGGGAACGGGGGCCTTCTAGACCCACCCTGGCAACACCACCATTCAGCAGACAAGTCCTTCCCCAAATTCCAGTGCGAGCCCTCTCCAAGCTAGAGAGTGATCAAGCAACACCCTGTCACACTTGTTTCCTCTATCCCTCGTCACAGGTAGGAACGTGAGCTTGTGCTAGAAAACCTGGGGGTGGCACTAATAAGAGAGCAGTTCTAGCCCAACAACTGCCAGGTGATCATCACTTACACTGGATATTGTTAACATCTCATTCAGGATTTATGGTGCTTTTTATCTCTGAGGCTCCCTATTAAGCCTGAACACCACACAAAGTAGCCTTGCTAATAAAAGAACATCTTTCATCCACAGGTCTTCAGGTAGCTTACAAATATCATTAAATTAAGCCTATGCAGAACAAGAAAATACTATAATCATGATCAATTTTACCGCTGAGATAAAGACTTGGAAGAAGCCCTGCCTGGACCAAATCCACAATACTCCCAGTGCTGTGCAGAACACTGTCATTACTCCATGGAGAATGGGACATCCAGCCAGGTCTCCCAAAGGCACCACAGCTCCCAGGGGGATACCTGGGATATCACCTCAGGGTAAAGAGGGCCTTTGCCCAACGAGGACACTTCAGGAGGAGGAACAGAGCAGAGCCAAATAGCACTGAGGAATTCAGGTAGCCCATGTAAAGGAAGTCAGGAGAAGAAAGCCCACAGCTGTAAGCTCTGGTTGTCCTATCTCACCAAGCAAAAAAGCAGAGTGCCTTTGTACTAGAACATCTCACCTTGACAGAAGTTACTTTCCCAATCTAGAATATCCTTCTCCCAGGCTTCACAGCAATTAGAGCAATCATCTCCACCATCCTGAACGACACTGCCAGGGGACATCCCTCCATGTTCCTCCTCCTCCCATGCAGAGTTCATACTCAACACTGCTCCATATCTCCCATTCCTCGGGTCTGCCCTGGCTGCCAACACCTCGAAGCAGGACAGGAGAGGGTCACAGCCCACTTTCAGACTGCCTTAAATTCCTCAAGAAGCCGGCCTTCCCCCACATTCCCATGTCATCTCCATTACGTAGCAGTCCTTCCCATGTGTTCCAGCTACCCCTTCCCTCCAGAACTAACTCCCCATTTAACATATTTAGCTGAAGTTCAGAGCCATTGTTCCCAAGCCATTCTTAGCACAAAGTCTGCCATTTGTTTCCTGTCCAAAGAAGATCTTTGTGTGCCCAAAATCTTGTCTGTTTTTTTTTTTTTTTTCCATTACGTCACTTGGTCTAATAAAACCCTTGCCTTACTTAGCAACCATGCCTCACTTAGCAGGCTTTTTAAAATGACTCTCCCTCCAGTGAATAGAACATCGTGTTCCGATAATTCATGCATATCTCCTTTTATTAGAATTGCCTAAAACTTTCCAGATAAAGGTACATTCATATGCATCGCTCTTCCATAAATAAAAGAGAGGAGCTGACAATTGTTGTAATGACACACCGAGCCCATCCCACAAGTTCCTCCTCATGTGATATTGCCATGTTTCCAGGAATAGCAGTATTGACTTCCAGGATACAGTTAATGGGAACAAATGGCGCTCACAGAACAAAACAAGCCAGCAGCAGAGTCATATGTTCATGAAGATTTATTCTAAGTAAGCCATTCCTCCTTGAGGCCCTTGGGATAATTTAAAGGCAGATATCAAAACTGCTGAAACACTATAATTAAACTGCAGCAATCGTGTAACATGTAATCCTGTGCTGGCAAAGCTGGGAATCAAACATGCCCTCTCCAACAATTCAGCATCTTCACAGCTCCCCATACATGCAGCCAACACCGCAGCTCTTAAGCCATCTGACTCATTTGACACCTTACCTCTAAACTTCAGAACAGCTTCTGGAACCAGGCTAGTGAAGGTACAATTTAGCACTGTGGGACTGCTAATTAGAGGCCATCCAGGACTAAGCTGAAGCCTCAAGTGGATGTAACGGGGTGTTAGAGAACAGCTCCTATTTTACTGCCGTGCCCTTTGCATTCAGAAGATACTTCTTAATGGGAGCTTAAGTGTTAAAACAAACCAAACGCTCAAATGCATATTATGGCCCATGATTTGATTGATACACCAGTCCCTTAAAACCTTTTTGCACTGGTGCTCTGTGCTAGCCAAGGCTAACACCAAGGCTATTATTAGCTTGTCAGTCTGACTCAGGCAAGGCAGAAAGCTCTCTTAATATTTGCATTAGGAGACTGCCCTTTAAACAAAGACACCCTACACACTTCCAGCTCAAGACTTGAGATTCTAATGAACAGATAATTAGACCAACACGGAGCAAGAGCAGCCTGGGCTAATCATATGACTGCAGTGCCTGTGAACCACTGCACAATGGGAAAAGTTCAGAGAAAATTAAAAGCATCTCCAGGCGGGATGTAATTCGTTCCTGTGTTTGGAATTTTAAAAAGAAAGGGAATAGATCTACCACAAAATCACAGAATGGTTTGAGTTGGAAAGGACCTTAAAGATCACCTAGTTCCATCCCCCTTTCCACTATCCCAGGTTGCTCCAAGCCCCGTCCAACCTGGCCTTGGACACTTCAGTTTATAAAGGTCCATCATATCCTTGTGACAGGAATATTTTCTTTTTCTGCCCAACACCTGGCTCTTGGAATGCCAAAGCAGATCTCTCATTCTACCCATCCACTTTCTCCCAGCTCAATACAAGAAGCTAAAGGTAGGTAGATTTAACAGTAGCGAGAGAGCAAACACACATCAAGATACCCCTAAAGATTTCTTTCAGCAGCACAAACTTTAAATCAAAACATTAACGAACACAAATTTGGCTGTCTGATTTTAGGTCTTTCCACAGAGACTCTGTGAATGACACCACCTTCTACACTAAGTCACACAGATGTTAACATCTCCCTAAAAATGAGGTGTTGCAGCCTGCATTGCCTCAGCTGACGAATTTGCAGCCTGAACACTATTGATCTTCCCATAAAACAGTCAATAGATGAAACCTGTCATAAGGAGCGACTTGCTGGAATTCTGTATTTTCAAAACACTAATTGGTTGGTGCTCCTTCCCCTTCTGCTGTTATTAAAAGTTTAGAAAACCACAGTCTGCTTATTCAGTTTTAGTTTGAAAAGATCAAATAAAAGTTTTCCTTAAGGGAACCAAGATTACAGTCAGGGCTAAATTCTCCACTGCTGTGATGATAAATGTTTTTGCACTGATGTTGATCTGAAAATAGTTGTACACTGCTACAATGGATTTGGTTAGAAACTTTTCAGGTTAACTCTCTGAATCCCCTCACACCTCCAACATCCCAGCAAAACATCACCATTGTCTTATAAAAAAGGCCTCTAGAAAGGCAAGGTGGCACCCTGCAGAAACATGTGGCACTGTAGAGGAGAAACAGCCAGCAGCATGATGTTGTATGCAAAAGAGAGGCTGGTTAAAAGCTTTTCATCTATATAATCTCAATTGGAAAGGAGAAAAAAGCAAATTTTATTTGAACACAGAAAAAGAAGAGTCAAATCAGGAAATAGGCCACAGAAACAAAGGCTCCAAAGAACAAGTTATATATTTGCTTATATACATAATTTTTGTCTCTAGATACATATTGCTTAATAATTCACGAAGACCAGAATGACAGAAAAGGCTTTTATATTTTAAACTGCCATGCTCCCCTTTCTACCCTTAATCTATTTTAAGGCTCATTTCCCTGATAAAATTAATCAGGGCTGCCAGAGACAATTAGGACGTCCTGCTCCCTTGACCACTAATCAATCCCTGCTCTCTCCTGATCCTGTATCAATATTTGTGATGTTTATAGCCCCTCTGGGACATGGATTGTAAGCACCAAGCTCATTTAGATTAGGTCTCATTATCACTGCTGTTCTCTGGCTCTGTGGATGAAGGTCCACCACACAAGACTCCCCTCATCCCACAGGTTACTAATGCACTGCTGTGTCTCGCTCACATCCTCCCTTTGATTAGATGGAGCAGCTAAATAACATGAGAGTTCCTTCAGCCTTTGTGCCCTGCATCTAGATGAAGAGCAAATCAATAGGAGATGATTAATTACACACTCAGCTATTATAACAACAATGCGATTTTTAGTTCTTGCCGCTATCAAAGTGCGGCGCCTCTCGTTTACCTTCTGCTTAACCATCCTCGTCCCTCCCCCAGGACAGAATGATCTGTTTTGGTCGGCAAGAAAAGCAGAAGATAAACATGGCACATCCAGATCATTTAACCATGATTGGCCAAGCCACCTTTTTTCCCATTTTAAAATCAACGAGTGTTTTTTTTTTCTTTTACTGTCATGTAGATTCATTCCCCAGCAACATCCAGTTTTGTAGTTTTGTCTACTACATCCAGGAGAGCACCAGCACCACTGCCAGTGACCAGGCCTGCAAAGCCCCAGGCAGCACAGACACACAGCTTTACAAACCTAAGGACCCATGGATCTCTCTCAACTTAATTAGAAAATAGAAAACCATATGGGACTTCACATAAAGGAGGGTAAGAAATAGTTGGCGTGCACTCATTGTTAAGTCAAAGCAAGTAAGTGTCCAAAATCCAGACTAAACTGAGGATGCAAAAGTGTGAAATTAGAGAGGAAAGCCCTGAGCAGCAGCAGTCACCTCTTGGTGTAATTTCACATTAACTACACCCACTGCCATTACCATCCCACTGCAGGAGTGCGTAACACAGGTGACCCCAGTAAATCTGCCAGGTGCACACACCCGAGCTTCTTTCAGCAAGGAGGCACAAAGGAAGCTGATGTTAAAATATTAGCATAAGAATCATTCAAGGTGTCACACCACCTTGTCACAAGGAGAGAAAGCTCACTCTGGTTTACAGCAAGTGCCACACTGTTTGACAATTAAATGAGTTAGAAAGTAGTGAAATCCCCAGTTCTATTTCAGCAACCACTATCTAGGAATTGTTAACTGCTTTTTTGGTGGTTGCCAGACTTTAACAGTTTCAAAGTAAAACTTTTTTTTTGAAAGCTTACTTTTAAAATAACGCTTAATCTGTAACTTCCAGTCAAACTGAAACAAATATCATAACATCTAATGTATGCAATATATGTAAGAAAAATCCCTACATCCCAGTGTTTGAGGTGTTAAAATATTCCAAGTCTTTCACTCCCCTATAAATCATTAGCTTGATGCCACTGCTACCAGTGTCCATTTTTTGAAGGGTTTTGTTTGGTTTGGGGTTTTTGCTTGTTTGTTTTAACACTGAGAAAACTTGGTTAAGCTAAATATTTTACAAATTTTTAGCCACAGAAAAACTAACATTGATGCATAAGTGGATTAGTGTTCAGCAGTGGCAAACTAGAACGGTAAAAAAATCTCAATTTATATCTTTTGGATTAGAAACTTATACTGAGGTTCTAAATAACCCACAGTTCCTGCTGTCACTCTACAGAGAGAGATGGACAGGCTTTGACTCACAGTAAGATATGAGCAATATAATCATGAGAGAAGTTTATACAACTGTATTTTTCACCATTGATGGTGCCCTGGTCAGGCAGGGAGAGCACCAGCAATTACAGAAGGGCAACCCCTGAAGAGTCTCCTGGGGGCTGAGGTGTATAAAAACTCATTTCCATACAGGAATATTCCAACCTGAAAAGACCTGGCCCAAAATAAAAAAGTGTTTCCTATTTTGAGGGGATTTCTTCGTTGAAAAACAGTACAAAGCACCTTATAAAGCCTTTTCTCAGGCACATCCGGAGATGATGTATTTCCCATATTGAATTAGGTTGTGTACATAAAAACAAGGTCTGGGCATGGCATTCTCTTCCAAACAAGATTCTGTGCCAAGTTCTGCTCTGACTTACAAAGGGAAGACAGCAAGGTATTTGTACTAAAGAACACCAAAACGAGCGTCAGCACTCTGACTTAAACAACATTCCCCTTTCCACACACAAATACTCATCCAGAGGTCAAAGGCACTGCAACGGAGCTCAGCGTACACATCGAAGCACACATCATCTCACACCAAAGGCAGAAATCTCAAGTTCCCCTCCAGAACAATTAATGGCTAGTTTTAAACCAAGGCTAGCCTGGAATCCAAAGCACAAACCCAGGACTACATATGTTCAGTACATAATTTTAAAATGCTTTGATTTCGCAGTAATGAAAGGAAATTTCCTTCTCCTCAGAAATAAATTAAAAGCAATAGATTTGAGAGAGAGCGTAAGCAATAACAGGCTTGAATTTCAGAGGAAGGAAATCTATTAACTGTGTTCAAAGAGAGAAGGTATTTAATTGGTGAATAACACAAGTCTGCAGTATGGGCTGTTAACCCTTTGGGAGCCAAAGCATCACTTCCATCAAAGTTCTGATGAAAAGTCACCTCGAGACCAGGTCTGCCACCACAGACATTCTCATCCCTCCTCACCAGGGGGTTTCTTCAAATTTATTAAAAATATTCCACAGTCTGCCATACACAGATCACGGCACACCTAGAACCAGGAAAAACAGGCAGTGCTGGATTTAAACAATGCAGAAGAAAAGTTGAAGCAAAAACCAGGCAATTTTCCCAAGAAATACTGCAAACACACATTTCAAGCACATTAAACTAGTGCATAAATAACTAAACCACAGCAACATCCCATAACAGCACAACTACACCTAAAGAAACCCTACAAGTTTTTCCCTCTTAGAGTGTGTTTTTGGAGAGTAATATGAGAGGTCAAGTCCCATTAAAAGTGAAAGGGAACGGAATCTTTCTTACCTAAAATGTGCAAATTTAAGAATCATACGGTATATGTAAGATACTGTGACTGAGCAGCAAACTTCTAAACCTCTTGTGAGATTTAGAACCATTTGATGATGTCTCTGATACAAACCCAGGAATTTCTAAAACTGGAAAATATTTACAGTCTGAGTTCACCTTTGATAAATATAACAACTTCAGGCTACCACATTTTATGATCCTGTCTTACAGCTATTTCAGAGCTTAGGAGAAAGTCTTGATCTCATTTTTCTCCCGAAGAGCAGGAAAACGTCATAGATCAGGAAAAGTACAGTACCACCATGACACTCATTCATTATCTTTAAGTCTCCTGACAGTGAATATACTGGGGGAGAAAAAGAGGAAAAGAGCGCTTTGCCATCTGTTAAAAGACTAAATTCAAAATTAATATTCCTCTAGGAACTGTGAAACAGAAGCTTTAAGTGCAAAGTCTTGAGAAATGGGATCCTGTGCTGCAATGCTGACCAGCATGAGCTCTATCTGGTGGCAACATCCTGTAGTGCACAGGCTAAAAAGATCACTTTTGTTCAGTGTGATGTTCACATTCACAAAGATGAGAAACATCTCAGTCTTCAGCTGCAAATTAAAGGATTGTGGGGCAGGAATGGGGAAGTGGGGGGGATGAAGCCACCATAAACTTTTATGCCAAAGCATTTAAACCATGCTTACTAAAATCACATTATGCCAGCCTCCAAGGCTGCTGTTCAAGAGTAGTGAGGGTTTACTGCAACCCCACGGATTCTGAGCAGACAGGAACGGGAAGAAGGGCTTGAGGTTTCAGCTGAAAAAAACTTAGGTAAAATTCAGTAGGCTAAATCAAAATTTGGCAATGACTCTCAGTTACCAGCATCACTTCAACCAAGGTATAAAGATAAACACTTAATCTCACTTGATGCACAAATTTAATGCTAAAATAAACTATGGTACAAATTTAAATACACCACTAGCAAACCAGGTCCTTATTTTCACCAGAAAAACCTGCAAATTTTTTTAACTACAAAACCTCCAAGTGTAAGATAACCCATCCAAAGAAATGGAAGGAGATTCCACTACATTATTCAGTTCAGCTCAAAAAAGTAAAAGTCCTTTAAGCCCTTATTTAATGCTAGCAATACAAGCTTTCCTCACACCTGCAAATTGACATCACTGGAGGTGAAAATAAAGTATATTGGCTAAACAGCCAGTACATTGAGAGAATTCCTCACCAAGAAATGATCACACAACCTACTTTTCACATCATTTGGATAGTATTATAACAAAATTCCAGGCTGCAAGTTTAAGCTGTATCTCCATATACTTCATAGAAGCATTTCCCGTGTTACTTTGTTTTCTGCATTCCAACATATTCAAATTGACATGCAATTTGTTCCACTGTAACAATCACAACTCAGAGGCATCTCCTCATATGGAAATGCTTTGCACAACAGCAGTTAATTCTTGAAATACATTCCATCAAAAAAAAAAAAGTGGACTTTGCCTTTTTTAATTATACCTTAAAAGAAATTTTTGTCACTTGGATACAGTGTCCACAGGCACATCTGTTTGCACTGGTGCAAAAACAGTCCTGTGCCACTGCACTTGAGATTTTCCTTTGTTAAAAGTGCTCTTTACAGCTGAAGGGCCAAGTTTACTCGAGCCTTGCAAATGCAGATAACATGTGGATGCTAGATTTTGCTTTCAGGAACGTGATTTATCTGGAGGAGCACGAGAAAGCCGATAGTGCCCCGTAGAATTGAAGAAGCTGGAGAACAGTTACTCAGCCAGGAATCCAGCTCTACATCCAGGTGCTCCTTGGAATGCGCCCAGATCGCTTACGGATAAAGTGAAAACATGCAGATGCAACATGCGAGCAGTAAAGAAAAACCCTAAGCAAAACAGTTTTATTGCAAGATTGAGACTGGATCCTCTAAAAGCCAACCAGCCCCTTTAGATGTCATCCTGGACCTGCAAAACCACAGTGACTCGAGGGGCTTAACGCTGACAGGAACACACCTTATCTCTTGACTTCTTCAAAGCAGTCCTCACTCGTCTCGCCTGGGAACAGAAGAATCCATTCTTGAGCCCTGTCCCAGTCCTAACTCTGAAAGGTGATATTTATTGCACAAAGGGGGTTCCCAGCACATACCTCATAACCACTCCTGCCTCCTGCTCTGTCCTGCATTGCTAACTACGAGCAGACATCTGCACTGCTCAAACTCCCAGGGGAATGTTTCTCTAGGAGAGGATTTACCAATTCTGACAGCAATTCAAGTCCTCTTAGTTCCCATTTCTGCACTGTCCCATGACTACCCCCTGAGTTCTGTGAAGCCCAACACTGCATGTGAACCCAAGGCTAGATAACCACACACCACACTTACATTGTCTTACACACCCCCGTTTTGGACTAGAGAGCTCACTACAAAGTGTTTAAAATGTGCTTTTTCTCATGAGACATAGTTGATTCCTCATTTAAAGGCCCAAATCTGCTTTACAATGAAAATGGCATATCTGTTCTCTGGTCATTCCAGAGTTCTCTGAAGTTCTATTAGAGGATCATCAAGGGCTAATTGTATGGAAAAGCAGTTGATACAAGTATCTCATCATTCTGTAATCTGTTCTACATTAAATCTCCTCAGGGGGCTTGGAGGCAGAACACCAACATCCACACAGATCCCTCGCATTTCTAGCTAGGAGCAAACGCTCAAGTTAGCAACAGAACGAAAATAATTATGAAGAACATCCTGTATAGCCTCAGCCACATAAGATCTCAATCAAAACAACAGCAAAGAACACACTCAGCATGGTATGTTCCAAGGGATACATTTGCTGATTTCATTGACTGCAGATCACCAACGTCAAAAGAAAAAAACCAGAATTATTAGAGAAAGGTGATTCATGAAAAGAATCCTCCCGAACATTTCACTGTTTCTTGGTGAAAGCTGGCAGACTCACTCCTAAAGAGTAGTGACATCTTGCATTTCTGCTTACACCACAGGTAAAGTCCCTAAACAGCAAGAAAGTTGGGAGCAATACTCATAGTTGCCCCAGCTCAGGAAAAGCAGTAAGAATGGCAGTAATTGCAGGAATATGACTCCTGGGAAAAGCACTCCAGGCTCTGCCACAGGTCTGGGGGTTTGGGTGGGTGTTTGCCGCTGGCTGACAGTGCACTGCTGCTCCCAGAGACTCCAGCCCAACAGCAACATCCTCACACAGCATCATTTCCAGGAAGGAATGTTTCCCCTATTCTTTTAGTGACACTATCTTAAAAAGCGTAAAAGCAAACAAAAATCGTTTGGAGGCAATTCACAGCTAACAGCACCTCCAGCTTCAAAAGTGCAGAATCACAGTTGTTACTGATGTCAAATGCAAACAGATTAATGTAGGCCAATGCTATTCCTCCTCCTGATAGAGTAATTGCTCAGAAAGAGAGCACGAAGCATGCCTGAAAGAAACACAGAGCACTTTTAACAAAGGAAAATGTTTTACCACAGAATGAGCTTAACTTCCCTAAGCACTGTGATGCATACTTCGTGCTCCGGCAAAATGGAGTAATAGAAACCACCTTAAAAGCACTTCTGGTAAATACCGTGTAAATATGTATTGCATAGAAAGCCAGTGAGCAATAGGCTTGGAAATCTCAATTTTCAGACAGAACAAATAACTAAATTGAAAGCAAATACAAGGCATTAATTATGAAAGAGTGGGATGAAGTCGATGAAGATAAAAACCAGGAAGATAAGAGAGGTTAGAAATTAGGGTATACACAGATATCTGAAAAGGCTGTTGTCAGGTTGTTTTGAGAGGAGAACACAACATTCCTTAAAAACGCAAGGCGAGAAAGGTACACAAGGCAGGAAACAGTTTCCAGAAACATTCAATTTCAACAAGCAAAAACTTCAACCACAGATTCTGTGCATGCGGCCAGCTACTCTCTTTTAGAACCTGAGCAGAAAACTACCTCCGGACACAGACGTTCCACTGCATTTACAACAAAGGACATTTGTTGCTCATGCCACGCAGAACCCCTCGGAGAAACTTCCCCCGCTCCGCAGCAGCCGCACACGTGTGGCCCCGAGTTCTTTGTGCGCGCTCGCGGCCGCGGGTGGATGCTCCCGGCTCTCACCTCCCCTGCTCCTTCCCCCTGCATTTCCAGCTGTTACCCCGATCTTTGTCCTGCTGCTGTCCCCAGGTCGGGCTCAGCTCCCCAGGCTCCGCTGGTCGATCGCCAAGGCAGGAGCAGCCCCGGCGCTGCCGATGCGCTCTCGGACTGCCTTCATCTCCCGCGGCAAAGCCCAGCCCTCCTTCCCTCCTCGCCGGGAGCCCCGCAAGCCCCATCCAGAACAACTCTGCGGGTCGGGGACCTGCGCTGGGGGACGCCTGGAGTTCCAGCGCACCCACCCAAACTTTCCCTGCCGCCCCGGGGTCGCGAGGGGCGCAGGGCCCTCCCCGCAGGGCCGAAGGCGGCGTGTCCCGGCCGTG
>VZTF01008223.1:273215-304547 GCA_013397755.1 Cnemophilus loriae
ACACTCACATGCCCCGCTGCAGCCGCGGCTCCGCGGCCGCGCTGCGGGCGGCCAGGGCGCAGCCCAGCAACACGGACAGCAGCGCCGGCCCGGCTCCCATGGCGCTGCCGGGGGAGGGAGGGAAGGATGGAGCGCCGGCTGAAGCAGCAGCAACACTCACAGCAGCAGCAGCACCACCACCAGCCCCCAAATCATTTAAAGCGGCGGCACGGCCGCGCCACGGGCGGGGCGNAGCTGCTCCCGCTCCGCATCCCCGCTGGGAGCAGCGCGCAGGAGGGGATGAGATAAGCAGGGGGTTGTTTTCAGTGTCCGTAGGAAGGGATGTGCAGCCTCCAGCCCCAGCTGCCCTGCCCCTGCTCTCCGTTCGCCGCCGGGATGCCAAGCGCGTTCTGCTGCACTGACAGAGACGTATCTTGGCTTCTCTTCATTTCCTCTGGTCCTTCTTTGTTCTGTACAGGATGCCCACTGCAATCATATCTGAGCACTTCCGAGAGGGAACCGTGAAAATAAACGCGTTCAGCATCTTGAGGGAGGGATAACACCGCTACTGCTGAGAGTTAGTGACAGCAAGAACATAAAACTGGGAATTGAGGAGTGGATTTAAAATCCCAGAACTGCCCGCCGTCTTCTAGACTATCCATCCTCTCATCTTGATGATCTCTCCAGACCTTAACTGCTGTCAAAACACAACTCTTTCCTCTTTACTGGAGAGAGAAGGGAGACCAAGTGACCTGGAAAGGGAGCTGTGCATAGTAGCAAATAAAAAATGAGAAAAACACACCTTAAGCATTTTATGACCTAATGTAGGTCTCCGGGTCCATTACGGCACGGTTTCCCTCTCTCCAGAGAGCTGTGACTAACCAGGCACTGGGCTGTGAAGCAGCAGACAGGCCCCAAGCCAACCAGTGCTAAAAATTGTGATTTCTTTCCACTCCAATGGAATGGGCTTGGTCTCCACTTGCTCTAAAGTAGCTCCTGCACAAATTTATGACAGGCACAGCTGGATGGGTACACCAGCATCCTCACCAGTCAAGAGTCAGCCTCTGCTTCACAGAGCAATAATTTATCTCCCTTTCAGCCCTGTAACACGATACACCCACTTCTCATTTTACGCACACTTTACAAGTGGTTTCCTGTATGGTTTTTATTTTCCAAGGCCTTTGCTGAAGTAGGTAAACATTTACCATTCATAACAAGAAAACTGGTTTTATATTGTTCGTTGCTTTGCAGCTTGCATGGACATGATCCCTTTGAGATTTTATCAACTGATTTCTTTTTTGTGGGGAAGAAAACACACAGCCCTTATCTGGCCTTAGAGCAGAATAATTGTACCCTGAAATTTCTAATGAATGGCTGAGTCTCTCCTGTGTCTGGAGTAGTTTTAACTCCACAGGACCTTGTGTTGAGCTAATCTCATTACCTCCCGCAGAGCACATAGTTTTCTAATCATTTGATTTCTTAAACCCCAGAAAATCTTTCTTCATAAAATAATAGACGTTCATTATGTCAAGGCTGAGTGTTCATTATGTCCTGTGATGTCATCCCAACCTGGATTATTTTCAGGATCACATCATGGCAAAATAGCAAAGGATCTCATTCCTCAGTTGTTGGCGTTTTTTCCGAGAGAGGTAAATTAGTCTTAAAAAAATACTTTAATTTTTTCCAACTTAAGGAACTTAAAAATAAACTATTCAACGTTCTTCAAAGCTGTATGTGATCATTACCAATTATGCACGACATTTATTATACCCAGTCATTAAGAATAATGGACCAGCAACAGGCAAATTGGGAGGTACCAAAATGCAGAGTGAAGGCCACTTAATAGATGAGACCTTTGCCTGGGGGCCACACAGAAAAAGGCAGCTGCAGCCAAACTCTGGAGCTGGAGCTGTGTAAAATCCCTGCTTTCTGGGCAGGAAGCTTTAGCTGCTGTGACCTTGGCATTGTCCTGAACTCCAAAGCCAGCCCAGTCTGTGCCATGTGCCCTTCTTACAAATATTATCTAATGTTGTATCCTCAGCTGTGTTTTAATTGAGAATATCCTGCAGAGCTGCTGACTTTAATGGGACGATTCCCTTGGGTAGAGTTGCAGCATTGGTGGAAGCAGTTTCAAAGCCTCCTGAGATAATTGATGTGCTGGGATCCCAAGCCAGTTAAACCTTCAGACCTGACCCAGAGGTAGAAGCTGACTCATTTATCCCAGTTCTTACACTGGGCTTTGGCATGAAAAAGGGGCACTGGAAACAGCAGTAGTGACTTCTTTATACTCCACATCCCTGCTATGAGCAACCAGGCATGTTCCTGCTGTCCTGAAATTTATCTGCTATAAGCTGTGCATCTTTGACCTTGGCACCTACAAACAACACCCTGGCCACTACCAAACCAGTCACTGAACATGTTGGCCAGAGTTTCCTTCCTGACTGGGAAGAGGAGTAAATTAAATTGCATCTTGCTCAGCTAAACCAGATTTTGAACAGAGCAGGTAAAGTGCCAATTCCCCTTGGTGGCTTTGTGCAGTTATAATGGGATGCAATTGCCTAGAGTACAAGTGGTTAGGGGAAAAAAAACAGTTCATGCCCTCCATATAGTACTGAAGGACTTTCTAAGGGATGGAAATTACATTATTCTCCTCTCTTGTTGATCAGAAAATTGTTCTGTCAGATTCCAGTGCAATCCAAATTCAGCACATTATTTACAACACCGTCCAGATCGCGAATTCTGTAAAAGATTTGGTATCTCTCACAATGTGCCATCCCATCCCCTCCATTTTAAAGCATATTTCCCCTCTCATTAGCATTTTAATTTTGATGTATAATTTCCTACAAACAGGCTGTGACAGTTGTTGTGTATCCCCAAGCATGAACGAGTGTTGCCCAAAACTTTGAGTCAGTGTCACACCATCCTGTTCTATTTTCATTTTTCTGTCTAATTCTCAGTATCTCCATTGCCAGTCTTTTTAAATTGTAGCTAGTTACAGGATTTAACAGTCCCTTCTGATATAAAGAAATTTTCGTGCAGAGATTGTAATTAGGAAGGCTGAGCTCTGTTCTGTTATTAGCAGGAATTGTGATTTTTGGAGTGGTGGGTTAATTGCTAATAACCATATGCAATGCTTCTGTCAAGATGTTTCCCATTACAGTAATTAACTTAGCAGCTGGGGTAACAGACATTTACCATTTGTCTTCACAGTATCCCTGATTTAAGATTGTTCCAAAACCCTTTTTGGACTCTGTTTGTTCAATTCCCAGGTGTAAGATGAAAAAGAGGGGAAGCTGAGAAGGGGAGATCTGGGAAGAACAAGTTGCAGGAATAGCACCTGTTTCAGATGCAAAGTGTCTGTCAGTGTATCCTCAGGAATTCGGGATTTTTCTTCACTAATCTTAGCCTTGGACCATCATTTTCATCATCAGCGACTGAATGGAGAGCATGGCAGAGCAGCCTAAACCAGAGAATGTTTTCAGAAATGATTACTCTGATGCTCAGATTAATCTGATCATTATTGAGGATTTATTAAATGAAAAGTGCAGAATTTTGCATTGCCTATTCATATCCTTAAACCTCAAAGTCCCTGTGGTAGGGGATTTTTTCCTTCATGTTTTGTAGTCAACTATATAGATATAAACATTTTTTGTTAATTACTTCCTTTCTGTGTTGTCTCACTGGAGCTCCTTCCTTCACAGAGCTGTGCCAGAATTACAGTAATATTATTAAGAATACGGCCAACCTGAAAATTAAGAAGAAAATAAAGTTGTTCTCCGAAGCGAGATCACATGACAGAGCAATAGCAGTTTTGTTGATTTAATTCATCAACAGAAGATATTGAAAGGATTCATTTTGTTTACGAGATAATTTTAAAGACTTTTAGGACCACGATGCCAGATTTATCCCATTTTTTTTTAAAGTTCGTTCTGGCCAGAGCAAATTCCATACAGTGTTACATTAAAGCAGGTTTGTTAATACCCTTAAAGATGTAAAGCAGCATGCCAAGGGCACTGGGAGCTTTCTCTGTTGCGAGGAATTGGCTTTGCTCCACTGCAAGGAATAGGAGAATGCTAATTTACAGCAACTGAGGATCTAGCCCATGTTGTTAATCATAATTATGGACTTATTTTGGGAGGTGCATTTTCTAAAGCAGTTGGGGGAGACAAGAAAATTAAGTTAAAATTATTTTCTTCCACAGGAGGTAAAAGAAGTACATAAATAAATACTTGGTGTTGCAGTAGATCTTTAAAACCTACAATAGTTTTCTGGCACTGCAGTGTCCTGTGATATTTTTTCCTCCAGCACATAATAGTAAGTTTCTGATAATAGTGCTCACAGACAGCTTTGATTATAACCACTTGTCAGGGAGTGGATAACTAGGAAAATAACACCATATTCAACTGTAAAAAATGCTGCCTGGAGTACATTAACACAGTGATAATTTCTGCTAATAGCAGCCTCCGAACCCCATCCATTAGCTTTGAATTGAAATTCCTGCCTCATTTCTATCTTTTCGAGCATTTCTGCCCTCTGACCCTCTCTTCCATTACTTGGGAGCAGCAGAGCCATCCGCAGACACTCCCTGCCACCATGAGTAAGGACAAACTCGCTGTGTTTGAGCAAACTGCTGGGGCCTGGGGACAGGGACACTGCTCGTGGCCCTCGCTTGGGCGGTGCCAGCACAGGGGACGGTGAGAGGCAGGGAATGTTTTTTCAGTAGGTTTGCATTCTGTGGGAATTTTCTGTCGGCATCCTCCTCCTTCCCCAGCCACCTCCTCCCTGCCAATCCAAGAGTCACCAGCTACACTCTCCCAGCATGACAGGAATTTAGGTTTTCGTTCATGTTCCTTAAGAGGAGGAGGCAGGAGGGGTTGGAAGGGAGGGAAAATTAAAAAGGTCTGAACAATTCAACCCCAGAGCAGCAGAATCATAAAATCACTGGGTTGTTAAGGTTGGAAAAGACCTTTAAGATCATCAAATGCAACCATCAAACACCACCCCAGTGACCATTAAACCATGTCCTCAAGTGCCACATCCTCACGTGTTTGAACACTTCCAGTGACAATGACCCCACCGCTGCCCTGGGAAGTTTGTTCCAATGCTTACAACCCTTTCCATGAAGAAATTTTCCCTAACAGGAAATCTAAATCTCCTCTGGCAAAACTTTACACGTTTTCCTCTTGTCCTGTCACTGGGACACGCCTGACCCCCACCTCACTGCAACCTCCCTTCAGGTAGATTTAGAGGGCAATAAGGTGTCCCCTCACCCCACTCAGCCTCTCCAAACAACAGAAATGTTCAAACAAAGTATTTCTTTTTGACTGAATTAGGAGAAGCCCATTGATATTCAAGTCAGGAGGATATTTCTGTAGGGACCTATTACATCTGATTGGGAAAATAAAATGTTACCCACATCCACAATTACTTCTGTAAAGACCACTGATCTCATTCCTGAGCTTTTCTCTTTAGCATTAGTTAACCAAAACTCTGGTAAGAACAGGCTCTTGACAATATAATCCTAAAATAAGTTTTATGTTGGCAGGCAACAGCAACTGGGAGTACTTTCATCTATTTCTGGATTTGGGATAACGACACTCCAATGAGTGGCTAATCTGGTGTGCTTGTGTACATTCCAATTAAAATCACACATTAGGGGGCAAGTCACATCTTCTCTGACCTACACAGGTGAGAGCCAGATGTAACTCTAAATTTAATGCAGCTATTCCAGCCTCTTCTCAACACAAAGGAAGGAATTAGGGTTTAGAAACTTTAAAGCAATCCATTATTTGGCAGAGCAGTGCATGCATTACTAAATATTTTCTAGGAGGAAATACTTTATATGGTTTTTAACAATTCTTTTTGCAGTGATCTTCTTTTGGCCGCACTGGTACCCACCTGAAAAACCTGCAAGCAGCTGAAAAAGCAACTCATTCAAAAATTTAGCAGAGCATCTTCATGTTTGTGCATTCAGAGAAATCAAATTTGGAGTATTCGTGCTAGGAGTGTTTAAAGGCTCATCAGGTCAGGAGATACAGAGAGCCCTTGGAGACTTGGCCAATCAGAGGTAGGCAACACAATCTGATTATCAAATGTTCCTGCTCTATCCAGAAGATAGGAAATTTCAAAGAGTTATCCTCTAAGAAAATTGAAACAAATAGATGAAAAAAAACCAAGTAACCATTAAAATATGTGATAAAAGAGGTTTGGTGCCCCTGATGAATTTTTCAGTCGGTTCATATAGCACAGTTCAGTGAGTGCCAGGGCAACACTAAAGGGATGAAGTCAATCACACAAACCAGGCAGTAACAACACTCCAGCAACCTCAGCCTGTAAAACTCCAGCCTCCACCAGCACTGATACTTCAATCATTCTAATTTATCCTCCAGGGTAGGCAGCCCCCTCAAAATTTGGCTTTTAGATGTTTAAGCTGGTAACTCTCATCTACATCACTGAAAATGCAGTCGCAAAATAAATCAAAGAAAAAAAGTGCTCAGAAGTCGGATTCTCCTCAGGGTTTCCCTGTCCCTTTGGAATTGCTCATGGATCTCACATGTGAGCTGCCATGCGAACCTGTGCTTCCTCCTTTGTCTAATACAGTGCTGAGCACATCACTGGGACTGAAAATACTAAAATACAAAGGAATAAATGCTTTGTTTGTTTGCTTCCAATTAGGAGCTAATGAAATCCCAGGAATACACTTCCAGGTGATTTGTCACAGATCCGAAACTCAGTAGTGTGTTCCTGTGTGTAACTTCCCTCTCTGTTCTGCTGACACAACTAGACCACACTTCATTCTCCCAAAGACATTAGAGCATCACTTTACTTTGGTTTTTCCTCCAAATTACCTGCCTGGCTACTGTCACCATTGATCTTTTAAGTCCTTGACTGAGTAATCAGTAAGAGAGCTAATTAATGTAGTGGCTTGGAGGGAAGGATGAAATGAAAACGGAGATTTTTTTTTTCCTTATTCTTGATGTTTTTATTGCCTTTGAAAGGTGCTTTATCTGTAGCATAAAGGAGCATTTGTCTGTGCTTTTTCCTCCTGACAGTTCACCTACTATAAATCTATTTCTCAACTATTAACAGAAACCAGGAGAATTTCGTGGGAATGGTGATTCTGAAATCTAAGAAAAAAAGAAATCTAAGATTTTGTATTTGTTTTTCCCCTACTGACACTCAGGGACTGCAGTGTGTATTTGGAGTGAGCAGCAACTGCAAGACCTGACCCGGGTTTTCAGATGGTGTTAGAACTAAAAGAGATGTTTTAAAATTAAGATAACTTTGTCACATTTGATAGTAGAAGGAGGGTTTTTTTCTCTCCTTCCTTCCTGCTGGGTTTGCTCGCCATAGACAAGAGTGACCTGTGTGATCTGCAACCCCCAAAATTTATCCAGATTAATTTTTAACCAAAACGGGTCAAGCTCAGGTGCCTGAACAAATGGTTTAAACACCACCACTCACTTTGACTTTAGTCTGGGACCAAGGACATGAGAAAAGGGAATCACAGAATATCTTGGGTTGGAAGGGACCTTAAAGATCATCCAATTCCACACCTTCCACCAGACCAGGTTGCTCCGAGCCCTGTCCAACCTGGCCTTGAGCACTTCCAGGGATGAGAAAACCACAGCTTCTCTGGAATGCCCCATGCTAAAACGTATATTCCAAAAGTACTCATCAGATTTAAAAGAAAAATAAATATTCAAATGTTAATGACCGAGTTCTCCTAAAAGAATAAATGAACTATTTAAAAGTTAGCAGTACACAGATTCTGTTTTCGTCATCCTGGATATCTAAGAAGCACAGAGGATTCTTGTCACTGTAATAACTCTGATACATGAAAAGGTATTTAATTTCCTTTATTCTCAAGGAATTCTACATGCCCTGGAACAGCTCTTTTAATCCACAGAGTTAACCCCATACTGCCAGCACATAGAGATGGATATTTACATATTCTACAGCAAGATTTAAACACTGTTGTCCACAGGGAGCTGATGAACTGAAAATGGTTTAATAAGCTTTCTCTTAAAATTCTTCGGGGAGGCAGATATTAGCATCAGCAGTATTTGTTGCTAAATGCAAATAAAATCATGGTGCGTGTGGGAATTGCGCTGCCCGTGCTCCAGGAGACAGCGAGCACGGGGCTGCAGCAAGCAAGTGGCAATTAAATATTTCACACATGCCTGCGTAGCTCTTTATCTACAGTACCACGGCCACATCCAGCAACAATTAATGGTGTTGGGATGAAATCCCCATCTCATAATTCTGTGATTAACTAATGGAGGAACTCGTTTCCTACAAAGATGTGCACGGTGAGTGTCTGAGAAACCCACCTTGCTATAAAGAATTACACGAAAAGAAAATACAGCAGTCCAAAAAGCAGCTTGCCCTCCAAGAAAATCAGCATTGCCTGGGCTCAGTACTGCAAACCCAGCATGTTTTATTAATTCAAGTATCAAGACAATAATAAATTAAGCACCTAGATATACAGGGGGAAAAGGCAATGTCAGCAGTTACAGGCTTTTTAGACTTGACCTCCTAATTTGTGCAAAAATCAAAACTATTCCTGAAGTTTACTATAATTAAAGATTAATAGAAATGCTGTAAAGTTCTGAAAAGTTTATGAAGCTAAACCTTGCCAAACTAACCCAACATTTTTCTTCTATTATTGGCTTTTTAGATGCAAACTCTGATCTATACAGACTTCAGCAAAGCATTTCTTAGATGTGGAAAATTACTTGTTTAACCTCGAGCAGTTCTCTGTGCAGGAGAAGCTAAGGAGGATGTAATGGTGAGCTGTGTAAAAAGGGGAATTGTTCAGTTATGGGGAGCTCATTAATGAAATTCCAGTGATGAGTCTCAAGGAAAAAATAGCAATATCTTTGCCCATGGCACAAGTGATAGGCACAGCCTCATGGAGTTTGCTGTGGAAAAGGTTGATGAGGATGAGAATCTCCTGCTGGAAAAACAAGATTACTTAGAGGCTGAAGTCTATGGACAACGTGGATGGAATCTAAAGCCATGAAAAGCTGGATGACACACTCAGGGACTATGAATAATTGCTCTTACTGGGGGGTCTTCTGAGCTACCTCATAAAATTTTGACTATTCAGGAGCTGGAGAAGAGAATTCAACATGATGCAGACATGGGACGGGACTATTAGGATGAACCAAACAGCCAGGAAAAGAGAAGGAATTTGATCTGTTTAGAGGAGCAAAACTAAGGCTTGTTTAAACTAGCAGGGTGAAGGTGAGGGAGGAAAGAGGGATTGCTGCGTGAGTGCTCTCTTAAAGCACACTGTGAAAAGGGGGGTGGGACGGGATAAATTTCAGGGACACCCAGGAATGTTGGCACAGTAAAAGACAAGGCTGGCATGAGAACAAGCCAGCCCAAAGCAGCCACAGGGGTGTTTGAGCAGCGAGTGTCTGGGACAGCCTACTGCAAGCAATAGCAGCAAAATAAAGAACTAGCGTAGAGGAAATTTGTAAATTCATTAAAAGAATTCTAAAATATGTTTTTATGTGATAACAGGGAACTGGATTTGGTCACCAGGCAGTGCCTTTCAATCCCTCACTCCTTGCTGGGTTTCAGGTGTTTAATTGTGAATCCTATCACCATAACCATAGTGTGCTGCAGCCTCGGGTGTAAGAATAACACTGATTTTCCTCTGGTAACCCCTGTGCTCAAAACGGGGCCATGCCTCAGGTAACTGTAGGAAATAGCTTTGGAGGTGGCTAATTCAACTAACTTTTAGTGACTACCAACAATTAACCCTTTTGCTCCTTGAAATGGGAATATTCCTTTTGGTTTGTGTTTGGGTGCAAGAGAGTCCTGCACCTGGCTTGGGGATCTTCAGCCTTGTGCTAATCTAAATAATAACCGAAAAATAGACAACTAACCCTAGCATTAGAGCATGCTATGATGTTTTCTCTGAGCAGAGAAATGTATTTGTCTTTCAGATCACAGAAAACACCCAGAGGCTGAATAAATGCAAAGTCCAGCCGCAATTTGCAAAGGCAAATTTGCATGCACCCATATCATGATGGCTTGTGTGACTACAGCAGTGGTGCCAAGGCAGTCCAAACCTGCTGGCTGAGCTTGTTTGCAGTGTTCCTCACACTGGGAAATGATCAGTTTTTATAATTTAGTTAGAATTAGAAAACAGTATGTGCCAACTTTCTTTTCAGTGTAGCAGCACCTTCTTTCGTAACCATATATTTACTGCTCAAGGTTATCACTGCAGGGCTCTCAGAGGTTTCTATCAAATCTTTATCACATCAGCAAGTTGCCCCCTAAATTTTCTTTATTCCCAGCAATGATGCATGCAGGAAAAAAGGCTGTGGATTGATCAGCAATTACAAAGTTGACTTTGTGGATCTAAACAACTGCAGAACATTTTGTGCAACAGCATTTCCTTCACTTTGGTACTGAACTCATGGGAGGAAAAATTGACAAAAATATTTAATTTCATGAAGCTGGTACGGTAAACAACATTTACTTAACATCAATTAGTGTTATAGCTGATAATTTGGGCCAGGGCAATATAAAATTGCCCGGCAGGGCTTGATGTGGGCATGACATGGAAAAAGGGGATGCCCTGTGGATAAAGGGGGATGCCTCTGCAGCTGAGGTGCTCCTCCCCTGTCACTTCACTCTGTGCGTGTTGAACTAAGCAGCAGCCCCACAGGACACTGCTCCTGTTATTAGGAATTGCATCAATGTACTAAAACCCAGTTTGAAAGCCACTTTCTCATTGTGTACATTATATTCAGAGAAAATGAGATTTGCTTCCCAAACTGCTGGGATGTATTTTGGCTGTTGCCGCCAAAATCTTTAAACTTAAGGTGTTTTTTGTATTCTGTCTGTTTAAGTGTTGAGCACAGCAGTGATATCGTTCAGATACACATTATTTACTGATAAACCATTCTGCCCTTCTTAAGGCTTGGTTTTACTTTCTTAAAGGTCAGCAAATGCAGCATGGGAACCAGAATTTGATAGCTTAGAAATTAAAAGTTTATGGGAATTGGGTTTGTTTTCTTGCTCCCAAAGCTCATAGGTGACCTGAAAGAGTCATGAGAAGAGTTGTAAAGTTGTACAAAAAGATAACTTCAGGCTGTTTAGCCCCTAAAGTAGAGCTGCAATATTTAACTTGCAGCAGAGAAGAAATGGATCCACAGCATCACCACAAGGAAGCTGTGTAAATGATCCCACAGGAAACCATAAGGGACAAAGACGTGTCCTAAATCTCACTTTCCTCTAGCCTTAAATACTGGACTATGAATAAATTGCTGTCTGTTTGGGCTCTGCAGTCCGGGATTAGCCTGATCTTTATGTTGAGTGATCACTGATAATGTAGCAATCTTTAGATGAGGGGTCAAGGCCAAGTTACCTCTTTTCCAGCTCATTTCCTCCTTCTGCTCCTGCTCTGAGCACCTCCACCCATCTCCATCCCTGTCTTGGCTTCCTCTTTCTCTAAGCATTTTTCCAGAAACACCCAGTTTCTCATCCCAATTTCTCCTTTGTCGGGTTCCTCCAAAGGTGAAGCCTGGCAGAAGTACGGGAAACACTGAAGGAAGATATTTTCTTTCGAACTGTTGGGCAAGAATAGAGACCTGTGTCCTCCAGCACAATTCCTGCTGAGGATAAATACTGGCTCCATGACTTCTGGAGAGGTTGTCTCAGGCAGCACAGAGGGGTGTCAGCAAGGGGCAGGCAAAGCCCTGCTCCGACAGAGGCAGTTCTGAATACAAGCTGAAACAGATTGTTAAAAGCATCAGGGAAACATCACGATCAAAATCATGGCCATTGTGAGCTTTGGGCTGGCAATTCTCACTGCACTGCCAGGATTAAAGCACTTGTATTTCACCTCCATGTCTTAAGGCACTGGGGGGTTGTGTTTTAATTTCAAATTTCCCTTTAAGTTCTCCCTGCCTTGCCAAGGTGGCCTAAGGACAAATCCATTAATCTGTGTGATGTGCAGGTCTGTTTACATTATGGGAGTTACATAAGCAGGTAGAGCTCATCAATAATTAAAGGCTTTGTGGGTAAAGTAGAGATGTGACCATTTTCTTCTACCTTCTCAGGGTTTCTGTGCAAGCCCCACAGTCCTTGTGCTTTTCTTCTGAGTGATTTTAAGGGACAGTGTTTTAAGGGATGGCAGCTCCAATCCTTCCATCTGCAGAGGTGCTGTGAGCCTCTCTGATTTCTCACAGAAACCAGCTGCAGGAATTACCAATGTAAAACAGGGATTAGAAAGGGAAGGATCAAGCTCCCTGGTTCTGTTTTGATGGCAGTCTGTATAAGGTGTAATAAAATCAATAGTTTCTCTCACTGAAAGGGTTCTTTCTATCTCCAGCAATGACAAGAGGATAGTGGGCAAAGAGCTCTATTAGCTGTTCTTTAAGAATCAATCACACTTAAAAGCAATAGTCAAAATGACAGCAACTGCACAATAGATGAATAATTTTTCACACAAATAGCCCGAATTTCAGAGAAGTGACACACTTTTAAAGAGATAGTAGATAAAATATCTGGTTCTCTGAAAACCAAGAAAATACTAAGCATTTATTACTAAAGACACTGAAACAAAAATGCTCACGTTCTTGAGGGGTAAAAGCCAAAATATCAGTTCAGACCACCTGAGCAAGAACACGAGATAATGATCAAGATTCACTTGATTCGATTTTAAATGTCATATCAGGAAGTTCAAAATTCCTGAAGCTGCACTCAGGAAGAAAATCCCCTTGGCAGAATCACTTCTGCTGTCAAACAAGGGCTCTCCCTCACCACAGTACAACAACCCCTGAGCCTCAGGATCTGGCATGAAGCTGTGCCAGGGCAGGTTTGGGTTGGGTATTAGGAAAAGGTTCTTCCCCCAGAGGGTGGTGGGGCACTGAACAGGCTCCCCAGGGAATGGGCACAGCCCCTGGGAGCTCCAGGAGTTTTTGGACAACGCTCCCAGGGATGCACAGGGTGGGGTTGTTGGGGTGTCTGTGCAGAGCCAGGAGTTGGACTGGATGATCCCTGTGGGTCCCGTCCTGCTCAGGATATTCTGTGATTTTATGATCTGGTGAGGATGTGAGCTGATCCAGCACAGAGCCTTTGTCTCACACCAGATGAGAACCAGCTGCGTTAAATCACTGTATTATATCTACATCCAGCATCAAGATGTAATTGGCAATTACAAAGTCCCATTAAACATTATGTAGTGAGCTATTTAAATACATCAGAACTGCATGAAACACAAGGAAAAAAAATATATCAGGTAAAAGCCATATTCATGCATAAATAATGAGGGGGAAACATGGCAGTCAGCTTGTTCTGTTGTATCACATTGAAATTTCCATATGGCCCCAGCAGTGTGGAAGAGCAAACAGAAGCCAGAGCAAAGAAAGGAGCTGTGCCTGGAGAGTTATTCCTTGTTGACTCTGGGTGAGCTTCTTGTGGCTCAACAGCAAGCATGAAAGCACCATCAAGACCAAAAAAAACCTCTGGTTAATATCTCCCTCCTCCTGTCCGGGGTGCAGGGTTTGAGATGCTGGGCTGGAGGAACACTGACACTTAGTCTGAGGCAAAACCAGGCAATAGCTGCGTGCTGGAGCTGCAGGCAGGATGACTTTGTAAATGTGGACAGCAGACTGTACTCTGTCTTTTCATGCTGTCGTGTTTCTTTGTTGATGTCTCTGTTTTAAGATCTTTTTTGCTCCATGCATCACCAATTGCCTTTTGTTTTCTCACAGCAGGAAAGGCTCAGTTAATCCATATGTCATGACAAAAAACCCAGCCTTCTCTTTGATAGGAACCAAGCATGACAGCAATCTATTGAAAAGGTGTTTTGGACTATCATTTCTTCCAAGCTAATTTATTGACTGGATGGCTTTCAAAAATAATAGGTCTGTTTCCGAAGATAATGAGCTGAGATGTGACTCACAAAGTCCATGTGAGCACACAGACAGCCTAATTATGAGAAATAAACTAATAATAAACCATCAGTCTCTAGAAATCAGTTTCTGTTGTGATATACAAATCTAAACATCAGAGAACATGAATGTTTCCACCTGTTCCCTTCTGCAGTGATTTTGTTTTATTATCCCTAGATATGTAAAATAAATTTCTTGCCATTAAGCCCTAGACAGATCAGGATGCTGAGAAAGATCTGATCTTTGGAGGTGGGGGGTGACAGTTTTGCTGAGCAAACTGCAGCTCTAGCATGTGGTTATGAGGGGAAAATGCTATTCAAATGGATATTTAGTCAGAATGCACAGATTTATAAATCAGAGCTGGCAAAGTGAATCATCCATGCAAATAAAAGCCCTTTAACACACCCCATTGACCGCGTTTTTTCCCCCAGTATATTTCACTTTAAGTATAGATCACACTGTAACTACATAAAGAATGTTTCTTTCCTGTAGCACTTGTGGAACAATTTAAACCATTTTTAACAAATAGTTTCTGTCACTCATTTTCCCATTTCTAGGACAGATGATGGACAGGACACAGCCACATTTTGCCTGTAGAAAAGGCATATTAAAGAAATGTGGCATGCTTAGGAAATACAAATTATTCTCACTCAGTGAATCTCCTGCTTCTAACAAACAAAATGCCCACAATCTTCTCTTCCAGAATAAGGGACTGTGTCCAGCTTGTGCTGAGGCTCTAAGAAGACTGTCACTACCTAGTCCAGCCAGTTTTCAACTCGTGGACCCCAGAGGGAAAATCTCATCCTGCAAAGAGCTTTTCTGACATGTTTACAACATACCGAAAAAAATGGGTATTCAAAGAAACTTTCACCATGTTCTCCTCCCCTCAGGTGTAAAAGCAACAGGGTTTTTTATGATTACTGACTACCTGTGCTCCCTGTGGAGTAGTCAGCTGTAAAACCAGGTGAACAGTGGAAAATTCTGTGTTTATCACTCTTTCAAGGCTGGCACTTTTAAGCCTGACCTGGAATGATCCCGACCTCCACTTTGCTGGTGAAACATCTCTGCCTCATGTTACCAAGGAAAGAAATTGCTGCCTGAAAATGCTCTTGACCTTGTCCAGCACGTTCCTCGTGCCACAACTGACTCGCTTTTCGTTGCCAATTAAGCAGAGCCCACGTGCTCAGGGATGACAAACCAAAGCTGCAGAAGTTGCATTCCAGGACCATTTCTAATTTCTCCTAAGAATTTAGAGCTCCCCTCCAGCAGGGCGAACTCCAGACTGCTGGGGATACTCTGCCTTTGCCTCACATTTCCAGGAGTTCTGATGGGATTTCTCCAAGCACCGTTCAGAGTGTTGTACTTACATCAACACTTAACTAATGCTCAGCAAGACTTTTGATAAATCTGGTTTGTTCTGGGGATGGACAAACAGCAAAGATAATCTGGAGCCACAGAGCCATCATTATTTTCTAGCCCTGTTTTGTCTTTAGCACAACAGATGTCCATTGAAAAGAAAAACATGTTTCCAACGCTTTTAAGATTACCAGGATTTTCCCTACACAAACATCTCCTATAAAAGCTGTTCCTGAGAACAGCGAGTGACCCAAAGCCCCGTTTGGAGCTGCTCTGAAGAATCCCATTTACACAGATTTCCACTTTCCTCTCCTTTTAGGGCCCTGACTGAGACCTCCAGTTTGAGCAGTTCCCAGTGATTGTGGGGCTGTGCAGTGGTAAAAAGTCCATTTAGCAGAGACAAACAGATGTATTTTTAGTTGTGAAATAAAACCTGGACCTTAAGGGGTGAAATTCTGAGACATAAATAATCCTGTGGTGCCACAGCAACCCCGTTACAGTAAGTTTGAAACCAATTTGCCATAAATATTTCTGTAAAAGCCCAAGTACACAAACTCAGGACGAGGTAGGCATTTCTAACAAGTGCAGGTGAGACAGGTACCTGTTGGTTTCAATTAAGCTTTGCAACCCCCGCCTTGTGCCATGGTGTGCTGGGGAGAAAAATAATGAGGCTACATGAGCCAAAGTGCTTCACTTCCAGTGCAGACTTTGGGCTGTGTGAATGAAATCTGCACTGAAAATAAGCAACTCACCAGCACACTGAGAACAGCAGGCCAAGGAAAAGCAGGACGAGAGCTGCAGTGGGGGGAAGAAGGGAATTAAAATGTTTTGTAAGCCCCCAGTTTCCATCAGCTGGGTACAAACACTTTATTCATGTTTCCGATGAAACTCTGTGAATTGTTTCAAGGTAATAAACATCCACTGTTAATCATCTCACTTGGCACTTTTGAGTGTTCATCCTGCAGATCTCAAAACACTTTACAAACCTCTGGCAAAGGCTGCCTAAAAGTTCTGGAAAAGTTTTCTTGAATGTTATCAGCAATTCATAGACAGAAAGAAAAAAAAACCAATAAAGAAAATCACAGCAAATATTTTTCCGTTATATTGACATCTAGGGATGTCCACTGAAACAAAATCATTTGTGAAAAAATATACAGTGGGAGATTACATTTTTAAAGTTTAAATAAACCACACATTGGAAGAAGAAAATGATCGTCCCTCATTCCCAGGCGAGAAAAAGGCAGCTTGTGACATGTCCAAAGTGAAGCAGAGATGGGATGCTCAGAGCAGTTATCTTGAGGGCCCAGCCAGTGTATCAGATCATGGGAAGCTTAGGTGAACATTATCAAACACAATTTTATGTTTTGTGACATAATGAACATCTCTGAACTTGGTGAAGAAATCACCACAAACTGGGCAAGGAATTTTTTTTTCTTATTTTCTGTTTCCCATTTCTTTTGTAACTGGTAAATAAAAAGACCCCTTTGAAATAAAATGTGGACAGGTGTCCCCAAGTAACTTTTCTTTTCCTTGAACGGATTCTATGCTCAGTGAAGAGAGCAGAAGAGTGGAAGAAGAGTATCAATGTAGTATTTACTACTTTGTGGAGGAGGAAACGCTGTTTCTCTCAGTAGCCAAGTTCTTTAGGCCCTGTAGAGTGCCAGATGTTCCTCGAACACGTGGAATGGCACAGGAGCAGGAGGTGTGTGGAGAGAGGAGCAGAAAACCAGAAGTAGCTCAGGGCAGGTACAAACACCTGAGGAGCAGAATCCATCCAGCTGCAGATCGGAAGGAATTCTGTGGCACAAAAAAACAAGGAAGCCAGGGACAGGTGGAAGAGAGCAAAAGGCTTTCCACAGAGGTGTCCTGGAATATGAAGGGCAGATGGGCTGGAAGAACCTCTCACAAAGATCTCCTCACAAAGATCTCACAAAGATCCCCTCACCAAGATCCTCTTCACAAAGATCCCCTCACCAAGATCCTCTTCACAAAAATCCTCTTCACCAAGATCCCCTCACAAAGATCTCACAAAGATCCCCTCACAAAGATCCCCTCACAAAGATCCCCTCATAAAGATCCCCTCATAAAGATCCCCTTAGAAAGATCCCCTCACAAAGATCCCCTCATAAAGATCCTCTCACAAAGATCCTTCAGACCAGGAGACTTTTTCAGGAGCCAGCACTTCCGTGGATCCCCACAAATGTGCTGGCTGAGGGAATTCTGTAACCACGATTTTGTTGTTGTTTTTTTGTTTTTTTTTTTCAGCAAGTTTGAATATTTGGAGTTTAGTTCAATCTCCGTAGTCACCTTCTGGGGAATTTTCATTTTATTAAGTCTGAAATCTAAACCGAAGTGGTTTTAGTTTCCCAGGGCTTCGTTTGGCCAGACAAAAAAGGAGACAAAGGTGGAGCCGAAGCTCTCCGTGCTCAGCCCAGCGCTCCCTCTCCGGGCCAGACCCGGCTCTCCCAGTCTGCCCTGCCTGGGATATGCGGGAATGCCCGGGAGGTGCGGGAATACCCCGGAAAACTGGGAATGCTCGCAAAAGAGAGAATGCACGGGAGATGCGGGGATGTAGGCAGATACGGGAATGCCTGGAAAAGTGGGAATACCCGGGACACGGGGGGATGCCCGGGAGATGCGGGAATGTCCCGGAGGTGCGGAGGTGTCGGGAGATGCGGGGATGCCCGGGAGATGCGGAGATTTTGGGAGATGAGGGAATGCCCGGGAGATGCGGGATGCCCAGGAAAAGCGGGGATTCCCGGGAGATGCGGGGATTTGGGGAGGTGCGGAATGCCCGGGAGATGCGGGGATGTCGGGAGGTGCGGGGATGTCGGGAGATGCGGAGATTTTGGGAGATGAGGGAATGCCCGGGAGATGCGGGATGCCCAGGAAAAGCGGGGATTCCCGGGAGATGCGGGGATTTTGGGAGGTGCGGGATGCCCGGGGTGTCCCCCAGCATCAGGGATCTGGTGCCACCTGGCGGTCCCGTCCCGGAAGGGCACCGGGCGCGGGGGATCCCAGGAAAGCGCCTGGTCCCGCCTTCCCACCTCCTCTGGAACTGGAATTTGCGACAAAAGGGCGTCTGTGAGACTGCGGTACCCCGCAGGAGCAACATCCAAGGTCCTGGCCCCGCATTAAGTCCGAAATGTGACTGAACAGCCACATAAACCAGAGGTTTAAAACACGTGCTGGTGCTGCTGAGGAATTGTAGAGTGTAAACAGAAGAGAAATTTAAATAATTCAGGGTTAAAGATCATCGAACAAGGAGAGAAGAAAAAGGAGGAAGAATAAATCTCAAACTGACTCTGTCTGAATGGTAGAGAAGAGAATAACTGGGTAAAAAATCCCCCTTGTGTCAGACAGAAGCACCAGATGGGCAGGAGAACTTTCTTCCAATCAGGGATCATAAAGTCATGGAATCTTTAGGGTTAGAAAAGACCTCTAAGGTCATTAAGTCCAGTGCCAACCCAGCAGCAGCACCGTGTTCACCATGAAACCCTGTCCTCAAGTGCTGCATCCACCCAGTCTTCGAACACTTCCAGGGATGGTGACTCCACCACTGCTCTGGGCAGCCTGTTCCAGTGCTTGACAACCCTTTCCACGACGAAATTTTCCCTAATATCCAATTTAAACCTCCCCTTGTGCAGCCTGAGCCTGTTTCCTCTCATCCTGTCACTTGTTGGAAAGGACACCAACTCCCACTTGGCTCCAGCCTCTGTGTTTGCTGAGAAGTTCAGGTGCCAGTGCCATCCCTAGAGTGTGATGGATAAAAATAATGTAAAATGAACACTGGGACCACACCTGAACAGTTTTAGGAGCACCCACCCCATCCTGACAGTGCCCATACCTGCAGAAAGCAGAACTGTGCGGTGCAAATTGAGAGCCAGAACACATCAGCATTTTCCCACCGCACTGCACTTGCAAGAAATATTTCTGTCACTGGATGTTCTCGTTACAAGGTGTTAAATTTGGCTAACAAATATACTGCTCCTTTTTAATGTCTAACACGGCTGCACTTCAGTCAGCGTTCCTCCCCTCATTAAAAAGAAAAACAAAACCTCATCAGCACAAGGTGATTTGCATACAGAGGCTTCCCTGCCACATCTAAAACATGAAGTAATATTTCTTTGAAAGAAACCCCAAAAAGGATTATGTACTCACTTCAAAGGGCTTATTTATTATTCAGCATCTGAGAGGTTACTAAGAAGCCCAGAAGGATTTGCTGGATTTGTTTCTGCAAATACTGTCACAAATGTACTCCAGTCATTTACTTTTGTGCTGCTTATGGTCATGGAAAGAGGAAGTTACAGGTCACACAGCCCTCAATCCATATGGAGGTTCCTAAAAAAGCTTGGATGAGCTTCTTGCTGATGAATATGAATCAGAAGCCTAAAATGTGGCAAAACATAGGTGGCCTTTGTCCAGAAGGCAACTGCGTTCTAGGAGGAACTTAAAAAATATGACACACCAGGGAGCTTGGAGTGAGGAATTTTTGGTGTGTTTCCCTCCTTTTAAAAAGGTTTCTAATGAGCTGGGGATCATCAATCGGCCTGTTTGCCTCCTCCTTTTGTTTCTCTCTTCTTTTTGTTTCCCTCATCGTCCTCTTCAGTGGTATCAGCATTATTGGCCACTACTGGAGGGGCTCTAGGGATGGAGAGACCCCAGTTAAAAGCTCTTTACTGCACATTTTACACGTGTGTTCATACCCTGTATTTTCTAATCCCTTTCCCAAATTCCATTCAACAACAGAGTCCTGATCTCAGGGGTAAATACGGCCTCAAAGTAAAGTCCACATAAACGTCAAGGCAAAAGGAATATATAAGATATTGGACAGAGAAGCAGTACGATCAAAGTAAAACATAAAAAACCCCCATTTTTTCCAGACTCAATCTTTAGGTGCAAAGGAAAATAACTTAAATTGGCAGGAGCACATTGCTGGTTGGTTGTTTCAGTAAAAGCAGCTCATTATTTGAAGGGAGAAACTCTTCCCCCAGCCTAAAAGAAATGGAGATTTACAGTATGGTCCCCACCTGGCTTGGGATGACATCAAGACTTTTCAACATGGTATCCAAAACAGTCAGAAGCCCAGGGTCTGGAATATTTTGATCATAGAACCATAGAAAAGAATCACAGGATGGTTTGAGTTGGAAGGGCTTAAAGATCTTGATCCACCCCCTGCCATGGCAGGGACACCTTCCACTGTCCCAGGTTGCTTCAAGCCCCGTCCAGCCTGGCCTTGGACACTTCCAGGGATCCAGGGGCATCCACAGCTTCTCTGGGCAACCTGTGCCCAGAAAGTGTGGAATGGCTGAATTCTCCCTCCCCCTGATTCACAGAAGTCTGTAACTTCCATGTGTCACCTCTGAGGAAGGTGTGATCCACGCACTTTTCCCGTAGGAGGTGTTGGTGTGGAAAGCAGCTCAGATCACAGAGGCCTGGCTGGCTGGGATTGAGCACAGAGCCTCCTCTGCTTGGCTGTTTTTAAAGGCAGGATCCCAGGCAATGTTTCTTGTAGTCAAGGAGGACTTGAGTTGAAAGGAATTTAAATTGTGTCCCAACAAAGCACTAGGGCATGGAAACAGGACAGAAAGCTTGGATGCACATTCTGGATCTGGTTTATAATGAGAGGGTTTGGGGCCCAGGCAGCACTAAAAAGATTTCCAAGGATTTCAAGACCTATGGCCAGATCTCTTGGGCGAAGTTTCCTGCTATATGGGACTGCTCTACCCAGGCTGAACTGCACAGTTTTGTGAGTGAAAAAAAACCCCAAGGATGATCATTACGCTGTGGCTTTGCACTCTGCAGTTTTTTATGTTTACGTGAAGAAGTTGTGACCAGTGGTAACAGCTTTGGCACCTTAAAGAGTGTTGGTTATTGCCAAGAGAAATCCTGCACGAACTGACAATGTTGGACATCTGCCACTCACAGGTTTATCACAGAATCCCAGAATGGTCTGGGTTGGAAGAGACCTTAAAGCCCATCCAGTGCCACCCCTGCCATGGGCAGGGACACCTTCCACTACCCCAGGCTGCTCCAAGCCCTGTCCAACCTGGCCTTGGACACTTCCAGGAATGGGAAGCCCTCAACCCAAATGAGGCTGATGTAGAGCATCCTCTGAGGTTAATGTGCCAAACATCAAGTTTAAACCAACTCTTGCTCTTCTAGAACAACTGTTTTCCCAAAGAGTGACACTCAGGAGTGTCATCCAGTCTCTGAGAACCCTAAAGTTTTCAGCTGTGTGTTGCATTTCATGTGAATATATCAAATATCATGATATATCAAATATCTGCACAAGCTTTGGAGCAAGCTCTAAAAAGCACATTGCTAACAGTGTGAAGCTTGTTAAAGTCAGGGGTTTAGCTCTTCCCTTCAAATAAGGGAAGGAACGTGTTTCAAGAAAATTATCCAAGATACCTTAATTCCTATGGAAAAAAATTGAGATTTATTTTCCATTTAAAAAACCTTTGCTTCAGACAAGGCCATGTGCCTTTGGTATTTATAGAGAAATATTGGCAAATTTGGTTATGAGTGGCAAAGAGGATGGGTAATACTGACTGATCCTGAGGCTTCATGTCTTGAGAAAATCATATAAAACTTACTTCTTGAACAAGTTTCAAAATTTGCACTGAAACACATGAAGAGAGGTCTAAAAAGACAGTGAACACTGAACTGAGGGGGGAAAAAGACAGTAAGCCCACTTTTAAACCTGATATATCACCAAATACCATTGTGATAAATGCTGTAAAAAATTCAGGGGTCTAGGATGGACACATCAAAGAGGAATAAGAAGTTTACAACATCATCTACCCTATGGTTACTATCATCTATTAACCAAGCTCCATTTATGTGTCCCAAAGCAGAGACAACCTTCTTTTCTCAAAATACCCTGCAAAAGTGCAAAAGGGAGAGTCTGACTTCAAAAGCTCTCGAACACTGTAACAGTAGATCAAGTGTATTTTAATTAGAAAAAGGTTCAGGCTGCAGAATACGGGTCTGGCTCTGGACCTAAACTGCTCAAACGTGCAGCCTGGCTGTCATCTTTCAGCTGGGGCCTCTTACTTTTACTGTGGAAATAAAAACGAAAAAAATCCTCCGCTGTAGCATTGGTCCGAGTCCAAATTGACAATAAAGTTGCTGGAGTTTCTTGGGATTTACCCTAACAGGAAGTTTTATCGCTGCACATCAGCGTTAGTCATGCCTCAGGTTATGAGTCAAGTCAAAACAAAGCAATCACCTCTTAAACTGTGAAGGGAAAAGAAAGTAAAAGTGAAATTTTGAGAATGCTGTAGTCAATAATCTGATGCTGGCTTTAACAGAATGAGGGTGTCACCCAGAAAAGTGTCTGTAGGAATTCCAGTCTTTGTTTTATGCACATAATACACATTAAATAGCAATTCTGAGAAGTTCAGCCCTTACGTAAACATAGTACTTACTTGATTTGATTAGGAATTGCACTTTTAATCAATCATTCTTACGGGTAAGAGGTCAGCTATTATTTTACCTTTAGATTTGGAGATTTCTGCCATCTGAAAGCGGAGAAAAATCATCAGCTCTTCCTAACAGTAGATTTCTTCTACATGCGCTGTATGAACTCAAAAGCTCTATTGCTTTGCTGCAGCAGTTTTCTCCATTCTTTGAGTCTCTTTACAGGTAAAACAAGCTAATTTCAAGGAACCAGGAAGTTTACCTGAGCCACTGCAGAAAGCTCACCAGAATAAAATACTATTGTACCAAAATTTGGCAGATTCACTCTCCTCATTGCTGGCATTTGAATGTTAAAATATCCAATAATGTATTTTGATTTCCAATTGTTTTGGTTATTTCACCCCTTGGAATACCACGGCTCTAGTCCAGATGTATTTTAATCTTCCTAACTGCTCCTGCCAAATTTCTGTTTCCCATTTGCTGAGTGCTCTCATCATGAGCAATATGTCTATGTCACTTCCTCCCTATATGTTCAGGCTTTTCCTTGACTCATGCAATCTGGAAGAAGCTAAGCCCAAAGGGAAATGCAAGCCCTTTAGGGCCGCTATTTTTAAACACAGGAACTTCCGTGGGGCTGTTTGAAAAGGAGATTCCTTTCGAAGATAATAAACAACATGCGAGAAATAACAATTACAGCTCCTCTCCAAAGTCTTGTGTCCCAGCCCTGCAGCAGGTCAGCAAAAGTGACACTCCAAAAAGCATAAAATATCTGAAGAGAAACCACAGAGAATCAGGTTTCCACAGCCTGATGCTCTGGGGATTTGGGATATTTGCTGAAACGTGTGGACTGTCCCCATTGACCATGGATGCCCCATCCCTGGAAGCATTCCAGGCCAGGTTGGATGGGGCTTGGAGCAACCTGGGATAGTGGAAGGTGTCGCTGCCCATGGCAAGGGGTGGAATAGGATGAACTTTAAGGTCCTTTCCAACCCAAACCATTCTAGGATTCTAGGATTCTGGGATTCTGTGATCTGCATCACCAGGCTTCTGGTATCTCTTCCTTTCTCCGTCTCCTTCTCAAGGATTGGCCTGACTTCCTGCAAACACACCTTTGATCCCTGTGGATGCAAGGCCAAGTGCCCATGATCCAAATTCTCTTTCCACATTAAATGGGGAGGAAGGGAGAGCCCCTTTGAGCCCAGAGACAAGAGAGGCAAAGGTGTCCCAGGGGCAGCACAGGGATCAGGAGTTCATTCCACTCCTTTTTTTTTTGTTGTTTCCTGGGGCTCTGTGAATTGCCACCCCCTTTTAAGCCACAGGGCACCTTCTTGAGGGACCATCGGTCCCTTCTGGCAGTCACACACTGCGGTTCTGAGCCCCCACCTGGGGACAAGGTGATCTCACATTTAAAGCAGAATGAGTGAGAAACAGCAAGAATATATTCAGAGTGCACCAGGCTTCTCTGCTATGAAACAGCAAGAGCCATCCAAGTAAGGCCAACACTTTGGGTTTCTGCCAGGGTCTAAATGCATGCCAGCTGAGAATCCCTGTGGCATTCAGTGGTGCCAGGGTGCCAGGCAATGTGCTGGGGAATCAGGAGTAAAACCCCTGATGCTGCTCAATGCCCTGACCCCACTCACATTCCTCTTTTACTACCACTTCTCTGTTGCTTTTGCCTAAACAAATTCTTCCAGCAGAAGCTTATCTTTGAAAATCTTGTGGTTTCTAGTTTACTATGAAAAGTAATGGTAGTTCTTTTTCTGTGCTAGCAGTATGTATTCAGTATTTTTCCATGTTATTAGAGGCCAGTTGATGGCACATTTCCCCCTTGCTCACTCTCTTCTACCCAGACACCTATTTGCATGAAACTTTCAGGAATTTAATATCTGAAATTGCTGCCCTCTGGTAAATCTGCTCGAGATAGGCAATGAATTGCAAGGTTTGAAAGTGAACAACACACAAACACAACACCCTTGGCCGACTGCAACATCATTTCCTAAGGAATTTTTTTTTTTTTTTAATCAAACAAAAAATGGCATGCACTGAGCTGAACCTCATGGCTTTCAGGGACTCTTCATCATCATGGCCAGAGCCCAAGAATGTCTGATAATGTAGGTGAGTAGATTTTGCTCTCAAGGCTCATTATTTACAAGGCACTAACTCCGTGCAGAGGTTCTTACCAGCAGCTGTAGCACTTCTTTATTCACAATGTAAATGTGCTGTGTAAATGCTTGTAAAACTTTATGAGCTCCGTTGCCTCCAAGCACTTCCAGCCCAGGTATGGTTAATAAATCCTGCATGTGCACTGTCCCAAGCCCCTCCCCAGCCTTCCAGGGCAATGCTCCACAGGCAAAGAGCTCCCCTGCACCCACTGAGCCGTGTTAGGGGTTTTTCGTTCCCTAACTCTAAAAGACACAATCCCCTTGTAAGGAGCTGTACCAGAGATTTAATTAACTTCACTTTTTCCATCCACCACCTGCAGCCTCCATCTCACACACTCCCAGCCTTCCTTATTGATGCTGCTGAGCACCCACACCCTCATCAACGATTTCTTTGTTCCTCTAAGAGATTTTTTTAAGGTGAAAAGCAGCAGCCTGGCTCTCCTCGATCTTCTGGAGAATTCCCACTAGGTGGCACCGATATCCAACATTCCCTCTCCACCCTCCGTGTGAATTCCCCTTGCTTTGCTCCAGGTCTTCTCTTCTTCTTTTTTTTTTTTTTTTCTTGCTGCATTTCCAAACTCTGAGCTCATCGGTTTTAATACGGTTTTAATAACTACAAAAACAAACAGCTCCCGGGATCTTTTTTCCTGTCCTTACGGCGCTGGACAGATCCAAGCCAAAAGCCAAGTTATGCTTTTTCACAGACAAAAAAGATCAATTTTCAGTGTGGTTTCTACAGCTGGTTCAGGAGTCTGACTGGTACAGCCATTAATTATTTCTTTTAGGACCATCATCATTCGAGTCCTTAGTGGTTCTTTACTTTGTCATCCTCACTTATGTGCATAATAAACCTGACCTCTGCAGGAACACCCCGATCCCAGACAGACCAAGGAGCTGGGAAACAGGGAAAGCTGTGAGGAAAACTGATGCAGCAGTGACTGAGAGCTGCCAGCAGCCATTTCTCTTCCAGGAAATAAGAGAATGTAGAGAGAGTCCTACACAAAATCCTTTGTAGGGAACTCAAATAAAACCAGAATCAGGGGAAGTGTGATTCAAATGAGGCTTTGGTAGCAAATAAAATATAATAATTCTCTCAACAGGAAGTAGTCAAGAGTGATTCCTCACTAACAGGACTGAAGAAATTTTGGATATCTTTCAGAAGAGATTGAGATTTTTCAGCAGGTCTTTCTCAAAGTCAGCCCTTTTCTCCACTCCTGCATACTCTTGTATGTTCCCAAACAAATATGTAGAATTCCTTTGGACTGAAACTAATTTTAGTTTGTAATGTAACAGCAAAGCCCTTCCAAGACTAACAATTAGGAAAGATAGTTATGTTTTGGGAAAAAAGGCTGCACACATTTTCCTAGTGAACAGGAAGAAGCTAGAAGTCAATAACTCCAATTAAATTAAAACTACTATTTGGGGACAACCCTGTAACTGACTGGAGAAACAGCTTCTGTTTCTGAGTCTGCCAGGCCATGATAATATCATTAACAGAGATAGCAGTCCCATGAAAATGAATGTGGATATGCCTGTTGAAGTCCTGAGTTCGTTTTAAGCTCATTTAAAATTCTTTATCTACATTTCTTCAGATTTTAAACACAAATTCCTGAATGGTTGTTTTCTCTCCTCAGATTAACTTTACAAAGTAAGAGTTTCCAAACTCCATTTGAAAGTCTCCATTTCAGATACTTTAAAAATCACAAGGACATCCCAGATATAAACATCAATGAATGTACATTAGTTCATCACTCGCTATCTTACAGTGCAATGATAATGTAAACGATTCTGAAGATGGGATTTCTGGAAGGCCAGACAGTTTTGCAGCTGTGGGATATCAGACCCTGGCTTTTATTCAGGTGCTGGAAACACAAAGACTGTGAAAAAAAGTGGATAAGTGTGACAAGACTGGAAAAAGCAGGGGATGGAACAATTCAAAATTCACTGACCTATTTACTCCTCCATCTGCCACGGCCTCCAGTCTGGACAGCGCAACGGGAAATGCACCAGGAAAAAGTAATCACTGGAGATTATCCTATGTATGAGAGAGAAACAACGTCTGCAGTCAGCCTTCCCAAGTTCAATAATTCCCTCCAACTCATAAAAAGCGGAATGCAGCTGCTGTCCTTTGAAACAGCAACGTGGGGAAGCCCCCTTCCCTCACAGACAGGACAGAGAGTTCCCCAACCCTCCAGGCACGGAGAACCCACCAGGCTCCTGTGTTCTTACACCCTTGTGGTGCTCCCCCAGGAGTTTTCTCCTCTCATTTAGGATTTTTGCCTCCCATTCCCAGCTGGCTGCAGGCACAGCCCCAGGGCTTTGATGTGCAGTTGTTCACCCTCCAAAACTCCTCCCTCTGCATGGGGCAGCCCGAGTTGTTGTTTGCATTTCACCCACTGGTTCAGAGGGATCTGCAGCATCAAAAAATCACACAGAAGCAAAATACAAACAGATCCCTGTGTCAATGCACAAAATGTGCTGTTAGATCAGTGCCCAAAGGCTCAAATATCCTGCCCCTTAATTGTAGGAATATCCAGATTATCATTAGCACTCAATCATTATTATTTTTCTTCTTTGTTCCTCAGGAACAGGGGTTTCCAATTGCAAATTTCTCATAAGGTGGATCACCTGACCATTGTTTAAAGTCAATTCACTGTTTAAAAGACATGGGATCCTACTCTTTATTTTAAGTGTTTACTACTGTTTTTATGGAAGCTGTCATGTTCAGAACAATGGAGCATGTAATGGCATGAGGAGGGGTTTTTTCTCTGGGGATTGCAGCAAAAGGCTGATCAAATTTCAGCGTTTCTTAGAAGTTGTTCCGCCTTGACAGACAACTAATGGCTCCAGCACAGGATGCACTGAAGTTCAACTGTGGTGACTGCATGGCAAGGACACAAAGTCACGTATGGCCATTCCAAGTGCATCCTGTGTGTGTCACGTGTGCAGGGAATTCGTAGCTCTGTGGCAAATACAGCTCCATTACTCCCTAGTCCTGCCACAACATCTGTACACTTGAATGCATCTACTTAGCTGCATGAATTATTTACAAAGGATAATGGTTTTGAGCGGGTAAAATGACAAGACCGTTTAAGTCAGGAAGCATCAGAAGCAGGATAAAGTCACAGTGCGGCCTCCTCAGTCATCTCCACCAGGAGCCACATTTCTCCCCTCAGTGGGGAATAGTTTAAATTACTCTTTGTACCCCCATGCAATTTTCTCACCAGTGTTTTATCCCCATTCCTACCATGAATGCTGAGGGATTTCGATGAAGGTATCTTTATATGCATCCATGAAGCAGAGGTCAATCATTATCTCCTATTCCACATCCAGAACCTAAACATCAAAGCTCTGATAACTTGGAGTGTCCAGTTTGGGATGCCTTATATTTGATTTTTTTTTTCCCCCCCAGAATATTAAATAGCATAGCACTTTCTATATTGAAACACAGCCCTCCTGTTCTCATCTCTAATCTGGATATCAGCAAACAGAGTTCAACTGATTACTCAAGCTGGACACTCAGACATAGCTCAGCTATAAAAATCCTGACTTCCCTCTATGTCACAAACAATGACCTCAGGCAGGGGTAAATTCAATTTCCCCTGGAGCATTCACCTCTTCAAGTCCAATCTTTTTATCCCTGCAGCTCCTGATCACTAATAGATGATGCTGCACATTAAAACGATCCTTGTATGTGTTAGTAAGCTTTAGCCACTGGACAAAAAGGTCATTCTTGGCTACACATCTGCAGCTGGAATGTCCTTTGTAGCTGGAGAGGTAATAACAGCTGCCTTGCCAGGACATTCCTTAACTTCGGGCAGCCAAAGGAATGGGCTGTGACTTGTGTGGGACAACCTTCACCGTGCATTTCCACCGCTTGGGATCCCTGATCCATGGATTGGGAAGATTAAAATACAATAAAAATAAATAAAAGACCTGCTGCCTGATCTGTTTAGCTGCTGGGCTCATTATACCATTCTGGAAAAACTCAAAGCTGTTCAATGATCATTTTTATTGGATATTGGTATCCCTAGTTATGTAATAATTGTGGCATCGAGTTTAGTAAAACTGTCAGTGAAAAAAAAGACAGAAAATACAAAAAAATTCTCTTATGAGGAGGAAAATAAACAAAGGAAACAAGCAAACCAAAAAATGTAGTTCTGTGGTGTCCAAATTACAGAGGGATGCACTTCCCACATCTTGTGGTTGATGATGAGAACCTGTGTCCCAAGTAAATGGGATTTTCCTAACATCTCTCCCCTGACCAGGTTCTCAGTTATCCAAGTCTGAGTACACGGAGAGGAACTTACAGGGTTACAGTTTACACCTTTCTCAAAACTTAGAGGAACTTCATTTTGCTCAACATTTCTTGGTTAAATCTGATGGAGTTGGCCAACGCTTTGGCCAACGGCTGGTGCTGAGCAGCCCAAACCGACAGGCAGTCGGGTTGCACGAGCCTCCTTTGCCCCAGAAATGAAACCAGAGCTGATAAATGGCTGTGTGTAAATTCCTGCCACGAATTCCCTCTGCAGCCTCCCAGCTCCCCACGGCTTGGAAACCACTCATCCCTCATCTCTCCTGATTAGATCAGGAACGTATCCAGAGATTAGTCCAAGTAACATTTCTCTCCTAGCAACTAATTTAATGCTTTTTAATATATTACAGCCTCTTTTAGGTCCAAACCTTTCTATTTTGGGACTTCCAATTCAAATTTGCCTAATAGCTTCGCATAATAGTCCCTTGCTCCCAATAAATTCCTCATTTCAACTTTAATTGGTTTGTTCATGGAGAATCACAATTTACACGAGCTGAAGAGATCTATCACTAGCAGCTACTGAATATAAGTAATATTTGATTAAACAAAATGAGATAGTAATTTGCTTTTTCTTTTTTCCTTAGCATTTGTTAATGATATTGCCAATTTCTACAAGCAGTAAAAGTATATTTACACCATAATCAATTAAATGTATTTGGAATGGGTATTAAATAACACTGTGGGTTCAATGTCCTTTTAAATTTACATTTTATCATTTTAAACATTTTTAAATGTCAGCCAATTGTTCTCCAGTGCAAAGTAATCAAAACTAAAGACATGGACTGGTTTTATGAGAGGTGATGTAAGCAACAAGTGGAAACACAAAATAATTAAATCATTTGAAGAGCTGTAATACTGAGGTATAAATCACCCCCAGTGATTTCAAAGTCTCAGACCAAAAATAAAGAATTATCTCATTTTACTCAGCAGAGCTCAGCCTGAAGAGCCTGGAAATGGAAAAAGCACAGGACAACTCTGAAGGAGTTTGGGAGAGAGAGGGGAGCTGGAGCTTGGGTGATACTAAGAAACTTCCTGGGAATATTTTTTGTGAAAGAAATGGATACTCTAAACCAGCATGAAATGCTCATGGTTGGAACAAAAGATTTTAAATGTAACTTCGAGTACCCCCGGAATCTTCCTAAAGGCAAAGGTCATGATTTTTTTTTTTTTTCCTAAATCATCACTGTTTCAAAGCAATTACAGTTCTTTCCTGGGTGTCTAACTCATAATTTCAAACACTTTGGTCCTCAGACCGAGAGCAAGGGATTCCATTAAATGAAAATATATCAAACAGATATTTGAAACACACTTAGAAATCATATTAGCTTGAGGTACTGACTGCTATTAATTACTGGAATATGCAGAATATTTGAATAAGAATTTCTTAAGCTTCTTTGATGTTGTTTTTTCTATTAAGGCCAGAATAATGCCTATGAAAAACATAGATTTGTGAGCTAGATATATTTAGAAAATAAATAACTTTGGCATATTAATTTGATTTTTTTTGCTTATTCTTCTAGTTGAGCTTGAGGTTTGCTTGGGTTTTGTTTGTCCTGCAATAAAATACACCAGGGGAGGAAACTGTGTTTAGGTTAATTTTGAATTTATGCTGATGAAGTATATGTGACCTGTTTCACTTTTTCCGGCACCACAGAGGGATTTGGGAGCACAGAATGAGGATGGCACATTTTTGGGAGCCTGAGCTGAGATGCACCAGCAGCCTGGGCTGGGCTCTGGGGGAAAAGAAGGCCAAGGACAGTGAAGGCTGTGACAATCAACACCCAAAACAAAGTGCGGCCAACAAGCTATGAAAAAAATAGATTAATGTAGTGAGTAGGTTTAGATGGGATACTGGAAAGGAATTGTTCCCTGGGAGGGTGATGAGGCCCTGGCACAGGGTGCCCAGAGAAGCTGTGGCTGCCCCTGGATCCCTGGAAATGGCCAAGGCCAGGTTGGACACTGGGGCTTGGAGGAGCCTGGGACAGTGGAAGGTGTCCCTGCCCATGGCAGGGGTGGCACTGGATGATAAGGTCTCTTCCAACCCAAACCATTCCATGAACACCTCAGGCGCTTGGCTACAAGAGGCTCCTTGGGGAGCCTTCCCGGTGCCGCAGGCGGTCCCACACGGGCACCCGCTGTGTGTCCCAGCCCCGCTATCACCCCCTTGGTCACCCCC